>JANHMN010000003.1:20567656-20630539 GCA_030674055.1 Rhabdomys pumilio
TGCTTCAGTCCTGGTCCTCTTGCCTCCACAGCCTGTGTGTCAGAGTTACAGGTATGATCCTGCATGCTCAACTTGCAATAATGAAGACAAAGTGACATCTCTGGGGCAGGTTGCTCTGTTTTATTTTTGTAAGTTTTTATTTTTATGTGTGTTGGTGTTTTGCCTGCGTGTGTGCCTGTGTGAAGATGTCAAGCCCTCTGGAACTGGGATTACAGGCGGTTGTGAGCTGCCATATGAGTGCTGAACCCAGGTCCTCTGGAAGAGCAGTCGGTGTTTTTAACCTGCGAGCTATCTCTCCAGCCCTGACTTTTCTTTTTAAAGATTTATTTATTTTATGTATATGAGGACACTGTTGTGTACTCAGACACTCGAGAACCAGAAGACGGCAACAGATCCCATTACAGATGGTTGTGAACCACCATGTGGTTGCTGGGAACTGAACCTAAGACTTCTGAAACAACAGTCAGTGCTCTTACCTGCTGAGCCATCTCTTCAGCCCCTACTCATTTTTTTTTTAAAGACAGGATATTCCTATGAAGCTCAGACTACATTATGCAAGACCTTGTGTAAAAAACCAAAAAAACAGAAAGGGTCTTAGCTGCATAGTTCATAGCAGGCAAGATACGAATTTCTTCTTCATAGTGTAAGTCTTATCGCCTATGTGATTACTTAGCCCTCAGGTAACAGAGGTCTTAAAAGGCAGAGAATCAAGTTTGGATTGGATAGATAACACCCTGGATTCCATCTTTCAGGCTTGTGTCCTCAATAGCATGTCATCTCCACTTGTGTTTTACAAGTGTGTCTGTTTTTGTTTGCTTGTTAGTTTTTTGTTTTTGTTTTCTCAAGACAGGGTTTCTCTATGTAGCCCTGGCTATCCTGGAACTCACTCTGTAGACTGGGATGGCCTCAAACTCAGAGATCTGCCTGCCTCTGCCTCCCAAGTGCCATGTACTGGGATTACAGGTTTAGAGATGTGACTTAAACATTCTGTCACCCCTTAGAAACTCTCTATAAAAATATACCCTGTTTTCTGCTCAGTGCTCTGCTACTTTTCCCTGAAGCAGAGGCAGCCACCCTCATGGGTTTTTCCCTCCCAATAAACCTCTTGTGTGAGGTTTATTATGCAGTGTGACTTTGTGGTATTCCTTAGCTACTTACTTCCAGAATACCTTTGCCTTCAGAGCTGTAACACTTGCGTTAAGGAATTCCCCCCTCCCCCACTCCTTGCTCCTCAGACCTCTAACACAGTTCTGGCCTCCACAAGTACCAGACATGCATGTTGTACACAGACATACACATATAGACAAAACACTCATACATATAAAGTAAAATAAATATTTCAAAAAACAAAACAAGAGTGGTAATGTGTACCTTTAATTCCAGCACTTAGGAAGCAGAAGCAGGCAGATCTCTGAGTTCAAGGGCTACCAGAGGTACACAGAGAAACCCTGTGTCAAACAAAACAAAACAAAATAAAACAAAACAAAACAAAAAAAAACCAAAAAAAACAAAAAACAAAAAAACCAAAACCAAAACCAACGAAACACAGGAACAAACAAACAAAGCTCTACATCTTCTGTAGTTAACACTTTTACTTTGGAGAAAGAATTTAGATTACTACTGGACCTTGGTTAACAAATGAATGCCTAACCATGAGTTGTCAGGCCACCTTATGGCCTATCCTAGTTTCCTGGTTTGCTTTCTGTTACTGTGATAAACATTATGACCATAAGCAACCTAGGGAGAAAAGGGTTTACTTCATCTTACAGTTTTACAATCTGTCATGAAAGGGAAGCCAAGGCAGGGACTCAAAGCAGGATGCTGAAGCAGAAACCATGAAGGAACACAACTTCGCTGGCTTTCTCTCTGGCTTCTGCTCAGCTAGGTTTCTTATACAGAAAGAAATCTATATCGTCTTATAGAGATGATATCACCTACAGTGGGTTGGAACCTCTTACATCAGTTAACAATACAAAAAAAAATTTGCCCATAAACATGAGCACAGGCAATATTTCTGAAGAGTTGAGGTTCCTTCTTTCCATATGTGTCAAGTTATACCGAAACCAATAAGGGCCTGGTCTGATTGTCTAACCATAAGATATCAAGTGACCATCACAAAAGTGTTATCTGACTCACATATCCATGGGTCTGTTAGGCATGGGCACCACTCAAACGTAATGTGACCATGGTATAGTTGAATTCAGACTTGACCTAGGACATGGCAGGCCCCACATGACAACCTGTGGAGAGGCTGAGGTGATAGTTCATCAGTAGTGCTTGCCTATCACCAAAGGGTCCCTAAGATTGATTGCAACATCACACAGTTTATGGAGGAAAACTTAATAGCACAGAAGTGTCCTGATTAAACAAGGCAGGGACAGTCTGAGATTGGCAGGACCAACTGGGCACACTGTGAAAGACCTGGCCCCTAAACTCTACCCTACAAAACCTTGAGTTAATATCTGGGATTGTGCCGGGCAGTGGTGGTGCACGCCTTTAATCCCAGCACTTGGGAGGCAGAGGCAGGTGGATTTTTGAGTTCGAGACCAGCCTGGTCTACCAAGTGAGTTTCAGGAGAGCCAGGGCTACACAGAGAAACCCTGTCTCGAAAAACCAAAAAAAAAAAAAAAAAAAAATCTGGGATTGTATGTGAGACTGTTCAGAGGGAGACAAGGAAGGAGACACACACAGTCCAGTTACTCATTGCATCCATCACATGGCAAACTGAAAACGAAGATCTGGTGGCCTAGTTTTGGGGCAAACAGAACTTCCTACGGGGACAAGGCAGAGAGGCTGATAGACTGGGGACAGGAGCACAGAGCTTACCAAGTGAGCTCATGAGCTCTGTGTTCTTGGATATCATGTCATGGTAAAAGAGACAATGGGCCACATGAAAGAGCCACCATTCTACCTGAGAATAATGGCTGTTACATTAGTAAACATTGCCAACTCTACAATGATGGTTTCAGCTAATGCAGTAGTCATTGAGTGGGCTGTGTTCCCCCCAACCAAATGCAGATAAAGGGCCACATCCATGAGAAGGGTCTGTCTACAACCCACTTACATACATACTACTTTCTTAACATCACAAGACACCTCCCATACATGAGGTTTTTCCTCCCACGTATTTTTATTGATTACTTGGGAATTTTATACAATGCACCTTAAACGTGCTCACTTCCTGTTCCTCCCTCACACGGACAAAAAAATTAGAAAAAAAATATACCAAGTCCAATTCTTGTTGCAATACACTCCCTGGAGCATGGTCAAACTCCCAGTGACCAGCCCCTTAAAGATTCCTGCGTCCTTTCCCATTCCCCACCCCAGAAACCATGGACTGTGCAGAGCTACACCTTAGCAGTTGGGGGCCGAGTTGAGACAGGGACTCCTCAGCTACCAAGAGCCTCTCTCTTGCTCTCAGTGTCCTTGCCGGGGTGGGTAGTCCAGGGTTTCTTACTCCTTGGAGGCCATGTCGGCCATGAGGTCCATGAACCTGTTGCTGTAGCCATATTCATTGTCAGACCAGGAAATGAGCTTTACAAAGTTGTCATTGAGAGCAATGCCAGCCCCAGCATCAAAAGTGGAAGAGTGGGAGTTGCTGTTGAAGTCACAGGAGACAACCTGGTCCTCAGTGTAGCCCAGGGTACCCTTCAGTGGGCCCTCGTATGCCTGCTTCACCACCTTCTTGATGTCATCATACTTGGCAGGTTTCTCCAGCCGGCATGTCAGATCCACCAGGGATATATTGAGGCTAGGAACAGGAAGTGAGCTTCCTGTTCAGCTCCGGGATGACCTTGCCCATAGCCATGGCAGCACCGGTGGATGCAGGGATGATGTTCTGGGCAACCCCATGGCCATCATAGCACAGCTTTTCAGAGGGGCCATCCACAGTCTTCTGAGTGGCAGTGATGGCATGGACTGTGGTCATGAGCCCTTCCATGACGCCAAAGTTGTCATGGATGACAGGAGGGCTAAGCAGTTGGTGGTGCAGGATGCATTGCTGACAATCTTGAGTGAGTTGTCATAGTTCTCGTGGTTCACACCCATCACAAACATGGGGGCATCAGCAGAAGGGTTGGAGACGATGACCCTTTTGGCCCCACCCTTTAAGTGGGCCCCAGCCTTCTCCATGGTGGAGAAGACACCAGTAGACTCCACAACATACTCAGCACCACATCATCCCATTTGTGGGATCTTGATTCTGGAGGATGGTGATGGGCTTCCCGTTGATGACAACCTTCCCATTCTCAGCCTTGACCGTGCCGTTGAACTTGCCATGGGTGGAGTCGTACTGGAACATGTAGACCATGTAGTTGAGGTCAATGAAGGGGTCGTTGATGGCAACAATCTCTACTTTGCCAAGTGCAGAGGAGAAGGCAGCCCTGGTAACCAGGTAACCAGTACAGCCAAATCTGTTCACCATTTTGTCTATGGGACGAGGCTGGCACTGCACAAGATGACGCGGCTGTCTCTGGAACAGGGAGGAGCAGAAAGCCAAGCATACGTATTCTTATGCTATGTTTCTCTCTGACTTCTAGGAAGAGATCTCAGAGTCTTGCTACAATTTGGTGCTTCTTCATTTTTTTTAAATTTAAGACTTTTATTTATGTGTATGTGTGTTTGTGCATCACATATGTATGGGTGCTTATGGAGGCCAGAAAAGGGTGCTGGATCCTCTGGAGCTGGAGTTACAGGCAGTTGTAAGCCATTCAGCTTGGGGGCTGGGAACCAAAGGAGTCCTCTGGAAAAGCGGCCAGTGCTCTTAACCACTAAACCATCTCTCCAGGCCATCTCGCTGCTTTTTCACAGGACCCAGGTTTAGTTCTCAGTACCTATGTGGCAGCACCTGAACACACACACACACACAAATAAAATAAATCTTCAAAGTATAAATAAAAAGATACACTGAATCCAGGGTAGGGCCTGCAGTTGGTTAAAAGAACCAGTTTCCATCATGTGATTTCCAGGGATTGAACATAGGTCATCAAGCTTGGCAGTTAGCTCCTTTACATGTTGAGACACTTTGAAAGCCCTGGAATAATTTCTTTGGTCTCTCCCAGGTGCTCTCTCGAGGGTGAAGAGACCATTAGTTCCTTTCCCAGGAAAAGTTTATACCACGTTTGTCAAACAAGAGAACCTTAACCTAGGCTTGGCTACTTCCAGAATTTTTATTTGGAAAATAGCAACGGAAACATATAGCAACTTAATGAACTTAGTCTGCAGGTGCCCTAGAGATCAGTTTGATAGTGTGGCCTAAGGTTCATGCTATAGGTAATCTTGTTGACACAGCCTATCAGGTATACAAGACTTACTAGGCAGGATATTCCAAGGCTTAGAGATGATGTCCCGGAGTCATAGGAAAGGGCCAGGTCTGTCTGGAATGTGCAGGGTTTGAGCAACCCAGGTCTGCTAAGTCAACCGTCTACTGCACAGTGGCATACAGGACCAGGCTGACATCGGTGGCCTGTTGACTCAACAGTGTAGATGGCAGGCCACAGTGACTCACCCAGGCTGCAAGATAGATCCCGGTGCAGGTCTCACATCGCTGGAAACATTGGGAAGACAGTAAAGTGTGAATCCGAGATGAAGTCTAAAAGCGGTGTGGCTTTTTCCTGCCATGTTCTTTTGGCTCACTTGTTTGAAAAGAAACAAGTTGTCCTGTGGAGAGCGTCACCAGCAGCCCTGTGGACAGACAGCTTGAATCCTCCTGTTGCTGTGAAGTCTTCGGATGTCTGCAGTTCCTGTGGAACACTTAATTACAACCTCATGAAGGAGCTTAGAACCACTCTGGGTGAGCTGACCCAGGAGATACAGCAAAGACTGAGGTGATAGATATTACGCTGCTAGACTTGGAAATGACGACTTGGGTGGCATTAAGAGCTACTATTGGGTAGCTGGGTGGTGGCTGCAAATGCCTTTAATGCTACCACTTGGGAGGCAGAGGCAGGTGGATCTCTGTGAGTTCAAGACCAGCCTGGTCTACAGAGTGAGTTCCAGGACAGTTGAAACTACACAGAAAAAAAAAATCCGGTCAGGCCTTTATTGCCACTACTAAGGAGATGTCCTGGAATTTGCCCTGTAGACCAGTCTGGCCTTGAACTCAGGGATTATCCTGCCTCTGCCCCTTCCCAACTGCCGGAATGAAAGGTGTGGGCCATCACCTATTGGCTCAGGGGAGTTTCTCTTGAAAAACAAAACAAAGAAAATAAAAAAGAAAGGAAGGAAGGAAGGAAGGAAGGAAGGAAGAAAAGTTTCTCACCCCACACAGCCTTTATCTTCTTCCCCAGCAACTCCTAACAGAGTCTTCTGTGAACAACTCAGGTCTAGGAGACAGGGGTTAGCTTCTAGAACCTTCTCAGGAGTCTGGTGGAACAAGGTTTTCTTCTCTGTAACTCAGTTCATACCTTGTGTGTGTGGAGGGAGGGAAGGCAGTCTGTGAGCTGCAAAGTGTAAGGCTGTGCCCAGTTTGTCGTTGTTGGCAGGGGTTAGGGTGGGGTGTGTGGGGGTGGGGTGTCACCCTACTTCTCTTGGAAAGCTGTCACTGCACCACAGTGGTTGAAAATCAGCATTTTTATAGACTTTGTGAGCATTACCTACCAGGTGACAGGGCAGCAGCAGAAGTCTGTACAAGCCTGCGAGCAGATGATGGCTTACTTGGCGTTTTGGCCTGCTGTTAACCTCTGCTTCCAGGGTCTGGCAACCTCAGGCCTGGCCAACTCTAGGGATCAACCATCAAGAGACTCTGGATCGTCATAGCAACCTGCTCTCGGGTTCCTGATTGGTCATCAGATTCAGCTTTATTATTATCCGGAGGAATCAATGCCTACCCCTCAGCTGTGTCCAACATCGCCATAGCAACACTAGTTTTCAGGCCAAAGTGAGGCCCATCTTGATCTTACCACACAATGGCAGGGAACCTTTCTGACCTTCTTTGAGAAAGGCTGGAACTCACCAGTAGAACGAAGCTTCTGCCGCCACCCACTCCTCCCTCCCCGGCTTCAGGAGTAGAGAGTTGGGGACAGGGCTTGGGGGATGATCATAATAGGTGAGGCACTGGCCAGGCCTGGTGGTGATTGCCTTTTATCCTAGTACTTGGGAGGCAGAAGAACTGGATCTCTGTGAATTCAAGGCCAGCTTGGTCTACATACTGAGTTCTAGGACAGCCAGGGCTCTGCAGAAAGATCCTATGGCAAAAGAATAAACCAAATAGATAATACTTAAGGCACTTTAAATAAGTAAACAGAACCTGAGGCTTTGTAGTTAGAATGGTAGATTTGTCTGCCTAGGCCTCTCATCTGCCTTCTGAGGTCTGTCCTTGTTCCCAAAATGCCCTAATGCTGCTGTCTCTGACACACTAACCTCATAAAGCTCAATAAATACTATGGATGAATGAACTCCTTGTAAGTGGCTTACTGTCACTCATTAATAGAAAGCCCAGGGGTACACTTGGGAGACAAAGTTGTCCCCACCTCCTGGGGTCCAAAGTATCATGACCTAGAAGGAGGAACAAGAATAGAATAGAGTGACTCTGGAATAGAGTGTCAGGGAATAGTGTGGATATCTGCCAGCTTGGTGTGGACAGAGGGTCCAGAGCCCAGGAGGAGGAGATGGGCTGGGCTGGAACGATGGCTCAGATGGTAAAACTTATAGCCTGAGTTCAGTCCCTAGAACCTGTTGGAGACCAGAGGCCCCTAGGCTGCCGGGGTCAGCCAAAGGACAGACTTCCCAGAAAAGGCTCACCTTCACAGTTCCAGCAATGTCACAGCTCGACCTCAGAACGTTCCTCAGAACGTGAACCTTCCAACGATGAAGATAAGCAACAGCCTCGAGCCATAGATAACCGGACTAAGGACACTGGGCGGGGATGGGTGTTTTTACTTCCCTGTTTTAATTTTGCTTATATACTGCAAGCCTTGCCTCTAGTAAATGAGACCTTGACAACAGCTAGACTGACTCTGTCCGTTCTTCGCCGCTTGGTCTCCCTTCTCTCTCCCACCTGTGTCTCTTTTAGGTGGTGGCTACTCAGGGACCCTGTAATAACTTTGCCTGCTGGAGACAAGAACCCACATGATAGGAGAAAATGACTCGTGCAAGGTGATTTATGACCTTCACATACATGCATGGTGCGCACACACACACACACACACACACACACACACACACACACACACACACAAATAATTATAAACATGATAATTCTTTTTTTTTTTTAAAGGAGATGATGGGAGCTGGGGAGATGGCTCAGCAGTTAAGAGCACTGGCTGCTCTTCCAGAGGTCCTGAGTTCAGTCCCCAGCAACCACATGGTGGCTTACACCATCTATAACGGAATCTCATGCCCTCTTCTGGTGTGTCTGAAGACAGACAGTGTATTCATATACATAAAATAAAATAAAATAAAATAAAATAAATCTTTTTAAAAAATAGACTGGGGATGCTGAGGTGCTTTTTAGAAGGAATGAGAAGAGAACCCACCCCAATTGTCCTGTTCTGTGAGGTTTCTCTTTCTTTTCATTTCTTCCTTTCTTTCTTTTTAAAATTAATTAATCTATTACTTTGAGACAAGGTCTCTCTCTATGTAGCTCTGGCTATCTTGGAACTCCCCATGTAGGCCAGGCTGGACTCAAACCTGCCTCTGCCTCCCCAGTGCTGAGATTAAAAGCATGAGTCACTATACCTGGCTTACCATGAGGTTTCTTAAAGTCCGTTGTAGGCAGTGGTAGGCAGGGAGGCACCGAGATAGTAATTAGCTGATGTCATGGGCTCTGTCACCAGCTTCTTAGGGGAAGAGAGAAGGCCCTGGGTTTCAGGCTCCGGGATGATGAGAGGTGGTAGATTGAGACTAGAAATGAAGGGCCTTCAGCCTCTACCCACTTTTACATTGGCCACTAGCCTTTTTGTGGGTTATGACAGCTCGTCAATGTAAATGCAAACACAGCTCTGGGGTCCCTTCCTGGACCGCTGGGCCACTGTGAGGCTGAACTCTCCATCTCTTGTGCATTGCTAGCCAAAGACGCCTTTCTGGCCCATTCAGACCAAGTCTACCCTTGCCCACCCCTGTGGGGTAAAAATTTTTTCGGGGAGGGGAGTCAGGCAGCGGGGTCCCAGCGGGCTTCCCACACCACCAGCAGAAGGTCCCACATTCACACAGCCGCTGCGGGCAGGCCTGCGGCTGCAGTTCAAGGTTCCAAAGGCTGGGAACCTGGGGTTGGGAGGCCCAGGAGACACGTGGAGTCCAGTTTTCCAAAGCTTTTATTGTTCATGGCTGGTGAATGGGTGTAGATGGTGCGCCCCCCCCCAAAAAAAAAAAAACCAGGCTCCCCTGGCTTTTATAGGGAGGGGGAAAAGGGGAAAAATAACTTAATTAGCTATTCCCCCTACCCCCCGCCTTTAGATAACTCATTAATATTTTAATATGAGGAGGTGGAGACCTACTAATCATGCCCTCTACCTGTGTGCTTCGTGACTGAAGGTCGCAAGTTAAATGGAGTTACCTCGTCCAAGGCCCGACACATCCCCACTTGCCCAGGTTGGGATGAAGGAAGGCAGGGGTGAGGGAGGCCAATCTCTGAGACCACATCCCCCACTGAGTGGGCTAAATAGTGGCCTCCAAAAACAAAAACAAAAAAAAAAAAAAAAACCACTCACGTTGTAATAATCCTTGGAGTATATCTTATGAGGCAGAATAGACTTTGCAGTTGTGATGAAGAATCTAAAAATGGGAGGCAGTGACTGGCGGACAGGTCTGTAACCCCAGATGCTCAGCAGGCTGAGACATGAAGGATTCCAAGTTCAACAAGTGTGGCCTGGAAAACTCAGTGTGACTATCTTAAAAATAAAAATTCGCTGAGCAGTGGTGGCGCATGCCTTTAATCCCAGCACTTGGGAGTCAGAGGAAGGCAGATCCCTGAGTTCAAGGTCAGCCTGGTCTACAGATCGAGTTCCAGAACAGCCAGGGTTACACAGAGAAAATTTGTCTTAGAAAACAAAACAAGCCGGGCGGTGGTGGCACATGCCTTTAATCCTAGCACTTGGGAGGCAGAGGCAGGCAGATTTCTGAGTTCGAGGCCAGCCTGGGCTACACAGAGAAACCCTGTCTCGAAAAAACCAAAAAAAAAAAAAAAAAAAGAAAACAAAACAAAACAAAAACAAGCAATCAAACAAAAATCACCACCACCAACAAAAACATGCAGGGGTTGGAGAAATGGTTCAGTGGTTAAGAGCACCTGCTGTTCTTGCCGAAGACCCACTTTCTGTTCCCGGTACCCACATTAGGCAGCTCACAATTGCCTGGGACTCCAGCTTCAGGGAACAGACCTCTCTCACCTCCTTGGGTACATACGCAGAAACATACAAACACATAAGTGCATAATTTAAATTTTTTTTAATTAAAAGTATAAATAAAAATGACTGGGCATGTAGATCAGCAGCAGTAGAGTGCTTGCCTAGCATTCATGAGTTCTTGGGTTCGGTCCCCAGCACTCCCCTTAACCCCACACACAAATCTTGAGTTGGGTAATTGTCTTAGATTATCTGCTCAGGTGGGTCCAGTATACTCCTAATATTTTTATAAGTGAAAGAAGATAGCTCCAATGTCAAAGACATTTGGAGATGTGTTGTTGCTGGATTTGAGGGAACCACAAGCCAAGGAAGGCAGCCTAGAAACTGGAAAACTAAGAAATAGAACCTCCCGGAGTCTTCAGGAGGACCTGGGACTGTTGGCTCCCCAACTCCAATGACTGATTATTGTTCTTCATTTTGAGACAGGATCTTACATAACCAGGCTGGTCTCAAACTCACTATGTAGCTGAGGGTAGCCTAGAACTCCTGGTCTTCCTGCCTCCGTCTTCCAAGTGTTGGCATTACAGTCCTCTACCACCATACTTAGTTAGGTACCTCAGTTTTTGCCCCATGATAGGATCTTAGACTCCTGGACTGCAGAACTGTGAGGTAATGTATGTGTTTCTAAGACATGGAGTTGGGGATAAGTTGTTCCAGCAGCCAGAGAAAACAAACACAGACCTTCACTCCGCTCCCCTCTGGATCAGCCTGTGAAGCTGGACAGTATGGTTCCAGTGATCCAGTGATCCCAGCCCCTGTGGGTGACGTTGGCAGCCAAGTGTGAGCCAAGAACTGGTCTGGGAAGATACACCCTTGGGTTCCCTGATGTTCTTCCTGTGGCTTCATACCTGGAAGGAGCAGCTGAGTTGCTCCCACAGACATGCTGGGGCCCATGGCAGCTGGGAGCTTCCAAGCTTAGTGTGCCCATGGGCATTCCCAGGCTGCCTCTTGGTCATCCATGATGCAGTCACTCCCTGGCAACTGTTCTGAATCAACCAATGCCTGGTGCTGAGGACACACAGGTAAATAAACCACACAGAAGCCTCCACATACATAGAAGTCACATTTCATTCTGAAAAATGCTGCCCACCTTTAATATAGTGTCTCATGCCAGGTGAGGTGAGGTAGGACATGGTTTTCAGAGGCCCTTTGATCAGCCTATGCAGAGAGTAGCTGCCTTCCTCCAACTCTGTCTAAGCAAATAAGGCTTTTGGGAGGAAAACAGAAGCCATCTTCCAGAGAGGTGGACACTGAAAAGACTTACAGTTTAGCTGAGGCAGAAGGAAGACTAGGCAGAGCTGATGGAGCCCAGGAGTAGCTAACAGCATCTCTCGTGTTAGCTAGGGAGGGCCAGACCTTCCCCTATTGAATATTTCTGTGTGAGCTACAGGAGGCCTTGGCTCTCTAAGCCTTGATGATCACAACTGTTCCACAACATACTGAGTCAGACCCAGAAACCAAAGTCCACAGGAGAAGTCGAGGTTCCCAGATCAGTTTGGGATTTACTTCTCAAATGGGAGCCAGGGTCCTCCCCAGCCCTAGCCTGGCTACATTTGCCCCTCCAAGTTGGAGTCTTGGTCAGGTGTGCAGGTGCTGTAGTTTACAGACTGACCGTGGGCAGCAAGACGCATGATCAGAACAGCTGTTTTGTGCACCCAAGATGGGAGCCCCAAGCCCCTGCAGTAAGCCCAAAGGATCAGTAGACCAGATCCTTCAGTCCCCAGGAGTGTCTCCAGCAGGGGGCTGTGCTGGTATAACCTGAAGTGTTCCCAACAGCATTCCACCAAGATCAAGGCTAAAGTGCCCTGACACAGTTCTGTGTAGATGACCCTGGGGGAGAGGCTGGCTGGACTTCCACAGAGATGAACATCAGGGGCACCACATCTAGACCTACAAAGGAATGCGGTTCATTAAGGTCATAGCCAGAGTACCTGCAGCTGGATGGTCAAGGGAATTACAGATGTTCTTAAAGGGTTCTTGTAGAATAACTACTGTGGTTTGAGACAGCGTGTGTCTTTCCATTCCTCGTTTCAGAGAAATGAGCACTTAAGTATGCATTTTCTTACGGCCTTCCTGGAGGAAACAGAAGTCCCCAGGCCAGGAGACTGTACCTGCAGCACGGAGGCATTTATTGCTGCAATTGCATCCTCTTCCCATCAGCCCGAGCCTTCGGGTTCCAGCTAAGTTCAGTCTCTGCCTTTGGTGTTTGATCCGGTGGTAAATCCGGGATCCCCGGTGTCTCTACCGGGTCCGTGGTAGCCTCCTCAAGCTCGGGCATGTCCTTGGTAGCCTCAGGCAGGATACCGTCCAGATCGAGGTCAGGTTTTGTGGGGCGTCGTGTCCAGGCATGGGTCCAGGGTGCCACTGGCGTGGGCCGCGGTGAAACCCAGAAGCCATTTTCAGAGGTCAGCACCCCAATCTGAGGCCGCGCAAAGGAGTTGGTGACATGAGGAATGAGGAAGAAGATGTAGACACCAGAGACCACGAGACCGGCGGCCACCAGCACAGCCAGCGCCACCGCTGCGTTGAAGGCCCATGCTGGACTGCTCAGGGACAGGCGACGTGACAGTGGGCGGCCGAGGCGCAGCGGAGGTGGAGGCGGCGGGGCGCGCACTGTGCGGCTCTTGCGTGGCCCCGGAGACGGCGGTGGTGGTCGCAGGTACAGGAGCCCCCGGCGTCTGTCAAAGCGCACAGAACCCTGGCGTGGCAGTGGCGCGCGCGCATCCCGAGGCAGCAGACTGGGCTGCGTGGGCAGAGCGGGCAGCCCCCGACGCGGGGCCAAGCGTGTGGGCGCGCGGCACATGGGGCAAGCCACTGCATCGCCGCCACCCGCAGTAGCCAGCGACAGGCGTGCCAGGCACTCGAGACAGAATACGTGGCCGCAGTCCAGGCGTTTAGGCAACTTGAAAATGCCGTCGAAGGGTGACACGCAGATCAGACATTCCATGGGGGATGCGGGGGGCAGAATGGGGCCTGAGCCAGGGGTGCCATCACCCTCCTCCTCTTCTGCATCCTCGTCTTCGCCTCTGCTAGGGGAGTTGGGTGCAGAGAGGGTATTTGGGGAGCCGGGACCAGCGTCCTGGGAGGTTCGGTGGCGGCGGAGCCAAGGCAGCCGAGGACACGGCATTCAGATTGGACCTATGGAGAGAAGAGCTCAGGTAGGAACCTGGGGGTTGTTGGCAGACAAGATTTCAGAGAGGAGCAGAGTAGGTCCAAGGAAGCAAAAAAGTGAAGGCAGGGAGTGCTTGTTTTGGACCTATTGTCGCCAAAGGTCTAGAGACAAACTGGGCAAGACTGAAGCAGCTTCAAAGATATGGAGGATACATCCTTAAGGAGACCCAAGAGGACCAACTCCAAACTGAGTAAGAATGGCCCCGTAGAGTATTAAGACTCCAGGGAACTCACTATAACCCACCACCCGGACCACAGGACACCCAAGCCGTGAAAGAGGAGCCGAGAAGTAGCAAATTCAAGTTAAGAGAGCTAAGTCCACAAACAGAAACGACCGGCTCCAGCCGCACTGCAAGACACCCACCTGTAGACACCTTTCCTTGTATGGGATCTAAGTGTCTCTTCTGTTCTGACCCCAATCTCTGGCTTGTCTGCCACTAGGTAGCTCTGTGCCTCTCCCAGGAGGAGTGCACCTGACCTTGGGCCAACCCTCTAGGTTCCCACATACCTGTAAAACCTGTGTGGCAACTTGCCCCGCCCCCAGGCCCCTCCTACTAACATGAAGTCTGATCTATACCAGATGTTGGGGCAGGGGCTGGATGCTAATAGTACAAGACCATGGACCACTCTTCAAAGCCTCCACGGGGGCACTTTAAGTCCGTACACAAACCACACTAGGAGTGAACAAACTGGATCTACCTAGACCAGACCGAACACAAGGTCTTCATCTCCAATACTTGCTTGGTCTTTCCTGGGCACCGGGTTTACACCCTCAGCACTAGTCCTGAGGTGTTATAATTCTGCAGGTACTTGGCATGAAAACACAATTCCCACTGGTGAACTATATATCTGAGATGCCAGGAAGGTGAGCATCTCCTATACCAAGGGAGGTACCCCATGCCCTAAATGATTAGACAAACACACAGGAAGGTGGAATTGTCCCAGAGGAAACAGTTTATTAGGCAGCAGCTGGGAAATCAGCGGTTAGACTTGGCCACACGCTCCAGTTCATCTTTCTTCTTGATGGCATAGGAGTTGGAGGAGCCCTGCAAGGACAGGTGGTTAGCTCTGAATGCTGGATAAGCCCCCAGATGCCCAACCTGAGTGGCTTGCCTTGACCCACCTTGGCAGCATTAATGAGCTCATCAGCAAGGCACTCGGCGATGGTCTTGATGTTCCGGAAAGCAGCCTCACGAGCCCCAGTGCACAGCAGCCAGATGGCCTAGACAAAACAGGCAAGGCTCTGGCCTCAAAGGGTCCCTCCTGCCAGTGTCCTGGGACCCATCTCAATAAACACCAGCCACTCACTACATAGGGGAGTCGATACTTTATCATATAGCCAATCAGAAGGCTGAGAAAATATGGGCCAACTATCACAGTGACTTAAGAACTGCCAGCAAAATGTGATGCTCTTGACTGGAACCCTTGATGTCACCATGGTACTCAGGCATCAAGCAATCCATCCTGTGCCTTTCAAGTAGCTAAAACTACAGGTAAGTATGTGTGCCACCATGCACTAGACTCATAAATGGATAAAGAAAAAACAAAACGAGGCCTGTTGTAAAATACACACTACGGATGAGATGAACCAGACTGGGAAGGCTGGACTACCATCTGCCCCATAGAGTGTAAATCCAGGAAGGTTTCCTGGAGGAAGTGAGGTTCCTGGTAAAACATGTAAGACAGGACCCCACCCACTCATGCTGATGGCTCCTGCCCCACCCCTTCACAAGCTTCTGACCCACCTGATTCACTCGGCGCAGTGGGGATACATCCACAGCCTGCCGTCTCACTGTCCCAGCCCGCCCAATGCGTGTTGAGTCTTCTCGAGGGCCACTGTTGATGATAGCATTCACCAGGACCTGCAGAGGGTTCTGGCAGAAGGAGGAGGGGGGGAGGTCGTGAGCCTGATATCCACCCTCAAACTCCTCAACCCTAAACAAGGCAGTGTCACAGGTGATGAGTCTGGCATGTATACCATGAAGCTCTGGTATGAACCAAGGACAAAACCTTACCTCACCAGTGAGCAGGTGGATGATCTCAAAGGCATGCTTGACAATTCGTACAGTCATGAGCTTCTTGCCGTTGTTACGACCATGCATCATCATGGAGTTAGTAAGGCGCTCCACGATGGGACATTGTGCTTTGCGGAAGCGCTTGGCAGCATACCGCCCAGCACTGTGGGGCAGGTACTTGGCATACTTCTCCTTCACAGCAATGTAATCCTGGGTGGTAAAGAGGAGCCGTCAGTAGTGGGAACCAGCCTCAGATTAGAGGATACTAAGAACTAGCTCAAGCCATGGCATGTCTCCAGCAGGTTGTGAACATGAGCTTTAAGGAAATAAAACCAGGGCTGAAGAGATGGCTCAGCAGTTAAGAGCACTGCCAGAAGTCCTGAGTTCAACTCCCAGCAACCACATGGTAGCTCACAACCGTCTATAATGCACTTTTCTAGTGTATGTCTGAAGGTAGCAAGTGTACTCATATAAATAAAAAATAAATCTTGGAAAAAGAAAACTAAACCCGTGACTGCTTAAGTCACACATACATAAAAAGGAAGAGTGCTGCCCTGCTGTGTACAATTCTATATCCCAACACTTGGGAGACAAGAAGGGTCTCTGGCAGTTCAAGATCAGCCTGGTCTATAGTGAATTTCAGGGCAGCTAGGGGTACACAGTGAGGTCTTGCCTGAGGGGGAAGGAGAACACTTCTTGTAATATGCAAACAAGAGATTTGAATTCATTTTACAAGTATTAAGTAACTGCACTTTCAGACGATAATGGCACACACCTTTAATCTCAGCACCTGGGAGGCAGAAGCAGGCGCACTTCTGTACCAGGCTACTTTACACAGAATAGCCTGTCTGGGGTTTGTGGGACACAGAGTAGCCATTATAGGGGCTGGAGAGATGACTCAGAATTTTGGCTGCTCTTCCAAAGAACCCAGCTTTAATTCCAAGCACTCACATGGCAACTCACAACTGTCTGTAACTTCAACAGATCTGACCACCTCACAGACAGAATGCACATAAAATGTTACATCATTCAAAAAATGTAACTATGGACATTTTATTTTTTAAAAAAATTGGGACAGTATCCCACATAGCCCTGGAACTCACCAGGTAGCAGTCTGGTCCTGTACTTAAGAGATCCCCCTGAGTGCTGGACTTAAAGGCATGCACCACTGATTCAAGATGCTATGGACACTTTGGATTCCTCAAAGAGGGGAGAGCTGTCCCATGCACTTTAAGGACTCTTGGCAGATTTTGGACTACTTATGAGACAAACCCACATCTACTATCCTACCTGTTGTCTATGAAGCTCCCAGTGTGTACACATTTCGTCTCAGTGGCAGTGTGTTGGTTGGCCTAGCATGTGAAAAGCCCTGGCTTCAATCCCCAACGTGACAAAAATTATTGCAGACCTCCCCAATTAAACTCACAAAAGTATACCAAACACCCACTAGACAGAACTTAAAATTCTTTAGATTAATGCCTACGTCCTGCTGCTTCCCTTTCCCCTCTATTTTGTGCATACATACAAGTCAGGGGACAACTTGTAGCTGTCAGTTCTGTTCTATCCATCTATTCCAAGGGTTAAACTTACATTGTCAGGCTGAGTTTATAGGCAGAGCCACCTTAGAGGCCCATTCTGTGCTAGCTTTAGAGACAATAGACACACTGGGCATATCTACCCTCAATCCCAGCACTCGGGACAGAATGCAGATGATTAGACAGGGTGTTGGGCCAGCCTCAGCTTTATGAGACTGTCTCAAAAGGGGATATAAGGGCAAAAGCAAATAGTTCCCATACTAATTTAGCCATAAAATAGCACCCACAGCCAACTGACATTTTGCAAGGGAGGGCAGCAGGGAACATCTCATATAGCTCCAACTGGTCTCATACTCAAGTTCCTCCTGCTGTAGTCTGACAGCAGCAGCTTACCAACTGATTTTGACAAGAGTGCCAACACAGTTCAGCTGCCTAAAGCCGTCTTTTTCAGTTGACACCCACTAACTGAATATGCAAATGAAAAAGGATACCAAGCCAGGTGTAGTGGCATATGCCCTTAATCCCAGCATGTGGGAGACAGAGGCAAGATCTCTATGAGCGCCAAGCAGACAGCAAGGGCTACACAGCAAGACCCTGACCTTGTCTCAAGAGACACAGGATTAGAAAAACAGGGGGAATCACAACATACCATAACATCTTTTAGTGCCAGTTTGTAATAAGGCATCGGTGTGGTTGTCCGGTTACTGCTCTTCTACCTGTCTTTAAACACCCACTAGCTGTTTTTGTGCCCCTAACTGGAAGAGTTCACACCTGGTCTCAATCAAAAGTCATCACAGAGAACAACCATTAAGTTCCTTTTACCTGTAGAGAAATATCGTTGATCTGCACATCATCAGTGCTCCATTTCCCAAAGAGCTTGATGTCTGGGGTCTCTGCCACCGCTGGTGTGGCTGTTTCCCACTCAGTCATTCTGGGGACAGGATAATGGCAAGATGAAACCGTTATTGCCCGGCCATGCTGAAGCAGTCACACTCACCCCAAACTCTTGAGACTAACTCCCACTTAGTGGCAAACTGGAAGTTAAGGGGCGACCCAGAAAGCTTTGAACATCTCTCCTAACCCAGGAAAACCAGTCATAGGCAGCATCTGCTCTTTTCTCAGGATTCCAAGGTAACCCGGCAGTCACCAAGCTGAACAGTTTGTACACGGACCACAGTATGATGGTTCATGAAACCATATAGATACCCACGAGCACCTAGGCCTTATCAGACTCCCATTGTGCACGTATGAAGCTTCTACCCTGGGAAAACCCAACAAACTATTTTTAACGTTGCATCAGTAAAATCTGGTGACAAGGACTAGAGTATGAATACAGAAGGACATCAAAAAAAAAAAAAAATGCTTCCGTTCCTGGCTGACTCTAGAGAGAAACATGGGGCTGTTACGGAGCAGGAAACGAGTACTGAGCAAAGAGTCGTCATAATACTAAGTGAACCTAGATTTATGTGTGGTATATAACCCAAGTGATTTCCCTGGAGTTCCGAGTGTGCAAAGTATGAAGTCAAAACAGAGCAAACAGGCGAAGAGTAACTCGGCCCGCGCGAGTTTCCCTAGGCACCCTTTCCCGGAGAAGAGGTGAGGTCCAAACGGTGAGGCCCAGGCTCCGGGCTCCGCCTCCGGACCCCCAGACGTGCTTTAGAACACTCATGGCCACCTCTTTTGAACTCCGTGCCCCTCCGCAGCCTCACCTGAGGGCGCAGACCGGGCTCCTAAGTCGCTCGGCGTGGACCACGCGCCGTCCTGACACAGACAGGAAGAGGCCGCGTGCAGCGGGCTAGCGCTTTTAAGTTAGGTGAAAACTTCCGGGTCAGAGGTCGGGACGCACGCGCAAATGAAAACGGCGTGCTCACCAACCAATCAAACGCTAGGATGGGAGGCGCTCTTTGAGTTGTGTGAAGCATGCGCACTTTTAGAAACAGCGCCACACCCGTCTTCTGGCGGACGTCTGAAGTACTTGCCAAGCTTATGTGTCCGGCGCACATGCGCAGAAACTTTCGTGAAACCGACACCGCCATTTCTAAATAGTGCTGACGTTCGGTCCGTGCTGTCGGTAATTGGGCTGCAAAACCGAGGGGCCATGGACAGTGGATTCTTAGCTAAGGCAGCCAGCTCGGCTCACTATTTCTCACCAACATAGTGGAGTCGGATCCTGTGCGATCCGGGTTCACAAGCACAGGTCCCACCCTCTACCCGCCCGTAAGCCTTGCTCGGCGGGTCCCAGGCTTCCGGTATGGGATCACTTCCTTTTTTATCACTCTGGCCACTGTTGTCTGGGCTTTTTTCTCAGGTCCAATCCCGGACACTAGACTCCGACTGCCAACCTTGTGACCCTCCCCGGGGAGGGATACATAGAGGGGAGGACTGCGGGGGGGTGCGGGATCCGCAGCCCGGGGATTTCTTGGGTGACATACTTATCTGAGATCCCAGTGATTTAGTACTAATAACGGAGACGTTGCCAGCAGGTTTACCCCCAGGGGTGGTTTTCGTTGGTTGTTTGGTTTGGAGACAGGGTTTCTCTGTGTAGCACTGGTTGTCCTGGGACTGGCTCTTTAGACCAGACTGGTCTCGAACTCAGGGATTCACCTGCCTCTGCCTCCCAAGTGCTGGGATGAAAGGTGTGGGTCATCACCTATTGGCTCAGAGGTGTTTCTCTTACAAAACAAAAGGAGAGGAGAAAGGGGAGAGGAGAGAACAGAAAAAGAAAAGGAAAAGGAAAAGAAAAGTTTCTCACCCCACCCAGGCCTTTATCTTCTTCCCCAGCTACTCCTAACAGAGTCTTCTGTGGACAGTTCAGGACTGGGAGGGAGGAGTTAGCTTCTAGAACCTTCTCAGGGTGTCTGGTGGGATAAGGTGTGTGGAGGGAGGGAAAACTGGGATGTCAGGAATCTTACCTAATTTTATCGTTGTTGTTGGGGCTGTCACCCTACTTATCTTTAAAAGCTGTCACTGCACCACAGTGGTTGATAATGGATGTTTTTATAGACTTCATGAGCATTACCTACCAGGTGACAGAGGGCAGGTGACGGTCACCTCAATGTGGGCCATAGGTTAAGAGAAATACTGCAGAAATTGATTTGCACAGATAAAATTAAGTTTGCTTAAGCCAGGTATGGTTGTGCACACCTGCCATCCCAGCATTTGGGAGCTGGAAGCAGGAGGACGAGAAGTTCAGGGCCACCTCCCACTACACTGTTATGTAGTCATGGCTAGCATTCAAATTACTCTTTAGACCAGGCTGGCCTTGAACTCATTGATCTGCCTGTCTCTGGCTCTCTAGAATAGGATTAAAGGGATGCATCATTACAATCAGCACCCCTAAAATTCTTTAAATTTTTTTTTCCTGTAAGTAAAGTATGCATACATGGGGTCTAAGGAGGCCAGAGAAATGTGATGGTCCTCCGCAGCTGGAGTTACGACTGGTTATAAACCTGAGGTGGGTGCTAGCGATGGAAGCTTTTTAAAAATGACTCCTGAACCATCTCTCCAGGCCCTACCTTTATGAATTCTTGGAAAGAGCTAGAGTGTCACTCCCATAGGTCTTGGGCTTCTGGTCTTACTTTCTTCATGCTCAACGGAGACCTTGTAGGTCCTTTGTAGGTTGTTTTCATCTTTAAAAGCATGATGTTTATCTCCAGCCTGGGCTCCCCACTGTTGTGGGGCATCCACCAGAGAAGAATACCTGGACATGGATTCAAGCCAATAGATAGTCTGTATTAGCCAGGTGGGGACTATACTGGGTGTTTGGGATCACAGAACAGCCCTAAGCTTTTTTCAGGGTGAGCTTTTAAGCACAAAAGCCATATATGCTGGGGTGATATACTTCATTTAACAAGAATAGTTAGCCAGAAGTGGAACTAAACTACAGAAGCCAAAAAGTAAGGTTAGTACATTTAGAGACTTTCGAAGAACCATGGATTTTGATGGACTGGGTCTTTGTTTTTGTTTTTGCAGGTGGTAGTGTCTGTGTGCGTGTTTTATGACCTGAATTGTACTTCCATCTTGGAGTCATTTGTTCTAAGGTCTGGGGGCTTATTAGTGGAAAGCATCAGGGTGTTGTTGGTTAGCTACTCTGTTGCCAGGGCTACAATCTTGCATTCCTACAGTTTCCTATCTCATGATGGCCTTTCATGGGCCTTGCTGATGATCCTTGCCTGTTTAAATCATTTACCTGATTTTCATCTAGTTTAGAATGTGTGGGGTATTGGATAAGTCCAGTCACCTGGGAGAGACCAGTTCAGGCCTGCTGAATTCCTAACTTGGCCTTCCATGCATGACAGATCCATAATCATTCACTCCGGCCTGGCTATCATTTTCTGTCTAGGTAGGTGCTCCCATCCCTTCGAAAGGTCTGTTCCTGTCTAATATTTAGACTGTGACCTTTTTGGACTAGGATAGTTGCAGATGTAAGTAAGAATCTCATCATAAAATTATCTTAGATTATCGAGATGGGCCTTAAATTAAATGACAGTTTTTGTAAAGAGACAGAACCTTTGCCTATCATGTAAGAAGCTGTTAGATTCCCAGCACCACCAGAGGTATTGTGTTTGGCCATTCTCAGAGCCAAGAAACTACTATTTTGGGGGGTTTAGCTGAGCCCTCATGCAGAAGGATTATACAATCCAGACTTGACTGTTTACCCTCCATCACGGGAGGGTGGGAAGAATCATAGGACTCTCAACTAGGTATATAGTTGTGTGTAACTCTGCCTTAATTGCATGTGGTCCTGGAGGGTCTGGAGTATATAGGCCAGGAAGAGTGGGGAGGAAGGCTCTATCTGGGCAGCTATGGCTATGGGGAAACACTCCATTCTACTGGATAAAAACTTTTCAGATGGGGCCTGTTGTGGGAGAATCCTTGTAAGTAAATCCAATAAACTCATACTGGTTCCCTAGAGGGGCTTTTGGTGGAATGTGCCTTGGTTTGCATTGGAACCTTAGAAGAATAGGTAGATACCGCATACATCTTCCTCTTGGAAAGATTGCAGTAATAAGAGGGAAGAGGAGAAGGAGTGGATGGTAGAGAGGTCATGCGGCTGTAGATGCAGAGATTGGAGGCATGCAGCCACAAGCCAAGAAATACCTGGAGCCATGAGAAGTTAGTTTAGTTTAGGGTTCTTTTTGTTGTTGATTTTTTTTTTTTTTTTGACTCTATGTATCCCTGGCTGTCCTGAGGCTCACTATGAAAACCTGCCTAGCCTCTAAATCACGGAGATCCTCCTGCCTCTATCTGTCTCTGAGTGCTAGAATTAAAAGGGTGTGCCATTACACCTAATACCACCAAAAGTTGGAATTGGTGTGAAAACACCCTTTGCTACAGCCTCCACAGGGCACTTTTCTATGGACCCGCTGGCATGACCTAGGGAGGAACTCATTCTGCTTCTCAACCTCTTCCAAATCAGTTCTGTATATTGTACAGTCGTGTTATTACCTGTTGTAATGAGATAGGATGAGGAAACAGGAGCATTGGCATTGCAGCTACAGGCACAAGAAAGCCTACCTCAAAAGAAGGTGCAAGGGGGCTGGGGAGATGGCTCAGCGGTTAAGAGCACTGATTGTTCTTTCAGAGGTCTTGAGTTCAATCCCCAGCAACCACATAGTGGCTCACAACCATCTGTAATGGGATCCAATGAAGACAGCTACAGTGTACTCACATACATAAAATAATTTTAAAAAAAGAAGGTACCAGGAGACGACAACTTAAAAGTTGTCCACTCATCCCATGTATGTTGTTGAATGTGCATCCCTGCCCCAATAAATACTCCTTAAAGATACACCTTGTTTAAGCAATATGGGGTTAGTGAGTGAGATGGCTTAGGACACACCCACACCCACACACAAGATTAGTGAATGTAATAAAAAAATGAACAACCAGACTGAACCAATGGTAGACATCTCTGTGCTGCCCCAGCTCCTGCAGGGCAATTTTGTCTCTCCTGTAGATTTCATGGCAGACAAGCTGACTATTCCCAGTGCTCTGGGCCTTTTATTGCTGCTGTAACCAAACAGCATGACCAACCAAGCCTGGCCCCCACGTGTGGGAGGCACACTTGTTACAGGAGAAGGACTTCAAAGCAGAACATTATGGAATTCTGTCCTCTGGACAGGACATGGCTATTGCTCTCAAACTGTCAGCAACTATGATTACCTGGAGACCCTTTCTGCCAAGGAAAGGAGAGGGGCTTTGTGAGGCCACTCTTCCCTGAGGATTCATGGACAGTTAATAGGTTGCTTGGTAAGAGAGAGATTAGCTTCAGCAAGGTAGCTATGGCTTCACCCATAATTTGCTGATGCTCCAATGAAACAAATGGTTTTATCAAGCTTTCTACTTTCGTGGAATCCTTTGTTTTTGTTGTTAGGACCCTATCTAAAGTGAGTAGATGTTTCTCCCCTCTCCCCAGAAACAGTTCACACAACACAGAGACAGGTGCAGTGACTGGGAGACTTGCTTTTAAGCCTCTTCAAGGCGCTTCACTTAACTGTACAGTAGGACCATGTGTTGTCAGGATGGCTCGGTGAAACTGGGGAAGGACTGGAGGAATGTGTGTTGCTGGGGTGGTAATGACAAATGGGATCGAGTCCCTCTCTCAAGGGGAACATTGGGGTGAAGAACAGAATTGGCTGGGAATGCATCTCAGTGCTGGAACACCTGCTTAGAATGTACCAGTGAGAGAGGCTGAGGTGTGGCGGTGTTAGAGCACTTGTCCTAGCACGCAGGGGGCCCTGGGTTTCATCTTCATCACCGCCACCACTAGCAGCCTGCAGGAGCCAAGAGTGCTCAAGTCCAGGGGTTTCTGAACTCTAGAGCTTCAGAATTAGACTGCAAGCCCCTGCTGCTCTGGTTTCCTCTCTCAGCCCGCTCTGCACCAGCTCTTTGTCAGACTGGTGTGGGAGGTTTATTCTGTTCCATAGCAAGCCCCAGTGGCTGATTCAGAACCTCCATTTTGGAAGCATACTTGAATATCTCAGTCATCTGCATATTCATTTTGTTGGAGCCTTGCTCTCCCAACTGGGCCCAGGAGCCCAGGAAGAGGAGCTGTTCCTCCAGGATCATGCCTGGTGTCATTTGTTTGTTCGTTTTTAATTTGTTTTGGGTTCTGATCCTTTTGCATGTTAGGTAAACACTACCTCAGAGCCATAGACATCCCCACAGGATGATGCCTGTATATACTGAAGGAATATATCGAATGTCCATATGTATGTCTCAGCTAACTGCAACTGTTGACAAGTGACCCAATTTTTTTTTATATTGAAGTTTTCATCAAACAGAGTCTCATAGCCCAGATTGACTTTCAGCTCAATATGTAGACAAGAATGACTGTATTGTACATTATATTGGTAAATTGTCATGTTCTGTTTTTAAAATACAATCTAAAAATGCAGCTTTTTCTGTTTTAGAAGTTATGTTTACAGGCTGGAGAGATGGCTCAGTAGTTAAGAGCACAGACTGCTCTTCCAGAGGTCCTGAGTTCAATTCCCAACAATCACATGGTGGCTCACAACTACCTGCAGTGGTGTCTGATGTCCTCTTCTGGTGTGTATAAAGGGAGCAATGGTGTACTTATATACATAAAATAAATAAATACTTTTTAAAAATTAAAAAAAGTAAATTTACTTATTTATTGGCTTATAAGGAGGCATGTGTGGAGGTCAGAGGACTGCTTACTGGGAAGTTGAGTTCTGTCTTTTCATTATGTAGGTTTGGGGATTTAACTTAGGCTGTCAGGCTCAGCAGCAAACCCTTTAAAACATTTATCTTGCTGGCCTGTTAGGGCTATTTGAGTTCACTTAGAAAAACAGTCAAGGGGCTGGAGAAATGGCTCAGAGGCTAAGAGCACTGGTTGCTCTTCCAGAAATCAAATTTCAATTCCCAGCAATCACATGGTGTGGCTCACGAACATCTATAATGATATGTGGTGCCCTCTTCTGGCCTGCAGGCATACATGTAGGCAGAACACTGTATGCATAACAGATAGGATCTTAAGAAGAATATATATATATATATCCTACCCCATATTTATTTATGTTGGATTTCAGACCCAGGACAAGCGGCTGAGATGCCTATTATACCAAAGAGGGACTGGACCTCCAGGCTCTAGCCTCCCTCAGTCCCTACCTGTTATAGGGCATGGCTGGTACATCTCACCCTCTAACTTGAACTTTCCAACCCAGGGACTAGGCTTCCTCTCTCTGAGAGGCTCTTCACTATATAATCCAGACACTCTGTCTGTCTGTCTGTCTGTCTGTCTGTCTGTCTGTCTGTCTGCATTTCTCTCTTCCCGTGTGCATGTGATTTCTTTCTTCTCTCTCTCCACATGGTGACTTCCCTGGCCTCATTCTTTGGGACTGGTGAACCCACAGGAAAGCTGCCCCCAATAAACCTGCTTTTATACTTTTTAATGCTGCATGAAATGGCTCATTTTGTCTACAGAGATAACTTATCAATTTATATTTTGGTTTTATTGAGACAGACCTATGAAGCCCAGTCTGGTCTCAAACTCCCTATGAAGCTGAGGCTGACCTTAAATTTCTGATTATTCTGCCTCCTCCTCCTGAGTATGGGATCTCGGGTTTTGTGCATTTATGGCTAGGCCTGTCCTGTGCATTTCGGGATGCTTAGCAGTATCTCTGGCCTCCATCCACAAAATACTAGTAGTGTTCCCTGCCCCACCTCAGCCTTGAATATCTCTAGACATGGCCACCTGTTTCCTATAAGAGAGAAGTGTCTCCAGGTTGACAACCACAGATTTACATACATTTACTTGCTTTTACTTAGGAAAGTGGGAGTAGGCAATATTAAAAATGTAAGACCAGCATTCAATGTTCGAGTCACAAACAAATACCAGGACAACTGGGCTTGGGCTTATGTCCTTCCTTGCTCCAGAGGATAATTGGCAAGTTGGCTTAGCAGGTAAATACTTAGTAGCAATCGTGATGGCCTGAGTTTGGTAGCATGGATTCACATGGTAGGAGAAGATTGACACTGGTAGAAGGAGAGGATTGACTCCCACAAGTTGTCTCCTATCTCCACAGGTGCTCCAGGGCTCTAGGACATATTAGTGTGCATGCCCCCACCTTCCACTAATTAAATAAATGTAAAATATAAAACAGAACAACAAACCCATGAATGAACGATTGGAGCCTGCCATGGTGATGCATACCTAGTCACAGGGCTTAGGAGGCTGTGGCAGGAGGATGGTGAGTTTGAGGACAGCGTAAGATAAACAGGGTCATCTGTTTCAGAAACTCAATGGTGGGGGGAGGAGGAGACGAAGCTTCTCCCCCAAACGCCCTGTTTCCTGTTTCCCAGCGTGACAGAGTACAACAGTGATATAAAAAACACATGTTTTCTTGCAGCACAGAAGTCAGAATTCCAAAATGAGTGCTTTACTAAGATGAAGACAGTGTGTGTGACTGGGGAAACAAATACAGAGGATGCAAGGTGTCTTCTAACCACCTGGCCTACTACACTTCAGCTTCTCCTCAAAGTCTGTCTTCGTCCTATAGCTTTCAAAATTCGGGGTGTGTGTGTGTGTGTGTGTGTGTGTATGTGCATTTTATTTTATCTGGGTGTGCATTTTGCCCACATGTATGTATGTATACCATGTGCCGGCTTGGTGCCCATAGAGGTCAGATGTCCATAATGGATCCCTGTTAACTGGAGTTATGGATGGTTGTGATTCATCGTGTGGGTGTTGCAGGACAAACCCATGTCTTCTGGAAAAGCAGCCAGTGCTGTTAACCACTGAGCCAACTCTTCAGGCCCAGCTCTCAAGATTCTTGGCCAGTCTGGGCTATATGAACTCTTGTTTCAAAATAACAAAATCAGATAAAGGTAGAAATAACAGGATAGATTCGGGGGAGGGGGGAATGTTATGAAAATCAACGAAAGGCTTGACCAGAGCATTCTACAGGTCATTCTATCCAAGACCAGGAGAATAGATTTCACACCACCTTGGGGGCTTTGGTTTTTCTTTTTCCTCTCTTTCTTTCCTTTCCTTCCTTCCCTTCTTCTTCCTTCCTTCCTTCCTTCCTTCCTTCCTTCCTTCCTTCCTTTCTTCCTTCCTTTCTTTCTTTTTTTCTTTCTTTCTTCAAGACAGAGTTTCTCTGTGTAAGCCTGGCTGTCCGAGAACTCACTCTGTAGACCAGGCTCGCCTCGAACTCAGAAATCCGCCTGCCTCTGCCTCCCAAGTGCTGGGATTAAAGGTGTGCGCCATCACTGCTCGGCGCTTTGGTTCTTCTTTATGCAGGATGCACATATAGTTACCGAGGGAACTCAGTGGTCAACTCCATTTCTAGAGACGGGATTTCACTAGACTGGAGGGCGGCCCACTCACTGGGACATTTTAGTGCTTTCCAGTAGTCTTTCAACGTTTCCCTGAGCCTGGCGGGAGATTGGCAGGCCGTTTCTGCGGTCATCATCGTCTTGCTAACGTAGGTTAACAGCCCACTGGGGGTGGGAGGCGCGTCTGACTCTGTTGCCATAACGTACAGTTCCTCCTCCCCAAATCAATTTACGGGAGGGATGGAATAGAACTACATTTCCCACGAGGCCTTGCGCTGCCCCTCCCCTGTCCTTGGTCTGGTCCCAACGCCTAAACGACCGAGGAGTAAAGGATGTCCGCTTCTGGTTCCGAGCCGGCAGCCGCCGATGAGTATGTGACATCCCGTTTAGTCCCCTGGTCTTTAAGACGGAGACCTCCCGCCCTTTACTGGAGCTGCCATTCTCTCCCCAAGCGTGGAATTAGGGAGGAGACGCGAAACAGCACACTTCCGGTTCCGGATCTTTCGCTACAGTTCTGCTCTGCGTGTTTACGCTGCCCATCCAGTTCTGTGCTGATCTGACGGCTTCCTGGACCCCGTAGCGGCTGGGAGATTGAAACTCATGAAGGGATCCCGGCTTATTACGAACCATGGTAGTCTAAAGCTCTTAGAGCCGTGCACATTTCCTGGTGACCTACCCCCGGAGAGCCCCCACTTCCCTACTGTGTCCCGCCACTTGCTGTTTCCCTTCCCAGTCGGCTTAAGGCATTCTCGGTCTGCTTCAGATTTAACTCCAATGTCCTCACCTCAGAGGCTGGAGGAACCCATTACCTGCCCCCCTGCAAGATGTGGAGCTAGTTTCAGGAACATGTCCTCAATCGTTTTCTTTCCTAAATGTTTCTTCCCTGCTTTTCCCTATAAGGTTAGGGTCTGACACTGTAGCTCTAAGTGTCCACGGAGAGACCACGAAGAGACACACAGGTGCAGAAGGGACTCGCGCCTGCACAAAAAGGACAGTCATGTCCTGTCCTACATAGTCCTCATAGCTTAGGTTTGAGCTCGTGAACTGTCATTTGGGGTGAAGATGACATGTGACCAGACAAGTGGGGTAGCCTTGGGCTATGTGTTACCCACCAACCTGTCGCTGTGCTTCTACTCTACCCAGATAGACTCAAGGGTAGGCTATTAGACTGTTTGTGCTGAGGTTGGTAGCATTAGTTTCCCTTGGTGCTGCATCTAGTTTCAAGCCCTGTGTAAGTCCAGCAGCAGAGGGCGCCCCCTAGTGTTATAATCCTTTGTGAAAAGTTAGGTCTTCCCAGCTTTGACCTTACAGTGTTAGAGCTCTTATAGGTCTAAACATCTGGATTCCTCAGCTCTCAATGGCAGCTGGCATCGTATAGAACAGGCAATCTTAGGCATTGAGATTTTTCAATTCTCCAATGCAGGCTGTGTTACAGCTCTTGGTCCTGGGTCTGAGAGCCTTGGAACTAAAGGCTTCACAGCTGTTACCCAGTGTCTGGCCTGACCTTCCTGTGAAGGCCCATGAGTATGAACTCTGTGTTTACACATTGTTTCCAAACTGCCTAATGGCACAGCTGCACCATAGATACAGGGATCTGCAGCCCTACAAACTGAGGCAGGTTCTTAGTCCTATCTACATACTCTGCACCCGACACCTCTGGAACAGCCCTGTATTTGGGCCTGCAGTGTGAACCTTGGCTTGGAGGACTCCCTCCACTGGCAACACAGAAGCAAATGTACATGTTGGAGAAGCCCAACCCATATGCAATCGTTGCCCACGTGGTAGGATTTTTAGTACTTTCTACTGAAATACTCCAGTTCGCAGTTATCCTGGGGGTGGGGTTATGTTCTTGTATGTGACAGTCAATCAGATGAAGCCACAAGAGGAGACATGGGAGGTTCAGGAAAACAAAATGTATTATGCTAATGGATATAGATACAGTAGCTCACATAGACCAATGACTGAAAAGAAAACCTTGTGAAGTCACCCATATTAGTCAGGAGGCACAGGAGCCAGGGGATTTTCTTTCTGAGGGAAATGAAGGCAGGCACAGTAAACAGGATATGGTTTTAGGATTGGCAGGTCTATGGTACCCAGGGCTTCAGGACCTGAGGCTAGGAAAGCTTAGTATGGCCATGTTTTGTTTTGACCACTGCAGCTGGACTTATATGGGCACAGGGGCTCTTCCATAAATGTCTTTATGAAGAAAACACGGGGTGGAGGACAGTGACGACCTAAGTGAGGTATTGGTTACACTCATCTTAGAGACATTGGGAAGGGTTTGCTGCATCTTGAGCACTGTGTTCACAGCATAAAATACTTTGGGAGTGCTGGCCTATGTATGCACTGTGTAAGAAGTGCAAGCACAATGACATGGTAAGAGGTTTAAGACAGTTAATAATGGGTACTCCAGCAGCAAGAGTGTCAGGAAGATAAGGTCAGGTCAAAGTGTTTGGGGAAGCTTTTCAAGGATATCTGAGACAACACAGAGGAAAGAAGGCCCCAGGGTCCCAGGGACAGATAAAAAGGCACACAGGTAGGGGAAAGTATGGCTGGCATGTGGGAGGTGAGGCTACGAGGAATAGAAGAGGCAAGAGGAGGCCAGGTCTGGAGCAAACACAAGACAACAAACAAGGAGAGTAGTTTGCCCAACAGGCAGACCAGTACTTTGAAATCACTTTCACACACTGTGCTCAAAGACAAATGACAACATTTATATACACATTTGAGGATAACTAGAGTAATTGCTTGGGCCAAAGGGACATGTATCCTGGCATGCTTGTTTGTTGAAGAGGTGACTCACTGACAACATATTGTGTCATGGAATGAATCAATGTGATCTGGGTAGCAGAAAAAGATGCGCCAGGAAAGTGGGTGGGGATGGAATGGAGGCAGGAAGAGGTGAGAAAAGGAGAGCCCTGATAAAAATCCGTGGGAGGCAAGGTGAGCTCACAGGAGGTGATGCTGGAGGAGGAGCTGGATTAGAGATGAGCCTGAGGTGAATCCACAGGGCTGGAGCCTATGAGATGTGGAAGGAAGACGTGGGAGGAGAAGACAGGTACTGGCCAAGTGTCAAGCATCACTGTGGATTAAAGCAGGGAGAACATGAGAGGGATGGCATGGAGAGGCAGCTTCACAACTCTGTCTTGGAGTTGGGCATAAAGTAACATGGCGGGGTAGCAGGAGTGAAAGGCACAGAGCGGGCCATTCTAGGCTGACCATCAAAGGTACCGGCAAGAACAGTAGCCATGTGAGAACCTGAAGCTTGAGTCGTCCTGTCTTGAAGATCTTGGGCCATCTGAGCCTGGAAAGACACCTGCTTTTACTTGCTCTGGTTCCAAGAAACAATGCAGATCATTAGTTCACAGTATCTCCTCTCTGGGACCAGCCTGAGTGGGATATGGAGGGCAGTAGGAAGCTTCTACAAGTGTCATCAGTTGGTATGAATCCGTGTTCATCAGGGGACTTCCCCTGGGGCCTCCACTGTAGAGGTGTTCCCGGATAGCCCCACTGTGCCCTTAGACACTAGTAGTACAATTATCAACCCATGGTGTTCTTGGCTCCCGTGGAATTCAGGATTTCTTAGATGCTGAGCCTCTCAGGGAGGCTGTGCTGTAGTTTAAGGGGTGTTTCGAGTCACGGTGATATGGATCTTTAGGTGCACCATGAGAGCTGAGCTGCGGCTAAAAGCTTTCCCACAGTCACTGCATTTGTAAGGCTTTTCACCTGTGTGAGTGCGCTGGTGCTCATTGAGGGAGGAGCTCTGTGCGAAGGCCTTGGGGCAGTCCTTACACTGATAAGGCTTCTCTCCGGAGTGGACTCTCAGGTGCCGGACCAGAGCCGAACAGTCACTGAAGGCTCTCCCACACACATCACACCTGTAGGGCTTCTCCCCAGTGTGGATGCGCTGGTGCTGTGTCAGGTGGGTGCTCTGGCTGAAGGCTTTGCCACACGTATCACACTCGTAGGGCCGCTCGCCTGTATGCACCCGCTGATGCTGCGTGAGGTGGGTGCTGCGGCTGAAGGTTTTGCCACACTCCTCACATTTATAAGGCTTCTCCCCAGTATGAATCCTCTGGTGCTGTGTCAGGTGGGCAACTCGACTGAAGGCTTTACCACACTCTTTACATGCATGGGGCTTTGCTCCTGTGTGAACAACCTGGTGTTGGACAAGATGGGTGCTCCGACTGAATACCTTCCCACACTCAGTACAGGCATAGGTCGTCTTCTGAGAGTGGCTCTTCTGGTGGGTCTCCAGGGCTGAAGTGTTCTGGAATGTTTTCATACATTCAGTGTCGTTGGAGGACTTCTCTGAGTATGTATCTGGAGGCACTGTAGCATTATCAAGCAACGAGCCACATTTCTCCTCAGAAGCAGCCTTGTCTTGGGAAGAGAAGCTGGGCCACACGTTGGAACCGTTTCCTGAGGCATCAGACTCTTGTACAGGCTGGTCTTTGGAGACATCCGTGGGAGGCCCCAGAGCTTTACTGAGATCCATCTCTTGGGCAGTAGACTTCATCCACAGCTCTCCCAGGGGCTCTGGCTGGCTCTCTGAGCTGCTCTCAGGTTTACAAGTGTGGGCAAGGGTAGCTTTTGGGGAAATGCTTCCCTCGAGGGTTTCAGTGGCCATTTCTGGTGGCTGTGATTTATCAGTATCGCTCTGTTTGCAACTTGCCTCTTCACGTTCCACTGACGGTTCCCATCCTGGAATTATTAAAAAAGCACCCCGTTATTTTTTCACCCCGGATCACCACACAAGCCTCTTCATGCTCGAGGCCCAGCTCACCTACTTTAAAGGGAAGCTGTGGATCACTCTTCTCACAGGGCCTCATTTCCAAAAAGAAATTTCCCCTTTGGGGTTTTGGGTAAGAAAAAGGATTCAGGTTTGTCCTCTTATACGACCCTAAACTGCCTCATATTTCTGACTGTTCCTCTCATAACCAAGCCATCCATTTTGCCAAGGCTCCTGATCTGACTAAAATGCCAAAAGGAAAGCTTTCATGTGGACAACGTCAGAATGGAACAAGAGTGAAGGGTGCTGGTCCTTGTGAGGTACCTGTGCTCAGGTACCTGTATGTCTCCTCCCTGCAATCTTAGGCAGGCCACTGTGAGTCTGGGCTGTCCCTTAAACTCAGCAGTTGTCTTTGGGAATAGTGGCCACATGAGAATCAGTCTAGACGCCTATGACTGTAATTTCTCACAGCAGAATCCAGACATCTGCTTCTAAAGCTCCAAGTAACAGGCTGGAGAGGCACACCTGCACTGACCAGCCCCCTTCATAGGTGCAAAGGGTATCTGACCATACTACATCTGGCAACATTTACAGATGAATCCCAGGGATGAGTCAGAGAAGGATGCAATAGTTATTATTCTAGACTATAGTTGGGCTGAGTGGACTCAGAAACAGTGCTTATCTAAGCCCAGCCTTTGAGCTGTCAAGTGGTCAATCCTTAAACAACACTGTCGTCATCCGGACCTCAGTTTGTGATACCGCTTGCCTGCCAGGGCTGCTGGCTTATATCAGAGTTTTGTTATGCGCTACATTCCAAGTACAGTGTGTAACTTCCTCTGCCTCATTTCCACTCCAGGAGGTACTCAGTCTCTGTTATGAGATCACAAGATTAGCTAGGCACTGTCAAGCACACCTTTAGTCCCAGCACTTGGGAGATGGAGCCAAGAGAATCTGAGTTCAAGGCCAGCCTAGTCTACATAGCTTGTTCCAAGCCACAACATTACACAGTAGTTCCAATCCAAGAGCTACATAAGACCCCTCCTCAATAAACAAACAAACAAATCACAGAATAGATATGCTGAGGCATCTGTACTTGATCAGTTACTTGCAGCCAAATTGGGACTAGATTTGGAAGCTTCTGGTCTAGATTGTACAGTCCTTGCATTCTACCAAACTTCTCTGGGCTGGGATATATGTGTGGGCCTCCTTGAATGACAAGTGGCCATTCCAGCTCTGGGCATCTAACCACTCCTGATCCTCAGATCCTACAGGCTAGCATAGGAAAGGCTACTAGAGAGTACACGGGGGTACTTATTTCTTTTTCCCCGCCCTCTCAAGGGATCCAGTCATTTCATCTGGGTCAGTAGCTTACACTTCCTTGGGGGAAGTGCCTCAGGCTTACTATTAGTTCCTGGGATTTGCTGGCCAAAGGCAAACAGAAGATCTGACTGGTTTGGTGAGGCTCACAATAGACACTGCTTGCTGTTTCCCCTGTCCACTTAGGGGCTGTGGGCTGCCTTTGCTCACCTCAGGGAGATGCTAATGAGCTAGGGATGTAACTCAGCAGGCAGAGTGCTTACTTACACGCACGAAAGCCCTGGGTCTGACCCCGTACCATCTAAAGCTGGCTGTAGTGGTACATTCCTGGAACCCCAGCAACTGGGAAGTGGAGGCAGAAGGATCAGGAGTTCAAGGTCATTTTCAGCTATGCAGCAAATTTGAGGTGAGCCTAGGTACAAAAGACTTTGTCTTTTAAAAAACAAATAAAACTAACTGCAGAAAAATCCAGCCTAGTGGCGCTACAGAATGTGAGACAAGAGCCGGCCAGCTCAGTGTCGAGTGCTCACTCCTTCCGTGCTGTGATGCATCTTCTGGATACTGCTGTATCTAAGCCTCTTACCCTTAAGCGTTTGGGATTTGGTCACTTGTAACCATGGCTAAGGTACAAATGTGAGAATGAGTACCTGAGCAATCGTGAACTAGAGCTTGACACTGCAGCCAGGCTGTGCCAGAGCTATCAGTGACCACCTGCCTGCTGCTCCTTCTTACCTCTCCTGTCCAGCAGTTGAGTCATATCCTCCACCAGAACGGCGGCCTCCTTTCCACTCTTTGGGCACTGAGCACCCACCCAGGCCTGGATCTCAGGGGGCAGTGCACCCAGGAACTGCTCCAGCACCAGCAACTCCAGCATCTGCTCCTTGGAGGACGACTCTGGCCTCAGCCACTGGCAACATAGCTCTCGAAGTTGGGCTAGAGCCTGATGGGGGCTGGAAGCCTCCTCATAGCGGAAGTGCCTGAAGCGCAGGCGTGCAGCCTCAGGGTGGGCAGTAAAGCTAGGGCTGGATTCCTGGCTCTGGGAGTCGCTAGCTTCTTCCTCCTCTTTCACCTTCACCTGAAGGAAGCTATCCTGTTCCCAGAGTACTGGGCTCAGAGGGCTCTTGGGGATGGCCATTGGGCAGAAGAATTCAGTGAGTCACAGGATGACTCAAGCCTCAGAATTGGGTCTGAAGAAATGTTAGAGCTTCATCACCATCTGAAAAAAGGGAGGGGAGGTGCAGGCTTGAGATAGCCAGACTGGCTTCCAGTTCATTATCATCTGCCTCATCCTGTGCATGTACTACCATGCCTGACTCAAAGATACCTCGCTTCCTTTTAAACGTATGTATTTGGGCCAGTGAGATGGGTTGCCTGGTAAAGGTGCTTGCCACGCAAACACTTTTTGTCACACTAGAAAGAGATGAGTATAACGACCATGTGAGTGCCCACTCAGAGTTAAGGAGGACACTCAGTGGTTTCATGCATTTGTAATGTGCAACAGAGGGGAACCCACTAAGCTCCAGCAGAAAGTTTCAAATTCATGGTCACATGATCCTGATTAAATTCAGTGGGCCTCAAAAACAAAACAGTCATGAGTATCAGAAGATTTGTAAGGAGGATGGGGGGATAACTGAGGTGGGAGGAAGACTGACGGGGTGTTACAGCAATCAGGATGTATGGCTTATATGGATGAAATTATCAAAGAACAAAATCAATTAAGTTAGAAAGGGAGGGGCAATGAGATGGCTCCACAGGTAAAGGTGCAGGAGCCACAGTGGTGGAAGGAAGAGAACTGACTCCTGCTTGAGCACCATATATAAAAATACTAAATCAACTTAGGGGCTAGATAAGAGATCCTGACCAAAATAAAATAAAATAAAATAAAAATGTAAAGAAGATTGGATTCTCTTCCAGAGGCCTTGGGTTTCATTCCCATCACCCACATAGGGGCTCACACGTGTCTGTAATTCCAGTGTCAGGGCACCCTTTTCTGGTTTCCACAAGCACCAGGCATACATGTGGTACACAGACAGAAATGTAAAACAATCGTACATGTAAAAACAGAATTGTAGCAGAATTTTAGCACGACTGTTGTGTTGTATTTGGCATGAATAAGGAGTGTTGACACCTAAGCCTTTTGCCAATGATTGCTATCTGAGATTTACGGAGTTGGTCTTCTAAAGGATCCTCAGAGCCTTTGCAAAACTTGTTCTTAGACATGCCCAGCAAACCAGGAAGTCTAGTATGGCTGAAAACTGCTTAAGGTGATGGTTCTTGCAAGACAAGCCCTAGATCAGATAAGTTTTGGTATGCGGAACTGACAAAAGTGCCATTTAGAAACAATAAAAGGAGCTTCTAGGAAGCTGCTAGCACTCAATCCTTCACAGGCTGATCTGAAGCCCCTGCTGCCGAGAAGCCTAACATCCACCCTGCAAAGTCTCTCTCTTTGATCAACTGTCCCAGAACACTGACAGAACTTTACTAAGAACAAAGTGACTTCAACAGGACTAAGGAGATGGCTCAGTCTAGTGAAGTGCCTGCTAAGTAAGCGGAGACATGAATGTGCGTGTGCGCGTGCGCACGCACACGCGCGCACACACACACGCACACACTCTCAAGCGACAGCAGGGTGGTAGTGGCCAATCCCTTTAATCTCAGCACTTGGGAGGCAGAGGCAGGTGTATCTCTGAGTCTAATAACAGTAAAGTTTACAGAGTGAGTTTCAAGACAGCCAAGGTTATACAGTGAAACCCTGTCTCAAAAAAACCCAAAGCCACAAAGCCATGTCTGCCGTTACTTATACAGTTCCTATTTTCCTACCTTTTGAACTGGTAATCCCATGGTGATGCATTCATTTTATCTGTTCTCTCTCTCTCTCTCTCTCTCTCTCTCTCTCTCTCTCTCTCTCTCTCTCTCTCTGTGTTGCTATGTAGCCAGCATGGCTTCCAGTTCACTGTCCTCTCCCTTCAGCCCCAGTGCAAGTCCTACGATGCCTGACTACGTTTCTTTACAAATGTATGTATCTGGGCCAGCAAGATGGCTTATCATGTAAGGCATTTGCCACCAAGTCTTATGACAAACGTTTCATACCTAGGACCTGAAGAGTGGAAGAAGTCGGACTCTTGAAGATGTTATGCTGTGGTGTGAATGCTAGCTATATCATAATAAATATAAAAGTCTAAAATAAAGTACATGTGCTTGAAGCTATACATTTTACGCTAGGATCACTTTTTTTGTTAAAAAAATTCATTTATTTATTTTATGTATATGAGTACACCATTGCTCGCTTCAGACACATCAGAAGAGGGCATCAGATCCCACTGCAGATGGTTGTGAGCCACCATGTGGTTGCTGGGAATTGAACTCGGGACCTCTGGAAGAGCAGTCAGTGCTCTTAACTGCTGAGCCGTCTCTCCAGCCCTAGGATCTCTTATGTAGGCCACGATGGCCTTGCAATGGGAACCCTTCTGCCACAGCCTCCCCGGTGCTGGGATTATAAGCATGTATTATCATACCCAACTTGATTGCTTATTATCCATCTGCCCTCACTGCAGGGGCTTTTTTTTAGTACAGAGTAGAGTTTATTCAGGGCATGGGAGAAGGCGGGGAGAAGAAGAAGAAAAAGAAGAAGAGGAAGAGGAGGAAGGGAAGGAGGTGGCCAGCCATGTGCACGTGGAGAGAGATGGGGAAGAGAGTGAGGGAGCAAGGGCAAGAGAACAAGAGCAAGAGGGAAAGAGAGTCAGGGGCTTTTCAGTGCAGGCATTTTGACACACGACTGTAATCCCAGCACCTAGGAGGGTGAAGCAGGAGGATTTGGAGACTGTGTGAGCTACCTAGCAAACCACTGCTCATCCCACAAAAAGGAGGGGGCAGAGAGACTAAGCAGGTAACGGGGCTTCAGTTTATCTTATAGCCTACACAAACATAAATGCCAGTTTTGCTTAATAAAACTTCATTGAGTATCTTCTTAGTACCCAGCTCTGCTAAGGATGCCAAGGCGAGGAAGACATGGGACCTCCGCTCAGTGCCTTTACTAGACAGATATGGGCTGGTTGATAAAATAACAAGTATATTACGACATGTAACAGGAATAGGAGAAAATAAGGACAGGCCCTGGGAACTAACTCTGTGCTATGTGAACCTAGCCTCTTGTGTCTGTTAACACAGGATGCTCTATGAATCAGTATTACTGTTTCCATTTTAAAAGCCAGGGAAACTGAATTAGCCTCTAGGGTTGTTGTTGTTATTATTATTATTATTATTATTATTATTATTTTTGTCAGTAAGTAGAGAGCTGGTTTTAGACCTCATGCACCTGATGTCCTCCAGTCTTTCCTTTATGGGAGGTGACTTTCAACTTTTCCAGACTGCAGAAGAACAGTAAACAATGACTGCCGCTTGGGGCTGATGAGAACCCACTTCATGCATTCCTAGTGGGGACATCAGCTAAAATGCCCTTCACAAAAAAATATGCTACGGGTTGGTGAAATGGCTCAGCAAGTAAAGGTGCTTGCTGCCAAGCTTGACAACCTAAATTCAACCCCTGAGACTCATATGGTAAAAGGACAGAACCAACTCCTTTAAGTTGTCCCCCGACTTTTACACATGTGCCATGACTTCTCTGTGCACACACACACACACACACACACACACACACACACAGCAAGAGCTTTAAAATGGTCATGTATTTTGGCTCAAAATTACATTTCACTTTAAGACTAGCTCTCCTTACATAATAGAACTCACAATCCTCTTGCCTTCTGACTTCAGTATTAGTTTGCTTCAGAATCAATCCCCATTTCTAGATAGGGAAGCTACTAACATCTGGACAGGGACAAAACTCCCTTCAGAGGCTTCTTACAGTGCAGGACTTCACTCTGCTCTGTTATATAGCAGCAAACCCTCCCTTAGTCATCAGAATACTCAAGTATACCCCAGAAATGTCCATATTGTCTCTGATATTGCAGAAAATCTTAAGTACAAACTAATAGTCCAGAAGAAATATTTAAAAAATTAGTCAAGATAAAACCAGCAAATAAATTAATATATTAACATATATTAAACACACACATATATATTATATGTATATGTGTGATGTGTGTGTATTTTGAGACTGGGTTGTCTTAGTTTGCACCTTCTATGGCTGTGATAAAACATTGGTCAAAAGCAAGTTGGGGAGGTTATTTTCCTCACAAATTACAGTCCAGTTTTGAAGGAAGTCAGGGTATTAACTCAAGGTGGGAACCTGGTTGCAGAAACTGAAGCAGAGGTCATGGTGGAATGCTTGCTTCCCAAGGCTTGCTCAGTCTGTTTTCTTATATAACCCAGGATCACCCACTCAGGGGTGGCACCTGGGCTGGGTTCTCCCACATTGCCTGCAAGTCATCTCTTGGAGGCATTTTCTGGATTGAGGTTCCTCTTCCCAGATAACGCTAGCTTTCATCAAGTTGTAACCAACCAACCAAAACAAACCAAACAAACCAAAACAACCAGGATACAGGGACTTAGTATAAAGTCCTGGCTGGCCTGGAACTTGATACATAGACGAGGCTGGCTTCGAAAAGAACATGAGCCACCACGCCTGGCTCAATTAATATACATTTTATGGTGGAATTAAAGCAGCTCAAGGGGCTGAAGAGGTGGCTCGGCGGTTAAGGGCACTGACTGCTCTTTCAGAGGAGCCAGGTTCAATTCCCAGCACCCACACAGCAGCTCACAACTGTCTGTAATTTCAAGATCCGACACCCTCACACACACATGCAAGCAAATGCATATAAATAAGAATAGGTAAATAAAGCAGCTGAAATGTTTGGCGTGGTGGTTTACACCAGTAATCCCAGGGCTTGGGAGGCAGAGGCAGGAAGACCATGTTAGTCAGCATTTCAGCCAGACACAGAGGACTTCACTCATGGCTGAACTCAGTCACAAACCCATCTCAAAGTCCATCGAAAAGCTCTTTCTGTCTGTCGCTTCATCAGTCACTCGACGTGACCTACAAGGCCACGACGCATTAGACGTAGCACAACCTGTCGGACACATACAACCGGTCGGCCAGTCCCACTTTTGGTTTGTCACACTTACACTCAGTCAGCCGTTCCACACTTCAGTCACTCCGTCCCACACTCTGTCCTGTACTCACAGGCCATTAGGTTTGCCTTTGCCGTGGGCGTTCGCAGCTCTCACCCCTCCATGCCAGGGTTCCCGCGCTCACCCGGTCTCCAAACTCCCAGCAGACACTTCCAGAAGCGCCCTGATGACGCACAGACATGCGCCTTCCTGCCCAGGGAACCACAACTCCCAACGTGCCTAGTATAGGCGAATGGCCACAGAATACGTCACCTCGACTACAAGTTCCAGAAAGCACAGCGCTAATTCCTTGGGCCCGCTGGGAGTTGTAGTTCTGAATGCCTGCTGGGGTTTGGGTTTGGAGAAGACGATGACTCCAGGCTGGTGTTTTTTAAGACAGAGCTGGCTGTGAGTAGAAGTTGTGGGATGTGTGGAAAGTTGGAGAATGCACGGTGCAAGTGAGTGAGGTCCATCCTCAAATGGCTCACAACCATCTTACTCCAGCCCCAGGAGTTTTGGTGCCCTCTTTTGGCCTTCGTAGGCACCAGGCACACAAATGCTGCACAGATATACAAGCAGGCAAAATACCCACATATGTAATTTTTTTTTCTTAAATCACATTTATTTGTTGTTGTTGTTGTTGTTGTTGTTGTTGTTGTTGTTGTTGTGTGTGTGTGTGTGTGTGTGTGTGTGTGTGTGTGTGTATTCATGTGTGTTGTGGGGTATGTACCACAATGCATGTGAAGATGTTAGGAGACAACTTATGGAAGTCAGTTCTTTCCTTGTACCAAGTGGGTTCTGCAGGTCAAACTCAGTCTTGGCAGCAAGCACTTTTACCCACTTTTCCATCTTGCCAGCCATATGTTGCTTATTTTTTGGTGATGGGGAACCTAGAACTTTACTCAGATTAAGCACAACTTCAAGCCCTAAACTATAATCCCTCCTCAGCCTTTGTCATTTTACTTGAATGAAACCAGTCTTAGCTAACTAACACTAACTAATGTGAGACAGCTGGGGTGGGATGGGGGTGAGTTGTAGGCCATTTCAACATCACAGACAGCTCCCAGACTTCTAGGCAAGGTGCCTGACTTGGAGACCTTTACTGTTGGGATTTGCTAAACTGTCTACAAGTTTGCCTGTCTTTGAGCTCTATACAAAGTGAAACGGTGCACTGAGTCTGTTTAACAGCCTCAGCTCCATGCTATCAAACTTCACGGAGAGCAGCCACAGGATACATGTATTGAGGGAACTGCATCAGAAAGATGTAGGTGCTTTGAGGAGAAAATCAGTAGTACAGCAATCTCAACCAAATTCAGTTCCTCACAGAGATTCTCAGGCGAGAAAGAAACGTTTTGGTACTTCCACTGGAGGAAGGTTATTGAGCAGGCTCCTAGTGCATGGATTTGCTCTGTACCCACTCCTCCTTCCCCACCTTGATTGCAAGCTGAGGGAAAGCAGAGGGCCGGTGAGGGATGGCAGCATCCAGTTGTGAGCACAACTGATTCTGTGAAGCAGCAGGGGAGAGACCTGAGGTGAAAGTTGGCACCGGGGAAATGGGGAGCACAGGTGACTCTTTCCAGGGGCTGGAAGAGGAAAGGGACAGAACCCTCTCAATCGTCTCTTACCTGCAGCCACCAGAGGTTAGGAAAGCTAAACACTACCATGCCAAACATTATGACAGATGGCCCTGTGACTCATTTTTGGCCAACAAATGGGTATATGACAAAGGCTTCTGGGAAGACCTTTCTTTTCTATTTCTCCCAGTATTGATTACAGATATAATGACTGAGGCTTTAGCAGTTTGCTCAAGCCCATGAGAAAAAAGGCAAAAGCCCTCCAACATAAGCGAGTCACTGAAAACTACTGTAAACTGGGTACTCATAGGAAACTCTGACTTCATTACTTTCTAATGTAACATCCCTAATTACCTTTGTTCTGGTAATTAGTAATATTTGCTCTCGGCCTAATTTTCTTCATTTAGAATATGGTTATACATGCCCCCCACCCCTCTCGCTCTGTGACTTTGACACAGGGTTTCTCTGTGTAATCCTGGATATCTTGGACCAGGCTGGCCTCATACTTAACAGATTTGCCTGCCTCTGCCCCTGCCTCCTAAGTGCTGGGATTAAAGTGTGTCACACTTCCTAGCTCATCTAGAACATGCTACTATTTCATAGAGCTAGCACAAAGTCAGCCAGCTGATGCTCCATTTCTTAGCTTTGAGAATGAAAAGCTACCAGCCAAGGTATAAGAGGTTGTTATGAAAAGTCAGACTTGGCAAAGGAAATGAGAGGCCAACTTCAGAGGGAAATGCAAGTGCAGAGAAGCAAATTCAGGACATCCACAGGGTCTTGTGAGAACCCCGGGGATTAACAAAAATGCAGATTCAAAGTATCCCGGGAGCCAGGTGTACTCCAAAGGAGACCTCATCAGTTTTGGGTTCTTAGATAAGAACAAAGGTAGGAAGCTGTGATGGCCAGGGGCTCTGGTGCTGGACCATTCCCACAGAGGCAAGAACTGCTGCTGTGTTATTGGGATGACTGTTCAAGGCAGTGTACTGACAGGCAGCTGTTCTACACAACTAAAACGTCTGACTCAGTGTCCCTGGGGCACAAGATTTGACTATAGCTGACTTGTGCATTTCATAGTTTGTTTCCTTCTAGGTTATGTAGGTTTCCTTGATCTATGAGAAACCAGAGATAACAATAAATGTTCTTTTTGTCAGGAACTGCATGGACACAGATTGGGAACCTCCCCTCCCTTCTTTTTTTTATTTTTTCTTAAGAGAACATGTGGAGGAAAGCAATTGGATAATATTATCCCTGAAAATATTAAAATGGTCATTAGAATATCTTGCTTTGGTGTGCTGGAGAGATGGCTTGGCGGTTAAAAGTACTGTCTGCTCCTCCAGAGGTCCTGAGTTCAATTCCCAGCAACCACATGATGACTCACAACCATCTGTAATGGGATCCAATGCACTCTTCTGGCATGCCAGCTCTATTTGCAGAAATATCACTCATATATATATATAAAATAATGAATCTTTAATAAAAGCATCTTGCTTTGCATAAAGCAATTTTTGGCATTAAGAGCTGACAGGAAGGTTTTTCCAACAGTCTTCCTGCAGCAACCTCATGAGAACAATGGGAGTCATGTGATCTTAAGGGGCACTCTCTTAGCATAGCTCAGTGACTTGATACCAAACTGGAAATCAGTTCACCATATCAAAGTTATTCAAGTAACAAACAAAAAGACTAAGAAACAGCACAACTAAAAGATTTAAGAAAGAAACCAAACACACTTTGTAGATCTTGTGTAGATTATGGAGAGAATAAAACAAACATAAAGTTTATGAAGCAATCAGGAATATATGGATGCTAGATATTTGATGGTATGTTAGATATAAGTAATGTTTTCCCTTGAGATGTAAAAGAATAACTTCTCTCTCCTTTTTTTTTCTCCAGCTGAGAAGAGTACAATCAGTAACTCCAGGTTACTGCTTTCATTCAAATTCTGGCCCAGAAGTACTGCTCAAACACCAACATGGCAAAACCCCAAAATGATGGGCTTACTGTGATTATGCAAAAAGCTTTGTCCCTGTAGATCAAATGTGGTTATGGTTATATATACTTAAAGTCTTACCCTTTCACAAATCTATTCAGAGAGATGAACAAAACGGTTTTCTGGGGTGGATGTGAAAATAATACAGGGAGAGACAGGGGTGAGGACGTGGGTGGGAGACCCAGTGAAAATATATCATTCATCTTTTAGAACATCCATTGTTAAGTGCTAAAGGACTATACAGAAAGATAAAGGAATTCTTCACCCTGAATATAAATTTACTTAACACACACACACACACACACACACACACACACACACACACACACATTCATGACTATTTGTTAAGAACAACTCACATGACTATTAATTAGTACAGCATTGTTCAATCAATTTACAGTTTAGAAAAGGTGAGTTATTATTTGTGTCTCTTGTATGGGAGACTGAACTTAGGGCCTTTTACATGCCAGACTAGTGTTCTATTATGAGCCACACCCCAACCTTCTGGGTTGAGTTTATATCAGGGCTTCTCCACATTGATACTATTGATATTTGGGACTAGAAAATTCTTTGAAGAGCTGCCCTGGGCGCTTAAGTATGTTGAGCAGTATCCTTGGTCTCTGCCTAGATACCAGTAGCATCTTTCAAGTTGCAGGGACAAAAATGACTCCACACCTTAGCAAATGTCCTCTGAGGACAAATTATTGCAGGTGGGTACCTCTGACTAACAACAACCCTGGATATTTCAAGATAGTGATTTTCAGAGGAGCTGTGACTCCTTTAGAGGATGTTGTAGAATTCTGTGGGTACTTCTGTGTTACATGATGTACTGAAATGAGCCCAGGACCCAAGCATGCTACAATGACTGTCAAGTGTGGAACTGAGCCACACTTGACTTATCCTGTGTGATACATAAACTAGGATTCTGGCTTGAATTCACATAGAAACACACACTACTTTGTGTACATTTGAGATTTAGGCAGAGTTTCCCACAAATACAATAGCATTTTTGCTTTGTTCAAACTTTCATAAGAATTCATCACTATTTTGCAAAATCACTTTGGCATGATATAATCCCTTATGGTAGTTTTTATAGACAGCAGTATACTTTGAACCAGTCTGAAAGTTTCAGACCATGATCTCCTGGTAAAAATGGGCCCACATGGGACATGGTAAGATACCAACCACACTGACATAGTACACCATAAATTACTTTAACTATTCTTTACAAAGAACCTGGGGGAGCGATTGCAGCTCCCAGGAAAGGCAGTAGTAGCTGGCTGTTGGCGGAGCTAAGCTGGGAGGAATGGACAAGTTGGGAGTGGGACTGGTAGCAGCTCATCTTGGAGCTAAGAGAGGATTGAGGGCCACAGTCTTGGGCATAGGCGGAAGCTTGTGTTTTAAAATTACACACAACAGGGGTCATATGCTATTTCCACACTATGCCTGTGCAGAGGTTTTATTACTGGTAAACTCATTTTGGAATAATGGAGAAGATATCTCAAGGTGTCTGTTGTTGTTGGGTATAGTGGCATACAGCCATGATCCCAGAATTAAGGAGGCGAATGAAGACAGAAGGATCAGGAAATTCAAGGTCATTCTTGGATATACAGTGAGTTTGAGGCTAGTTTGGGCCAGTAAGGCCTTGTTTCAGAAAACAAACAAAAAGGCTGCCGTTAAACAGGAACTGAATCTGATACATTTGAGAACCACCAACCTCAACTGTGTGGGAGGCATCACTTTCCTTATGAAGTCAGAGGTCACTACTGACATTATGCCATCTTCTCTTGCCACCCATACACTATGTGGATGTAATGTTTGTGCCTGGTAACTCAAAAGTTATCTAAAGAATTATCTTCCTATCTAGATTCTCTGATATCAAACAGCATGGAATTGACCATTGAAGGTTCTTCTACCCCAATAACATGCACAGGGTTTTTTTCCTGCATAATTTCATGAAGGTCAAACAAGGCCAGGGCTCTGCTTGCTTGTCCTGCCTTTGCCTGGGCTACAGGAAGCTCTCTTGAATTTGAGTGTGGATTCCGGATGAGTCTTGAGCCCCGTCTACAGGGCTGTTCCCGCCTTCGGCTACGTCCACGCAGTGGTTCTTCCTCTCTGTTGTGGGTTATCTGATGTCGGATGAGGTGAGAACTCTGAATGAAACACTTTCCACACTGATTGCACTTAAAGGGCCTATCGCTCAGTTGAGTCCTTTCACCTTGACTCAAAGGCGGGTCACAGCTGAGGGGTTCTGTCCACTCGTGTTTTGTTAAAGTCGGTGCCTGCTCAAAGATCAGCCTCTGTCGGCACTCATAGGGTTTCTCGCCAGCGTGCTTCCGCTGATGCTGGGCCAGGGAGGAACTGTGCCTGAAGCCCTTTCCACAGTGATTACACTCGTATGGCCTTTCCTCCGTGTGAGTCCGCAGGTGCAGGAAGAGGCAGGTAGTCCGGGAGAAGGATTTCCCACAAACACTGCAGGTATAAGGCTTCTCCCCAGTGTGAGTCCTCTTGTGGCGACCTAGGGATGAATTCTGATTGAAGGCCCTCCCACAGTCCTGACACTCATAGGGTTTCTCTCCAGTGTGAATTCTCCTATGGACTGTAAGGTGTGTACTGTGGCAAAAAGATTTCCCACATTCATCACACTTATAAGGCTTGTCTCCAGTGTGGATTCGCTCGTGTTGAACAAGGGAGGAGTTTTGGCTGAAGGCTTTCCCACACTCTTTGCACATGTAAGGTCTTTCTCCCGTATGAATTCTCTTGTGCACCGTGAGATGTGCATTGTGGTTAAATGATTTCCCACAGTCAGTACACTTATAGGGTTTATCTTGCACCTGACTTTTTGTGAGTTCTGTAATGGGCATAATTTGATCAAAGACTTTTTGACCGCCATTGTCATCAAAGGGCTGTGTTGTTGGGGAGTCTGTCTGTTGACTGACTAAGCTTGGGTTATGTTCTGAATGTTTAACTTGTGAGCCATAAGTACAGCCATACTCTCTTCGAGAAATATCTGGTAATATCTCTGTGTTTAAACCAAGAACACAGGTTTCCACAAGTCCAAGACTTTTGTAGCTTTGACTCTGAACTGGTATCTCTTTGGGGTCCTTCTTGAGTGCCTGCCTCTGGCCATCACTTTCCTGATCTATCCCTGTCACAGAACGACAAGGAACAGCCTTTGCAAACCCATTCTTTTCTGCAATAGGGGATGGTTCCATTTTTGGGAGGCCCTTGTCCTTGAGCAATGTGTGGTCTTCAGGTTCAAGAATCCAGCCTGAAAGAAAAACAAAGAGCTCTGAGGGGTTAAGGGAAAACAAGGAGAGAGACGGGTTCCAAGACCCTGGACCGTAACAACCTGCCTTGGTAAGACCCAATTCTCCTCTTGACAATAACCATCCTTGCCCTCAACCATAGTTCCATTCCTGGGCTAAGCACTTGAAACAAAATAAACATGTGCTATTTTCTTGCAAGGACGCTGCTACACCCTACCATAAACCTAGTGCCCCAAAGCAGCTGTGCTTTGTATTTCACAATATGAAGTCCTAAAGTCCAGCGGGGCTGGTTTCTCTTGGAAGCGCCACAAAAGTCAGTAGTGTAGCGTCTTCAAACGTCTCTCAATAGTCTCTGCTTCTGTTGTCACACATCCCTTTCTTGCTGTGGCCCTCTTGCTTCTTATAATTACTCTTATGATTAAATTGGCCTCACCTTATAGCCATCTGGTTTTAGGGATTAGGAATTACACTTCATCGAGGACCATGCTTCCCTTCATTGCCCACCCTTAACATGTATGCAAGCGTCCACCGAGGTCAGAGAGGGAGTTATAGGTACTTGTGAGCCAACTTGTGGGTTTTGGGAACAGAACCCACGTCCTTTGCAAGAGCAGCAGGTGCTCTCAACTGCTGATCCATGATCCATCTTTCCAGCCCCAGCCTAGCATTCTTGAAGCCTCTCACCCATGACACACATGAACGTGTTCATTCTTTTGCTATCTATCTCATCTATCTAGCGTTCAGTCAGCACCTGGAACTGACAGGTGCTAAATATTCAGAAACATCTGTCTCAGTGAATGCTGGAGGGATTCAAGGGAAAACCAAGAGCTTGGCCACAGGAGAAAAGCTGGAGAAGCTGAGACTGCTGGGTACTATGCCCTTTGCTGCCTCTGCACAGCACACAGAGGGGCTTAACAAAATATGAGTCATTCCATATAAAATTTTATACCTGTAGACAATATGTTATATATTTCATGAAAATGTTCTTAAAATAAAACAACTTATATATACCTTTATGACCACAGTAGCACTACTTTTTATAGCCCCAAAGTGCAAACAACCCAAATGCCTATCAACTAATGAGTGGAAAATGAAACCTGAGTGTGGGGAACACAGCTCAGTGGTAGAGTAGTTGCCCTGCATGTATGAGACCCTAGGTCCTATTCCCAGAATAACAACAAACAAACCAGCAAACAGTAATCTACCCAGTCAATGAAATGTTCAGTCATAAAAAGGAAGTGTGAACAGACAGAGCAACAGGGAGGGACTTCGAAAACATGCTGAGGAAAAGAAGCCAGACATGAATGTCAAAACTAAAGGTCCACTGATTAAGAAAGGTTCCAAACAAGCAAATCGACAGGCGATTCAAATGAGTGACTGTCAAGAAGAAGGGAAGATGAGTGGTAACTGCTAACAGGAACTTTTCTGGTGGTGGCTGAGGCCAGAATGTTTGTATGTGTAAATCCTAATGCCTGTTTCGGTGGCATTTACAGATGGGGCTTTGGGGAATATGAGGTCACGAAATCCTCGTGATAGACTTCATGACCTTTTAGAAGGGCACACTGGAGTTTACTCACTACCCACCTCCCCTTTCCTTCTGAGGAATCTATCCACAGATGAGAAAGAGATCTTTATCATGAACCAAGTCAACTTACAGCCTTCAGAACTTTAAGAAATACGCACCTGTTGTTAAAAATCACCTAAACAGTGATATCATGGAGGCAGACACTGGTGACGGACAATCTGTGAACACGCTCCATCACCACTGAGTTATATGATAGGTTGGTGTGATATCATGGAAGCAGACACTGGTGACGGACAATCTGTGAACACGCTCCATCACCACTGAGTTATATGATAGGTTGGTGTGATATCATGGAGGCAGACACTGGTGACGGACAGTCTGTGAACACACTCCATCACCACTGAGCTATATGATAGGTTGGTTTTTTGTTTGTTTGTTTGTTTGTTTTTTTTTTTTTTTTGCTTTTGTTTTGCTGAACTGTGTATCACATCCAGGGCTTTGTGCACACAACTGAACTTTTTACCTCCAATTTTAAATGGGAATATCGCATGGTATATGAATCTTAATGAAGTAGTTACCAAAAGCCCAGATGGACCTTCTCTTCTTTCCATCTTGCTTACCCCTGCAAATCAATTCTGATGACAGACTGTGCTCTCCTCTCCTGCCCCCCATTCGCATGGACTTTGCCTCTTCTCTCACTCAGTCCCTGCTGGCTTCCTTACTGTTCTTCCCACCACACCCATGCTGCTTTCTCTGCCTGGAGCATGCATCCCCAGACATCTGGCAGCTTCAGTGTTAAGTCTGGGGGTGGGGTGGGGGGGGCAATTCTGTGTGTCCTGGGGGCATTGTCTACCCTGTTTCTCAGGCTTTGTTTGTTTGTTTGTTTGCTTGCTTACTTGTTTGTTTCAACCATCACCTCCTGACATTTTCACTTCCGGCCCCTGGCTGAGTGAAGGCTCTTCTCAGTCTGGATGTCTTATTTTCTGCTCCACTCCTAGCATCAAAGGCATTATCATATGGGTGAGTTCTCAGGAATCTGAGCAGAAGCTATTAAAATACAGCCGCAGGGAAACCCTGGTCCAGATCAATGTTACCAAAGGGATGGGGGTGAGGAGGACCCAGAGTGGGAGACTTCAGGCACTACCAGTGGCTGAGCTAGTGTAAGCGGCCAGGCCAGCAACAGTTGAAACCATCAATGTTGTTGAATTCACCTGAGGCTCTCACAGCTCCAGTCCACCCCCAGACTACTGAGCCAGAGCAAGTCACAGTGCCTCCAGAGTGACACTGTGCTAAGAGCAAGCGAGGGTAGGGTTCAGACTGCAGTATACCAGGTAAGGTCAAGTAACTATAAGAGGGAACCGGTAAGAAACAGAACAAGATGCAATAGGCCCATCAAATAACACAGCTGTACTGGGAGGGTCTGCCTAGATAAGCACTCTTTCCTTTAAAACAAAAGAATTACTCTCATTGAATAAAGAGTGTGCTACACTGAATGATAGCCTCTCAAGGATAACCACGTCCCAGTCATTGGACACTGTCACTGCCCCAGGTCACAGGAGGGCATCAGATCTCCTGGAGCTACAGTTAGAGATAGCTGTGAGCCACTTGACATGGGTGCTAGAACTAAAGTCAGGTTTTTTGGTTTTTTTTTTTTTTTTCAAGGAAAGAAAGTGCTCTTAACTGGTGAGCTACCTCTCCAGGGACAAATTAAGACTATCCAAAGTGTGTAGTTCTCTAGGTATTCTAGAGGCTCCATGTAGGAAAGGCAGGTGAGCCAGAGTCTGAGAGAAATGAGAGGCAGTGGATACAGAGCTGAGTGATATGCTATTCAGAAGGCCCCATGGTACATGGGCAGCCTCTGCACTCGAGCACAGACAGGCAGTGGAACCTCTCCTGGAACTGCCAGTGCAGTCAGTCCTGATGAGCCACTTCCTACTCCAACTAACCTCCACAAATTTGAGAAATACATAAATGAATCTGTGGGCTTCTTTTTTTGGACAGGGTTTTGCAGAGACTTTCCTGCACAGTGCTTGAGCTTACAGGAGTTTACTATCATAACCAGCCAAATCTATATTTTCCCCAACCACTTTGTCACAGTACTTGGCTACAGTAGCAGTAGGGCATCTACACAAGTATTAATGCAAAGTATGTTTCCATTTTAAAGGACTCTGGAGGCCTTTGCTTCTAGAACATGTATGACTAATAGTCTCTGCAACAATTTTGATGCCATACCTGCTGTGCAAGCCAGTCAGGGCTCGGTTATTTTAGAACCTAGACTCAGCATAAGCTGTCGGTGAAAAGCACTGGTCCAGATGAGTTGGATTTGCTCCTGACAACAAAGAAGTTGGAAGCAGCATTGGCAACAACCAATAAAGGAGGAAGAAACAGATCTGCTGTAGACTCACAAACCTGAGAGTGAGGGTCATGCCTCTCCATAGAGGTCAGTTTGTCTCTCTGCAGCTCTGGGTAGCACCTTGAAGCATTTGGGTGGGTTGACTGTGGGATGCTGGTTATATGTCACCAAAGCATAGCAGACTCATTCCAGCCGTCAGTCCTAGTGCACCAGTACATTTAATTACGTATTAGATCTTTCCCTCCACCTTCCCTAGCACACAGTGTCAGGATAGGGCAAGTAATCCAGTCCTGACCAGAGTATTGGGACCAGGGGTCAGATGTCCGGCACTGTTCCCACCTCCTCCCTTCCTTCTCACCAGGAACGTGGATGCGATGGCCAGAGCTACTGTGGTCACACTGTAACCCTGAGCAACACAGAACCATCAGCCCTAGCACATCTCTAAAATACCAAGCCAATACCAGTGCCAGCTAAGTCAGGGGTCTTGCTTTTTTAAAAACGCTACTTCCACGTCAGCAGCAGCTGCGGGCAAGATGGAGGCGCTGATTTTGGAGCCTTCCCAGTACACTGTCAAGGCCATCCTGATTCTGGACAATGATGGAGACCAACTCTTGCCAAGTACTATGACGACACCTACCCGAGTGTCAAGGAGCAAAAGGCCTTTGAGAAGAACACTTTCAACAAGACCCATCGGACAGACAGTGAAATCGCCCTTTTGGAAGGGCTGACAGTGGTCTATAAAAGTAGCATCGATCTCTATTTTTTTTTTTTTTTTCGAGACAGGGTTTCTCTGTGTAGTCCTGGCTGTCCTGGAACTCACTTGGTAGACCAGGCTGGCCTCGAACTCGGAAATCCGCCTGCCTCTGCCTCCCAAGTGCTGGGATTAAAGGCGTGCGCCACCACCGCCCGCTCGATCTCTATTTCTATGTGATCGGCAGCTCCTATGAAGATGAGCTGATGCTTATGGCTGTTTTGAATTGCCTCTTCGACTCCCTGAGCCAGATGCTGAGAAAAAAACGTAGAAAAGCGAGCTTTGCTGGAGAACATGGAGGGGCTCTTCCTGGCTGTGGATGAAATTGTAGATGGAGGAGTGATCCTAGAGAGTGACCCCCAGCAAGTGGTGCACCGGGTGGCTTTGAGAGGTGAAGACGTCCCCCTTCCAGAGCAGACCGTGTCTCAGGTGCTGCAGTCAGCCAAAGAACAGATCAAATGGTCCCTCCTCCGGTGAAGGTGTTCTGAGCCCAGTTCCTTGCCCCTCAAAAGTTGCATCTGCTGTGACTACTTATCCAGCTCCCCCAACTTATGTCCTTAGGGTCATCTTGGAGAATTGCAATGGATTCTTGTGTCTCTATACTTTCTGGGGTTCTTACCCCCCCCTCTCCTGAGAGTAAAGTCCCCAGCAGATTTGAGTGAGTCAGGGAAAACACCCTCTTCCTACTTACACTGGTCTACCCTCAGCCCTACCTCACTCCAACCCCCATTCTCTCCTTGGTTTCTTGGCCCTATACTTTGGCTGTACTTTAGATCATCAAAGCAAGAGAAAGAATGTGCTGAGTGTTTTCTTCTCTGTGCCTTAAGGGCCCTCATCCCAACCGCCCATATATCCAGCAGAGGGAGGACTCCTAATTTCAGCACCAGTGGGTTTGGAGTAGCAGAGGCCAAACATTCTTTGCCTCGGCTTCTCTCCTTCCTGCTGCCCTAGCCTCTGCCTTGGAAGAAATAGGAACAGCTTTCAGGGAGGGCACAGAGCTGCAGAGGAACAGTGATTTAAAGGTTCTTGGAGCTTATGAAGTGCAGTCTCTACCTTGATCTGGCCTTCAGCCTCAAAGCTGCTGTACCTGCACGTGGTCTCTCTAGGTCTGTACCACACCTCTCTGTCTGTGTCACCTGTGAGATCTTTGCCTGGTGTGGCCTCTGTCACCCTGGAGCAAAGTTAGATCTTGGAACTAAAACGACTCTAGTCCCTAGAAGAGTTTCTGCTCAGAACGGAGGGAGGAAAGGGCCTTAATGACTTTGGCCCTGCCGTGTTCCTTCTCCTCAGCTCCATACTCACCTTCCTCTGCCTTGGTTTTACAATCTGCTGCTGAGTTTCCCCCTCTCTGCATCAGTCTTCCCCGGAAGTCGGGGGTCTGGTGCAGTGCCTTTCCTCTGAGGCTTGGATTCTGGTTCTTGGGTATAATGTTGCCCCTTGACCCCATATCCCTGTGAAAATGACTTAGAAAAAAATTTTTCTGAGCAAGCGTTCTGCCCCATGTATTGCCTGAAGTGGGCAGACTGGAGGGGCAGACTGGAGGTAGTCTCTGCAAGAAATGGAGAATGGAGTCAGGCGAAGTCCACTTTCTACGCTGCTGTGTGGCAGAGGAATAAAGGGAATCTCTTCAAAAAAAAAAAAAAAAAAAAAAAAAAAAAAAACCAACCCCAAAAAACCAAAACCAAAAAACCAAAAAAATACCCCAGTACTTCCCTATCCTTCTGAGCTTCTCAACATAGATGTATGGCTTTTTGCTTTGCTTTTTTGAGACAGGATCTTACTATATACATATACCTAGCTTACCTAGATTTCAATATTTAGTGTAGGCTGACCTTGAACTCAGAGATCCACCTGTGTCTACCTCCTGAGTGCTGGGATAAGAACATGCATCATCAAAAGCGAAAGTTGTTCTTGTTTTTTTTTTTTTTTTTTTTTAATTTTCTAGATTTATTTTATTCATATGAGTGCTTTGCCTGAACATATGTCTGTGTACCACTTGCATGCCTGGTGCTTGAATGAGCCTTCATGTGGGTGACGGGAATTGAACCTGGGTCCTTGGCAAGAACAACAAGAGCTCTTAACCACTGAGCCAACTCTTTAGTCCTAGGACAAGTTTTTAATACCTAAATAGAATCTGTCCTGATAACAGACTAGCAGAAGGGTATGAGGAACAGGTTTACAGAATCCAACATGCAAGAACTGAGTGGAAGGCCAGGATGAAAGTGAGGAAGAGGATGCTGGGAAGGCTAATGAGAAAGGGCGTGGCCCAGAAAGTAAGACGCAGCAGAAACACAATCAAGGCAGGCCTCTCACTGCTGGAGACGAAGTGAATGGCTTTTGTGAGCAGAGGAAGGTGAGGCCCTGGTGGACTCTCCAGAGATACAAGACAACTGGCTGAGCTGGCAGTCTAAGAGAAGTTTGCTCACAGGCTGGCCTTTGGGAGTGTTAGGGAACCTGGATTTGGGGTGGGTTCCCACCATCCTGATTGGTAAGGAAAGTTCACCTATCTATTTTTATCTCAAGCACCAGAATCACGGTATGCACTAGGCACAGAGTCTCATCCTCCATGGAGGTCACAGTCCTCATGCACTACCACAGCTCCGCGCTGGGGGAACTGAGCACATTCTGTCTGACTGCAGAGCCTAAAGATCTGGAAACTCATGTCTGCTGCCTCTAGACCAGTGGTTCTCAACCGGGGTTCGTGATCCCTTTGGGGTCACATATCAGATATCCTGCATATCAGATATTTACATTACAAATCATAACAGTAGCAAAATCACAGTTATGAAACATCAATGAAAATAGTGTTATGGTTGGGGGTCACCACACCACGAGGAGCTGTAGTAAAGGGTCACAGCGTCAGGAAGGTTGAGAACCACTGCTCTATACTTTTCCTCCCAAAGCCTTTTCCCTTCACAGATTTTTCTCTGCATCTTTGGCTATAACCAGTCATAGCTTTTAGTCTGATGCTAAGTCCTGTGAACCTCCTAAGAGAGGAATGGGTTTGAGGGTCACGAAACCATATTCTTCCCATAAGTGCATCTTCAGTGGATTCCAGTGCCTCCTGGAATCCCCCCCTTACTGGGGGTACCCACTTAGTAGGGTTCTTACCTGGATGGCAGGCCCGGGAGCCTCCTCTGTCTGCCACCCACAGCTCAGCACCTTGTTCCAGCTGGGAGATAACTGCAGGTTTGGGAAGATCAGGACCTGGAAATAGGAAAAGACAGAGGAGGTCAGAAGCTGCTCTGGGGAAAACAAGCCCAGGCTGCAGCTTAGGCTCCTGACTATCAGGACATGTGGACATCTCACAGTCACATGATGGTTCTGCTCTGTGACAGAAAGGACACAGAGTGTCCTGCAGGGAATGAGGACTCAAGGCTAAGTTAGAGCTCCGTATCAGAGGCCCAACCCGTAACTCAGGAGGATCCCACCACTACAGCCAGGGAGGCAGAACTTACCCACAGAGAGAAGGTGCCCAAAGGTCTCCAGCATCACATCACGATACAGAGTCCTCTGGGTAGGGTCCAGCTGCCCCCACTCCTCTTGCGTAAAGTCCACAGCCACATCTCGGAAAGTCACTGGCTCCTGAAACATTTCCAGGCACCTGGATTAGTAGGGCCAACTACCTCTGTGGTAGAGGAAGAATGGGAGAAAACAGGCAGGCAGGGGTCTTGGGAAACTCTACACGCTGACTGATGTGCTTCAGCCCTCACTGAAAGCCTACTGGGGCACTATGGGGCAGGCATGGGCTACCATGACAACATATGAGAGCACTCGGCAGGATCGACAAAGTCAACCATAGCTGACCTGATTGTCAGACAGACGGTACCACTGACATGCAGGTCTATGACCCTCAGAAATAGCTACTAGGTTTTGTTTTTGTTTTTGATATGTTTACGAGTGTTTGTCTGTATGCATGTGTTTGTGGAGGCTAGTGGATAACCTCAGGAGATCAGATCTTTGTCTTCCACACATTCTTCTATTGATGACCAGGCCACATCAGCATTATTTGTTATCTGATCTCCTGGTCCCATCTCCATCCCCACCCCCTTCTTAACTATTTTAGCTCAGCTTTCAGTATCTTATCTAATGTTCAAGAGATTCCTTCCAACGCTATACCAGTCCTTCTCGACACCTTTCCCTGCTTTTCCATTTTTGTGTGTGTGACGCACATGTGTGTGGGCACACATGAGGAGGTGTGCCTGCATGTATATGTGTGGAGGCCCAATGTTGATGTCGAGAATCATCTTCAGTTGCTCTTCCATGTTATTCACTGAGCAGGGTTTCTCAATCAAACCCAGAGCTCCAAGATTTGGTTAGTCTCTACTGCCAACTTGCTTTGGAGATTCCCTGCTTGTCTTCTGAGACTAGAATTACAGGTGGGCCTCCATGCCCAACTAGCGTTTATATGGGTTCTGGGGATCTAAACTATAGTCCTCACATCTGTGTACTTTAACCACTGAGTCATCTCTCCAGGCCCCCTAACACTAAAAACATTCTTTTTTTTTTTTTCTAAGACAAGATATTCAGTATGCCAGGTTTGCCTCAGACACACTATATAGCCAAAAATGACCCTGAATTTCTGATTCTCCTGCTTTTACTTCCTAAGTGCTGGGATTGTAGGAATGCACCACCACACCCAGTTTCTTGTTTTGTTTTTTAATGTGGTACATCACACATGCTAGGCAAGCACTTTTCCTACTGAGCTACCTCACCGGTCCCTAAAACAGTGGTTCTTAAGATGTACGTTGCAACTTCTTTGGGGGTTGCATATCAGATATCCTGCATATCAGTTATTTACATTACAATTCACAACAGTAGCAAAATTATAGTCATGAAGTAGCAACAAAATGACTTTGTGGTTGGGGACGATGTCACCACAACATGAGGAACTGTAGTAAAGGGTCAAAGCATTGGGAACCACTGCTCTGAACACTTGAATGGCTCCTTGTTGCTTTTCAATAAAGGATAACCACTCCCCCAAAGAGATCCAGGTACTTGCTCCTGAAACTTATGAATATTACAGTAGTAACACCCACCGACTTTGCGGATATGATAAAGACGCCAAGGCAGGCACAGGTCCTGTGTTATCTAGGCGGCCTCTAAATGCAAGCCACACATTTACGAGATAGGTGTGAGACTTGAGAAGGTGAGAAGTAATGTAATCACCTAAGGAAGATGCTGCAGTGCTGCTCTGAGGCTAGACAAAAGGCCACAAGGCAAGGAGTGCCAGGGCTACAGCTCTTATAGCTGGAAACAACAGATAGCCTTCCCTACAACTTGGCGGAAGTGCGGCTCTGCTCACTGGTGCTCATTTCTGACTTCTCATCTTTAGAATGAGTCTTTTTTTTTTCCTTTTAAAATTTCTGCAACAGGGTCCAGCCTGGCTCTGAATTTATCATCTTCCTGCCTTAGCTGCCCATGTGCTGGATTATATGCATGCGCCACCACTCTTGGCTTACAATGTACACTGTCTTTTGCCACACCGTTTGTAGTGACTTGCCACAGCAACCATAAGAAACGAATGTACTAGACTCTCAGGTCTCCACTTTTGGTCCTTGCTCCTGTGGAGGCTAGCCTCCAAAATGGCCCCTCAGTAATCCCCCTAGTCTGCATGCAGCTATGTTGACTTCTATAACTGATAGGATACTGTGGAAATGACAGCATAAAGTCTGAGCTAAGGTCATAGGTCACAACACAGCTTCTACCTGGCCATCTTCTGGATCACACCAGTCTACGGGAAACTACACATCACACGGTAAGACCTAAGTGCTTCAGTAGCAAGGCCTATATGGAGAAACAGTTCTCTTGCCAACATCATGCAAATGGATTATCTTGATGGTGGGTCTTCTCAGCTCTGTCAAGTCTCAAGTAATAACTGTTGGACTGGCATTTTGAATATAACTTTAAGAGCCTAGGGTAGACCCATAAACTAAGTCACTTTTGGACTCCTACCCATCAAAACCGATGAAGTAGTGTGTATTTCGGGTCACTACATTTTGTGCTTGCTATTTGTTACACCATAACACATTAAATACACTTCTTCTTCTGTCTGTCTCATTGCTTATTCCTTGACAAACTGTCAGCCTAAGGAGTGTTATCTGAGACTTGACTGGGGTTGGAGAACCCGCCTTCACTATGGTGGCTCATTCACATAGCTGTTGATAGGCTTCAGTTCCACACTATGGTTACATTTCATGAAAAACTGAGACAACACGAATCTGATTATTTGCAATCTAAGACTATATCATAAGCTCATTTTGCACACCAAATGTAAATAACGCCAATTTCCCCCAAGCAAACCAAATACCCACCTCCTGACCCCCAGAGCGTAATTTCAAAGTTGCACAACTTATGTATGAATTGGTCTTGGCTTCTGCTAGGTGGACTACGGTGAAGAGAATAATCAATTTGTCTACAAGTGCAGAACTTTGATGACCAGGAGCTTGACAAACACTGACAGCCACACCTACCACAGTTTTCCCAAGGCCCCGAAGGGCGTGACCCTTGGTAGTTCTGTTTTACTAACTTGGTGCCTCTGCCCCACGAAGTTAAAGCCTTACTTGCAGAATAGGGGTCATGGTGCGGAGGTTCCCCTAAAAGTCTGTTGATTCTGCGCCTTAGGATATGTCCTGAGGACCGTACCTGCAACGTGTCTGCTCTGTAACGCGCGCCTGTCATCTGTCATCTCCGAGAAACGTCTCTCGGGATGAATGGGAGGGCGTTGGCCAGAGTGGGGGTCGAACCCCTAAGCGGGGCCTGTTCTGTCCTCAGGGAAATGACCACCCCTCCCTCTCCACTCCATGGCACGGAGACAGGAGGCTCAAGCATGCACACAGGGAGACCCAGATTCGGACCCAGGCTCGGAGGCTGAGCCACAGCGCTTGCTTCCCTTGTGGAAAAAAGCTCCGCGGGTTACAGGCCAGTGTGTGGGGTACAGCGGGCCCGGAGTCCACTCCGTCGTTTTTGTTACCTGAAGTTGTGTTGCTTGCGGCCGCGAGGCCATCACCACTGTTGCCGCTTTGTCCTGCCGGTCGATTCCAGCCAACAGGTCAGCCACAGACGTCCAAGGCGACCCAAATAAAAAAACGCAGCCCTGCCGTTGAGACCACCCGACCGGCCTCCCGCTGGACAATGGCGGCAGCGCCGGAGACGCCGAGACTACAACTCCCAGAGGGCCACGCGCCGAGACGCAGCACTGAACCAATGGAAGCTACCGCCAGCCTAACGTTGACCAATGGGGGAAGGCCTGGCCTCTGGTCTAAGGGAGTGCAAACCACCCACGGTCTTAAGGATCAGGTCTGGGTACCAGCAGAGGCCAGCTTACATTCCGTTACCTGCGGGTGCGGCCGTCATTTGGGCTCCGTGTTCCCCGTAAAATCATCCTCCCACCCCGACGACTGAGTTTAGGGCATATATGCGTGTGCACAGTGAGGGGACGGCGCAGCAGCAAGGTCTTGGTGTTAGAGTTGGCCAATCTAACTTGCTGCTGGAATTAAATGCACAAGAGAGAGGGCCAGGGCTTTCCTCTTATGCTGTGTACTCTGGTTACATTTAAACTTAACCGAGACAAAATTATGTGGACATTTGAGAACTTTCTTTATGTAATAGACTTTGAAGGACTAATGATTGGGAGGTTTCCCAGAACAAGCATTTAAAGGTACACCCGTACATAATCCTAGCGTTTAAAAGATGGAAGCAGCCGGGCAGTGGTGGCGCACACCTTTAATTCCAGCACTTGGGAGGCAGAGGCAGGCGGATTTCTGAGTTTAAGGCCAGCCTAGTCTACAGAGTGAGTTCCAGGACAGCCAGGGCTACATTGAAAAACCCTGTCTCAAAAAACCCCCCTCACCCCCCCCAAAAAAAAAGAAAGAAGGAAGCAATAGGAGTTCAGGGTCATGCTCCACGATACATGTTCAAGGCTACACTTTGAGGAATTGGGCGTGGGGGTGGGAGATGGAGGAGAAAAGACAGGAAAGATATCCCCCTCAACCCTCCACACACTTTTTTTTTTTTATTTTTAGTAAACGAAGAACTAGGCATAACTTGAAAAGAAAATGGGCCAGGCATGGTGGTGCATGACTTTAAGAGGCAGGTGAAGTTCTGAGTTCGAGGCAAGCCTAGTGTACATAGTGAGTTCCAGGCAACTAGAGCTTCATAGAGAGACCCTATCTCAAAACTAACCAACCAACCAACCAACCAAAACCAAATCAAACAGAAAAAATAAAAGGCAAGAAAGAAAATGGGTACTAGCCGGGTGGTGATGATTCACGCCTAACACTGGGGAGGAATAGGCAGGAAGATTCCTGATTTGAGCCCAGTCTGGTGTACAGAATTACAGTACAGCCAGGGCTACAAACATTGCCATGAGAAAATAAATAAATAAGTAAATAAATAAGAAAGAAAGAAAGAAAAGAAAGAGACAATCCATAATTGCTAGTTCTCACCAGGCTGATGATGTAGTGGGAAAAGACCAAAAATAAGCTATATCCTTAAAGAGACAGAGACCACCAGGTGTGGAAAAGCAGGCTCTGCCCTTCCTCCTCTCCCCGCCCCCCCACTGAAGCTAGGTCTTTACTCAGGAGCAGCGAGGGCTCTATTACAGAGCTACCGTCCCAGCAGACAGCAGGGCCTTTCACTCTCAGCCTCTCAGCCCAGGAGTTTCCTTTGTTCTCTGCTGGCCTCTTCCCCACCAGTCTCTGCATCAGTGGGTCTGACAATGACAGTAGTGTCGTAACTGATGCTCTGGGTCTGGGCTGGGCATTTCCAGGCTCTTGACCTCTTTTTCAAAGAATTGAAATTAAGAGCTCACAGAAAAAAAGTAAGATAATGTTATTTGAAGAGAAGTGATATCAAAGATTATGTAGGTATACTATTAAAGGGTGACAAATCTTCACAAAGGGAGTGAAGATTCTCAGTGTCCAGTTTGTTGTTCGGGGTTTCCTTTGATAGGGCTCAAGAGAAAGGGGGTGCTGGTTACTAGAGATGTAGTCTGAGTGGTTCTCTACTTTGATTGATAGAGTAAGTCATATATTCGTTTTCTTTACTGTGCATGTCTTTTTAATAATGCATCGTATTTTAAACATAAGTGTTCCTGATTATGTATAAGCATAAGGCAGTAAATAGGAAGTGCTTCCTAAAAGTAATAGAAGACAAAGTTTTGCTTCCTTGTGCTTGCATCCAAAACTAGTTCAGGCCAGATTAGTTTTTCCATTCTTCATACACACACACACACACACACACACACACACACACACGCACGCACGCACGCACGCACGCACACACACACACACACACACACACACACACACACGAAAAAAAACAAAACAAAACAAAACAAAACAAAACCAAAAAAAGAGTTGCCTTTATCATGGTGTCTGTTCACAGTACTAAAACCCTAACTAAGATACTTGGTTAAACTCCATAAAAAACATAACCCTTGAAACAGAGAAAGTTATTGGTATATTAAATAATGCTTCTGCTAAAGCAGTAGGTCATAGAGTTAATCTCCTACTTCCTCATCAATTGTTTATCTTTCCTCATCATCACATATAGAAATTATGTATCAACAGGGTAATGGTGTTATAGACATTTATAATGTCATAATTTGCTGCACTGATCCATAACTTCTTATTTACAAGAAATTATAGATTTGATAATGATGGGAAGGGCATGTCTTTTTTGCTTGTTTGTTTTTGAGACAGGGTTTCTCTGTGTAGCCCTGGCTGTCCTGGGTCTCACTCTGTAGACCAGGCTGACCTGGAACTCAGAGATCCCTCTGCCTCTGTCTCTTGAGTCCTAAGATTACAGGTGTGCATCACCACTGCCCAGCTAACCAATCAGGTTTTATTAGATGTTTCCCAGCCACCGAATATTTTAAGTGGTTCTGGATATCACACTCAAAGTATTGTTATTTTAGAAACTGCAAGACTTAACCCAACCCCACTGCTAATGTTATTTCATAATGATTTCTCTTGCTTCAGATGTCTGTAAGAAAATGACCTGAAGTTCTTTGTAACTCAGAACGTTCATTCTTATCTGTCAGGTCCCTTAACATCCACGGATGCTCCAGCTGATGCGCTTGCCTCCTCCTCACCACCAATACTTTCCAGGCGGCTCAGAATTCTCAGGAACTTCTTCACCTTCCTGTTCTTCTGTCACACCACTGCCCTCTACTGGTGGAATTATTTCTCAAAGGTTAAAATCTAACAGAATTTGGACATTTCAAATATGTTCATGTAACCGTTAATACTTTTTCTTTAAAAAAATTTTTTATTGGATATTTTATTATATTTCAGATGTAATCCCATTTCCCCATTTCACTCTCACACAGGAACCACCTATCCCATCCCCCTCCCTCCCACTCCCACCTCCCCACCCACGATTTCCCCCACACTGGAGCGTCCAGCCTTCACTGGACCAAGGACCTCCTCACCCACCTATGCCTGACAATGTCATCCTCCCCTACATATACAGCTGGGGCCATGGGTCCCTCCCTATGTGCTCCCAAGCTGGTGGTTTAGACCCTGGGGAGCTCTGGTTGGTTGGTATTGTTGCTCTCCCCATGGGGCTGCAAACCCTTTCAGCTCCTTCAGTCTTCTCTCTAACTCCTCTATTGGGAACCCCATGATCAGCTCAATGGTTAGCTGTGAGCATTGCCTCTGTATATTTCAGGCTCTGGCAGACCTCTAAGGAGACAGCTATATCAGGCTCCTGTCAGCATGGACTTCCTGGCATCCACATCAGCATCTACCTTTGGTGACTGCACAAGGGATGGATGGCTCAGGCATTAAGAGCACTGACTGCTCTTCCAGAGGTCCTGAGTTAAATTCCCAGCAACCACATGGTGGCTCACAACCATCTGTAATGGGATCCAATGTCCTCTTCTGGTGTGTCTGAAGACAGCTACAGTGTTAATACTTTTTCTAACATGATTGCTGCTTGTGCTCACAAGGATAAAACAATCTTGTATGTCACTAGTCATTTATTATACTCCGTTTTTCTTCTAGGACTCTTCTTACAACTGAAAACTCATAGTAGTCCTGCTTATTCTAGCAAACGCTTGAAGGAATCTTGCAAATTATGGAAGAGTAATCATATTACTAGAATCCTTTACAATCTGCAGGGTAAAGTTATTTCGGAACAACATCATCAAATATTTAAATAATAAAATTTAAAAATAAAAATGGGGGTATATACAGCCACCTAAATCTCCACATACCATGCTACATTCAACTATGCTAACTTCAATTTTTCACCTTAATTAATTAACTAGTTAATTAATTTTCATTTCATATGTTTTGGTGTTTTGCCTGCATGTATATTTGTGTAAGGATGTAAGATCTTGGAGTTACAGAAAGTTGTGAGCTGCCCTGTGGGTGCTGGGATTTGAACCTGGCTCCTCTGGAAGAGCAGTCAATGTCCTTAACTGCTGAGCTATCTTTCCAGCTCTGATTTTCTTTCTTTCTTTCTTTCTTTCTTTCTTTCTTTCTTTCTTTCTTTTTTTGGTTTTTTGAGACAGGGTTTCTCTGTGTAGCCCTGGCTGTCCTGGAACTCACTCTGTAGACCAGGCTGGCCTTGAACTCAGAAATCCGCCTGCCTCTACCTCCCAAGTGCTGGGATTAAAGGCGTGGGCCAACACCGACCAGCCTGATTTTCTTTACTTCATAAGGATGATGATGCTTCTGTTGTCCTAAAGGAGACATAGCATAAAGGATATGTTAAATTCTAAACTCACCCATGGAAAGAGTCAGACCAGGCCAGGGTTATTCATCCCATCTTTTTATTTTTCCATTTTTTTATTGGATATTTTATTTACATTTCAGATGCCATCCCCTTTCCCCATTTCCCCTCCCTAGAAAACCCCTATCCCGTGCCCCCTTTTCCTTTTTGCTTTTATACAATTTTTTAAAATGTTAATCAAAGGCTTTATACGTATGGTAATGCTCA
>JANHMN010000003.1:20669454-20682148 GCA_030674055.1 Rhabdomys pumilio
AAACCAAACCAAACCAAACCAAACCAAACCAAACCAAACCAAACCAAACCAAACCAAACTAAACCTGTTTTTAAAAGAATATATGTGAATATATGTGGGCTTGAAGATTGCTCTGTAGTTAAGAGCTCTAGCTGGTCTTCCAGAGGACTTGGGTTCCATTTCCAGCACCCACATGGTGGCTCACAACTGTCTGTAATTCCAGTCTCAGGTTATCTGACGTCCTCTTCTGGCTTCTGAGGGCACCAGGCATTCATGTGGTACACAGGCATACGTGTAGGCAAAACACATTTTTTTTAAAAATATATGATGCATTTACATGCATACATATGATATATCGATATACCAACAAGTATAAAGTTCTCATCTTTGCAACCCAATGATACTGTTTTTTTTTGGGGGGGGGAGGGGAGGGGACAATATTTCATGTAGCCTAGGTTGACTTCAAATTACTGTGTAGCTCAGATGACCATGACTTCATCCTTATCTCCTTTCTGCTGAGATTAGAAACCTCTACCATAACACTCGGCTTCAGTGGATTTTCTAAAGATCTATTTTCACTTATGTGTATGTGTCTGTGCCAGTGTGTGTTTGTGTGCAGTATGAGCAAGTGGATATTTCAGAAGCCAGAAGAAGTTATCAGGTCCCTGAAACTGGAGTTACAGGGAGTCAGGAACCACCAAGCATGGGTGTTGAAAATTAACACAGATCATTTTCAAGAGTAGCAAGTGCGATTATTTGCTAAGTCATCCTTCCAAACTCCTTCAGTGGATTTACTATATAGAAATACGTATGTGTCCGTCACGTAGATCCCAGCTGTACAGCTTTCAAAAACCCTGTACAGTATAAAGGTAACCACTATGTTGATAATCCCCCATTACCTAGATCTTCACTTTCTTGCATCTGGCTTTTTTACTCAACAGTGTTTTTAAGTTTATGCTAGTTACCGCACCAGTAGTTCACTAGTTACCGCATCAGTAGTTCACTAACTTCTGAGTATTCCACTGTGTACCTGTTCCATATTTTGTCCCTTAGTATTGAAGGGCTGCTGAAGTGCTTACAGGTTTTCCCTCTTGGGACTAAAATGTCTATAGAGAGCACCTCTGTTCCATGTCTTTTGGGACATGGCTCACATATCATTGTGAGTTATTACTGTTATGTCCTCTTGGGGAATTTCTCCTTGAAAGAGATAGTTTTTGAATCTTTGCCGGTTTGAAAATGTTTACTCTCGTGTATGAATGCTATATTTGAGGAGGATAATATTCTAAAAGTGCTGTCTTTTTGTTACTGGAAGGAATCTTTTCTTGTCCTCAAGTACTTAGGATTTCTGAACAGAAACCAATGCTGTGTCTACTCTCCATTTTTCTGTAAGGGTGTTTGGCTGAGCTTGTTATTATTTTTGGCATCTGAACACATAGAATTAAATGTCTAATTCTGCCTAGATATTGGTTTGCTATTAGAACTAAGAAATTGCACTCCTGCCGGGCAGTGGTGGTGCATGCCTTTAATTCCAGCACTTGTGAGGCAGAGGCAGGTGGATTTTTGAGTTCAAGGCCAGCCTGGTCTACAGAGTGAGTTCCAGGACAGCCAGGGCTACACAGAGAAACCCTGTCTTGAAAAACCAAAAAAAGAAAAAAAAAAAAAGAAAAAAAAAAGAAATTGCACTCCTAAGTAAATAGTGTAATGCTACTTACAACAAACACATGGATAAGTTATTATACACTGTCTGATTTGTTTGTAATGAAAACATAGAATATGCAGCAGAAATTGATGGTATACCCTTCAGCCTTCTTCGAATATTTTAAAATCATATACACACTGATCCTGAAGAGTATGCTAAGGGAGTGATCTCTGTGTGAATCTTCAAGGCTGATTGTGTTTTGATTATCTGTGATGAAGAAAGATATGTTGTTGTTGATAGCATTCTCATGCACATTGATTATCCATTGCAATGATTTTTATCAGACATTGATCATCAGACAATCATCAGACCCTGAGTCCCATTAGTTGGGGTTTTTTGAGGCAAAGCCAAGGAGCTTGTAGTCAAGAACTGCTTGTCTGTGGCTGAAGGAAGCTGTGCTGACAGTCTTCATACATTTAGGTAATTTATTTGTTTATGGCCCCCAAATCACTTCAGCTTCCCCCACCTTTATAGTTTATCTCTAATGATAAATAAAATAGAATTTCAACTCTACTTCCATATTTATTATGTGTAATGATATTTCTCTAACATATTTGAGTCTCCTGGTTTAAAATAAAGAGCCGTGTCTTTAAAGTACTCAAGAGGCAGAGGTAGCAAGGTGAGCAGTTCAGCGCTAGCCCCCGTTACATAGTGAGTTTGAAGCCAGCTTGGGATACATGAGACCTTGTCTTAAAAAAAAACCCAAAAAATGTAAAGCTGTTGTTGAAAGATTACTTTCCCCAGAGAAAGCTCTCCAGTATGAATTCTCTTACCCTGAATACCCAGAGCGCAGCAAGTGTACCTAGAGGCTTTTGTACATTGGGTACACAGTACAGCTCTCTCAGTATGAGTTCTCTGATGTTGTCTCCTGAAGGCCAAGTGTGGCAGAAAGCCTTTTCCCTCACTGCCCGCTGCCAGCATCTATTTTATGATAGGAAGAGAAGGACAGCGTATCAAAGATCCCACTTCTGTCATTTTTCTCCTATATGATTTTTAAAATGTACTGAGAGAAACCTTTCCTGAGAAAGACTCTTCCACTCTTGGCATACTTAGAAAGAATATCTCTTGAGAGCCTTGGGGTCTAAAGGGATGCACTTTGTGTAAAGACCATTTTACATTTATGTGAACTCCATCCAGTAGAGTATGACTTTACTGCTGTCAAAGCAGACACTCTGAAGAGATGCAGGGTTGGCTTGGAGTTGAGAAGGGGTCAAAGTGTGCCCCAAATACTCATCCTGAGAGTGACAGGAGTTTGGCTGTTCCCCCACCCCTTCCCTCTGGCACTAACAGACCCCAGCAACTAGGCTTCCTAGGCCCAGATTGCCCTGGTGCTTGTAGCAACTAATAAGTTCATTTGTCTCCAGGGTTACAAGGGCTGGTTACCATTTATGAGTGCTGGACCTGAGACATTCAGAGCTTGACTTCTTCTGCATATGACCTTATAAGGTTCTTTCCCCTGGCCCCTGCTGTACTGAAGTATGCAAGTGAAGCACCCTCAATGTTCTTGCCCCAGCCAATAACATACCACCACATGGGCCCATCCGGCCATTAGGGTAAAAATATTCCCTTCACCCTTCTAACAAGTGAGCTATCCTCCAATAGTCTCCAGGGTATTCTTTCCTGTACTCAGTGCTGCTCAGGATCTCTGTCCCTGTGCCCCACTCCCCCGCCATTGGCCTAGTGCAATAGTCCGATCATGATCATACCACGACAGAGTGTGACTTTTATACATGAGATGTCTATATTGTCTGCCACAGGCCCATTCTGTTGAGTCAAATATAGTAAGGAGACCTGCATAGCCATTATTGATATTGTAGCCATAATTCTTATATTTAAAGATGAAGGGTTACCAGATAGTTCAGCAGGTAAGAGCACTTTGTGCTTTTCTAGGAGACCCAACTTAGGGCCATTATATTATCATATTTTATTTCTTACATTTAAATGGGTTCCTCCTCCAGGAATTATTCTGCATGTACTGAGGCTATGATTTCTAAAAAGAAAAAAAAAAAGACAGTTGAGATGGAGTGTTGTGGCCGGAGCTGCCCCACGTTAGGTGCCAAAAATGTCTGCCCCACACTTGGGGGCCAAAATATCAGGGACCGCTCCGTCAGTGTTGAAACCCACACTGCCAAAAGACTTGAGGGCTAAATTGTTAGAGCCCACACTGCCCTAGGCTGCTCCGGTCTGCGGGTTGGGGTTCAGCAAGAGAGAGAGAGTGAGGACAGACTCGGAAGAATGGAGACCAGACAGAGTGTGATTCAATCCTGTTTATTCTTCAGTCTCTCTTCCTAGTCCAAGTCCCAAGTCTTGAGTTCTTAGTTCCTAGTTCCTAGTCCCTAGTGCCTCCAAGTTCCAAGTTACTTCTTCCAAGTGCTAAGTGCCTAATAACTAACTCCAAGTTGTACTGAACTCTTTTGTCTGCCTCTCGCTTTTTATGTCTCACTTCTAAGTCACTCCCTTAAGTCACGCCCTTAGGTCTTATCTCTAAATCTGATCTCTAAGTCACGCCCTTAAGTCTCATCTCTAAATCACAGCTTTAAGTCTCACACACCCAAGGGAAGATCCTGGGTATCTAAAGCAAGATGTTATCAGAGTGTGCTCAGCTGTTGTAGGCTAATGTAATCAAGTCTCTTGTCAGGGTATATGGTTCAAGATGGCTGCAAGGATGATAGCTGCCTTCTGTCGAGCATACCAGCACTCAGAAGGGAGAGGCAGGGAGATCAGAAGTTCAAAGTCATCCTCTATAACTTATTTTTAAAAATTCAATATATTACTGATAAGTATTCCAGTATTCCCTACTCCCCTGCAGTATATGCAATACACAATTATTCTGTATAAAATAAAATCCAGCATGTCACATATTTTCCCCGTTGTAACATTCTGAAAATTGGATATGGCATCTAGGTTGTTTTCTCCCCACTACCCACTCCAGATAGTGTTCTAATAGAATCTTAAATATTTATACTTCCAGTGGATTAACTTTTACAGCTAGAGGGCCTGGGAGAAGTTTCTGTGTAATTAACTTTTTTGTTGAAGATTTTTTTTTTTAGTTATGTGTATGTATCTGTGAATAGCTACTTGTATGTGAGTCCAGGTGCCAGAAGAGACCAGAGAAAATATCAGATCCTCTGGAGCTGGAGCTGCAGGCAGTTGTGAGCTGGAAGATGTGGATGCTGGAAACCTAAGTTAGGTCTCCTAGCAAAGCAGGAAGTGCCCTTACCTGCTAAACTGTCTGGTGGCCCTTTTAAAGATATTGCCAGATTATACCTTTCTGAGGTAACCGATTTGCTTTCCCATTAGTAGCCATGGAAGATTATGTTAGTTCTCCTTTTCATTTTGCTAGTCTGATGACTGAGAAACTAATTATTTTTGATTAGATTTTTATTTGTTAATGGTGTGTATGTGGAAGTCAGTACAGTTTTATTTATTTTATTTTATTATTATTTTTATTTTTACTTATTCACTTTACATCCCACTCACTGCCCCCACTCCTGGTCACCTCCTTCTACAATTCTTCCCCCTTTCCCTTCTCCTGTGAGCGAGTGGGGGCTCCACTGAGTATCCCCCACCTTCACATATCAAGTGTCTGTGAGGCTGAGGGCTTCCTCTCTCACTGAGGCCAGACAAGGCAGCCCAGCTAGATGAACCTATCCTGTGTACAGGCAACAGCTTTTGGGATAGCCCCTGCTCCAGTTATCTGAGACCCACATGAAGGCCAAGCTGTGCATCTGCTGCCAATGTGCAGGGAGGCCCAGGTCCAGCCCTTGTATGTTCTTTGGTTGGCGGTTCAGACTCTGAGAGCCCCAAAAGTTCAGGTTAGTCGACTCTGTTGGTCTTCCTGTGTAGTTCCTATCTCCTTAGAGGCCATAATTGTTTCTCCTGTTCCATAAGAGTCCCCGAGGTCCTTCCACTGGTTGGCTGTGGGTGTCTTTATCTGAGTAAGCTGCTGGGTGGAGCCTCTCAGAGGACAGCCATGCTAGACTCCTGTTTGTAAGTATAGCAGAGTATTATTAATAGTGTCAGGGATTAGTACTTGCCCATGGGATGGATCTCAAGTTGGGCTGGTTATTGGTTGCCTGTTCCCTCAGTCTCTGCTCCTGCCTCCATCCCTGCATTTCTTGTAGACAGGATACATTTTCAGTTGAAAGTTTTGTGGATGGGTTGATGTTCCTGTTGCTCCACTGGGGTTCCTGCCTGGCTACAGGAGGTGACCTCTTCTGGTTCCGTATCCTTCATGCTGTGAGTCACAGCTAAGGACACCCTCATTGATTCTTGGGCACCTTCCTTATCTCTTCTTGGAGATGTCCCTACCTTCCCACTCCCCCTCATTTCCAGATTTCCATTCATTCTCATAGACATCTGTCCATCCCATCTGTTCCTTCCTACACGTTATCCTCAACCCTCCCTTTCCCTTCCCCTCCCCTCTCCTTCCTAGTTCCCTTCCTCCATCTGCATCTTTTACTCCCCCTTCTAAGTGAGATTCAAGCATCCTCACTTGTGCCTTCCTTCTTGTATAGGGAAGTCAGTACAATTTTATGGAGTCAGTTTTCTCCTACCTTTACATGTATTCTAGAGAATGAACTCAAGCCACTAGGCTAGCATGGCCTACACATTACCTGCTGAGCCATCTTTCTTGACTTTTTTTTTGTTGCTTTAATTATCATTTCCATCATTATGACAAAGCCTGATAATATATCATATATTTCATAACTATTTTGCTTTCTTCTTTGACTCTTGAGAACTTTTCAGTCCATTCCAGTTTCCATTTGCTGAAGACCTATATATTTTTTACATGTTGATAATGTATTGTTATTATGTGTCTCTTTTCCTTGTACTTTTATGATTAAGTCCTAGGAGCATACAGTTCTTCTGTTGGCGTTTAGTGTACTTTTCATGACATCCATACCATTTCTGAGAATGTATTTAATATATTTGAAGTGTATGTTATGACTCACCACTTTCCTTTTTTTTAGAAATGTCTTAAGGGTTTGCAAACATGGATACAATGCTTTTTGTTTTTTCATTTTTTTTAATAAAATGGTGAAGATATGTAAAATTGAGAGAAACAAATATTTTATAATGTTAATATATTAAAACACAAAGCACAGGGTTGGGGTGTATTTTAGTGATAGAGTCATTAGTTCAAGGCCCTAGATTCAATCCCTAACATGTGAGTGGAAACAACTTCAACATTCATTGGAAGCAGTTATAAAAATAACTGCTTTTTTTTTTTTTTACATTATTGATCTGTACATTTTCTATTGGTTGGTAGTAAAAAATAACTATATTTGAATTTATTGTTTTTGTTGTGTTTATTCCTATTTATTATCTCAATATCAAATCAAATCTATGTTTTTGGGGGGTGTCCCTGCAGATATCCAAACAGGGAAGCAAACCTAAGGAGAGATACAAATGGAAACTTAGTTCAGATTGATTTTAGCAACCTGGATCAGACTTCGGGGAGTCTAATGCCAGACAGTTCATTGTCAGCATAGTTAAAACAGTTTCCAGGCAACAATCAGTCTAGTCAGTCTAGTTCCGGGTGCATAATAGAAGCTTAAGGTGTGACTACACAGAAACTCTTTTATAAAAACACATGACCACGAGGGTAGGTTCTATAGCCAAAAGGCCTAGAATCTAGTGTGGTCTCTGACCAATAGCATAGAGGTCATCAGGCCATCAAGTAAGTGTGACATCTCCTCTAAGAATAGGTAATGGTCTAGGGAGGGAAGAGTCTGAAATAAGCATTCTGGGGAATTTGGGTGAGGTATGCCTCCACAGATAGCAAAAGCTCACCAGGTCATTAACATAATTCGCTCTCTGCTTTCTGTATGGAATACAGGTGGAATAATTGGTTTTATCTCCTCTTGTTGAGGAGACACCCTTCATGATTAACATTACTGGCTCCCTTAGTGCTTCTCTTGGAGTGCAAGGACCTCGGTGGTGCCAACACTATATCCTGTGAGCTATTTTGTTTTGTACTGTTTTTTGTTTTCCTATTTCTGGTTGTTTGTAGACAGGGTGTCTTGAAGTCCAGGCTGGCTTTAAATTCCTTATTGTTCTGCCTCCACAGCCTGAGTGATGAGATTACAGACATGTATGCCCAGGTTTTTGTCTGTTTGTTTTCTTTACAAATGTTATAGTGCCTTATGAATTAAGCTGTTTTGTTTTTTTGAAGTTAGGGTTTTATATATTACAGACTGTCTTTGAACTCGTGGTGTACCTAGAGCTCCTGATTCTTCTGCCTCAACCTCCCAAGTACTGGGACTATGTACTACCATGCCCTATTTAATATTTCATTTTAAATCTTTCACCCTTGCTAGTAAGAATATCCACAGTTTTGTTTCCTAATTTGATATTTTTTTTTTTGTTCACCTCATCATCCGGACTCCAGAAAAATTTGAGTTGTGTGTTTATAAATTTGAGACTTAAGTTGTTTAATTACAGAAAGCTTTCTATTCTAACTGCAGTTCCTGTGTTTGCTCATTTGTATTGGGCTATGGGTCTTCATCATCTTCTCTTACAGCTGTCTGTTGGTCTTCCTTGTTAGTGGCCTATGATGGCTGGCTCATCTCTTAGCTGCTTGCGGGAGCCTTGTTTTTTGTTGTTCAAAACAGTGGATATCCTTATTGCTGAAGACCTATATATTTTTTACATGTTGATAATGTATTGTTATTATGTGTCTCTTTTCCTTGTACTTTTATGATTAAGTCCTAGGAGCATACAGTTCTTCTGTTGACATTTAGTGTACTTTTCATGACATCCATACTATTTCTGAGAATGTATTTAATATATTTGAAGTGTATGTTATGACTCACCACTTTCCTTTTTTTAGAAATAAATGTCTTAAGGTTTGCAAACATGCTTTTCGTTTTTTCATTTTTTTTTCAATAAAATGATGAAGATATGTAAAATTGAGAGAAACAAATATTTTATAATGTTAATATATTAAAACACAAAGCACAGGGTTGGGGTGTATTTTAGTGATAGAGTCATTAGTTCAAGGCCCTAGATTGGCTGGGTCATGGTAAGTGTCAGGTCAGTGAATGTGGACGGCTGCAAGCACTTTCCTTATCAATGGAAGCAACAGTTCATTTCTCCTGTTTTGTTCTGGTCCACTTCTTTGGAGTGTGAGCAGTTCAGTCAAGTCTATCTATGATGTCACGGAAAGGAAACGTCTCCCAAAGGGGAACACATACCTAATTCTGTGAGATTCATAAGGTGTCTTTTTCTGTCACCTAGCCTATGGGGTGGAGGGGGCAGGGGGAAAGGAAGAGGAAGAGGGAGGAGAGATACACCTTGCCTGGCTTCACCTGTATACGTGTCTAGATTGATAGAAGTCTGAGTCTGAGGTGCTGTCTTCTCAGAAAACCCAGGCTCTCTGACCTGTGAGCTTCCGTGCTTCTGTCTTCTTTCCCATCTCACGGTGGGAGTAGTGGAGTCATACAAAGATGTGTGCCACTGTACTGGACTCCCTACACCTGTTATTGAAATATAGTTCTGGGACTGGAACTCATTATCAGGTTTGTGTAAAGCACTTTTACCTGAGGAACCATCATGTGTCCTGATCAAGTTTTGTTTTTGAACACTGTCTCACTCTGTAGCTTTGGCTCATCTGAACCTCTATATGTTGACCAGGCTGGCCTTCAACTCGGAGAGATCTACCTGTCTCTGCCTCCCAAGTGTTGGGATTAAAGGGATGGGCCACACAGCTCTATAACCAGCAGCACAACCAACGCAGAAATCTTCCATTACCCTAAAAAGTCCCTTGCAGCAGATTTTGTTTTCCCATTACAACTCTGATCTGCTTTTGTTGGTATTGGTTTTTTTTTTTTAATCTAAAGAGACTTATTTATCTCTATTTTATGTATGTGGATATTTTTTTCTGTATGTCTGTCTGTGCCCCATTTATGTGCAGTGCCTGCAGACTTCAGAAGAGGACAACAGATCCCCTGGAACTGGAGTTACAGACTGTTGTGAGCTGTCATGTGGGTGCTAGTAATTAAATTTTGGTCCTCTGGGAGTGTAGCCAGTGCTCTTAACAGCTGAGACATCTCTTCAGTACTGATTTTTGTTTTTGAACAAAACAAAACAAGGCAAAAGACAAAACATTTTCTTTCTTGTGTTCAAAATGGAGAAATCCAGTTATAACGTTTTTGTTGGTTTATCTTCATTATCAGATTGTCTGGGTTCAGAAACATCTAAGGATATTGATGAAGTACACCTTTGGCATGGGCCTGGAGAAATAGAAAAAGTGGTTAAGAGCACTTATTGCTCTTCCAGAAGATTGGAGTTCAATTCACAGGACCCACATGGCAGCCTATAACCCTGTAACTCCAGCTCTCGAGGATCTAACACCTTTTTCTGGTCATTTTCTGTTTTTTCTGGTCATTGTAGGTATGTGATACAGACATACATGCAGGCAAAACACTCATACACATATGGGGGTCGGGGGTGGGAATAAGCATAGCTTATTTCCACTGATTGTCAAGAAAAGAGGTGTATTTGGCTGAATGTTAGTACTTTCACCTATAATCATATTTTTGTTAAATTATGCAGTAAATAAAAATAAGGCTCTAGAACAAAATTATAACATCGGAAGAGTCCTGGAGATGCTGAGGTAGGAGACTCTCGTACTCAGAGCCAACCCTCTCAAAAGACAGAATCGTGGTAGAAAATGAATATCCGTGAGTCATCAGTAACTTAGTTATAACTCCATAAATAAAGATGAGGAGACATTTCTTCCTGATCACAATGCCTTGCGCCTACCTCTCTGCAGCAATCAGGGACCATTGCAAGAATGAAAGATCAGTGCACACTGGTCAGAGGTCCAGGACGCATGCGCATCGCAGGATTGGGGGGTGGGAGAAAGGAGGGGAGAAGAGGATCTGCGCATGCGCAGTTGGCGCGAATATGGCCACCGCCGGCTACCTGCAGTGAGTCCTTCCGCGCCTCGGCGCCTTCTGTTCCTTAGCTTCCCCTCTGAGTGTCTTGCAGGAGGGAGTCGAGGGGTATTGGAGGGGGTGGCGTGCAGAGCGTCTGCGTCGGGTTTCACGCGGGCCGTGGGGGTTTCGGGCTCACCCGGAGGGTGTGAGCGGGCACGCCGGTGTGCTCGCGGGTGCGCACGCCCCCGCGCCGGAGGGTTCCTGCCTGGCCGGTGCAGTCGCTCCTCCGCGCTGCTCTCGGCTGAGGCTGTCTGGCTCTTTCTGGCGCGTTACTTATGGCGTCCTCGTCTCGAGCCTGGCCGTTCTCGGAGGTTTTGCCGAGATCCTTTGGGCGCCTGGGCCCCTCGGATCTGCCGGTTTCGGGCTGAGTTGGCTGCCAGGCTCCAATGAGCGGCGGGGCTGTTTTCTGTGGAAATCTTCTAGGTGGTTTCCCTTTCACTCTACTGGTACTGCAAAATCCGTCCGTCCGTCCGTCCGTCCGTCCATCCATCCATCCATCCATCATCTATCTAACTATCCCTCCCTCCCCAGGGAGGTTCATATGTCTGTTCCTCCTCTGCTTTGTGCTCGGTTTGCTATTTCTTCCTTGGTTTCCAATGGTTTTCTTTCCCTGGAAAAACATACTTTTGTCCATCCTCCTCCAACAAATTTTTCCTCCATTCTCCCCCTGCCTTCTTCTCTTACTCTAATTTGAAAGATTTCACACTAACAGCTAAATTGCAGGCATAATTTAATAGATAGTGACAGAACCATCCAGATTATCACGTATTAACATTCTGCTACATTAGCTTTCCCTTTCTTTGAAACACATGCCCACTATATTTTACACACATAATGAGTGTAGCACAGGCAGGCACACGTGATAGTGTGTGTGGGGATTGGATTACTAGAAGTAATACTGTGAATATTCTGACACTACACTTGGAAATTTTTTAGTGAAGATTCTCTTTAAGATACGAATTTAGCTTTTTTTTTTTTTTTTTTCTTTTCCTTGAGCAAAGATGAATGGGTGTCTTACCAACCTCCCAGTAGCTACGCCACTGAATATAAATAATGTTACTCTTGTGGGGTTGGAGAGACTCGGTGATTAAGAGCACTTGCTGCTCTTCAGAGGACTTGAGTTTGGTTTCCGGCACCCAAGCTTTGGGGCATATAGCACCTGTAATTCCAGCTCCAAAGTATTCACCTGGGTATCCAATGCACTATTCTGGCTTCAGAGAGTGTCAAAACATAGGTGGCATTCACTCATACGGACACACATATACACATAATAAAAATAAATCTTATATAAAAAAGAAATGTCTCTGCCAACAACCTTAACTGCCTGTTTAATCCTCGAGGAGGCATGGAATTCCATACCCTGACCCTGATCGATGATAGAATGTTGGGACCAATCATTGTACAACTTATATATAATTACAAGTTTTTAAATTTTTTTTAGAAAATGGCTTGTTTGAAGGTTCATTCCAGGATGTGGCATTAAGTTTGTCTTTTCAGTCACTTTCAACTGTTAATGTTACTTCTCTTTGATAATTTTGTAATGTTCTGATGGATGTTTTTTTCAAAGATATAGGATGTTATCTTGTGGGGTGTGCCTTTGTTTAGTTCATACTGACACTGACAATTCTTTTTTTGCCTTGCAGATAATTATATAAGTAAAACACGTAAAGTTGGTAGTGGTTAGTCTTAGATATGTGGCTAAAGTGCTTGCTGTTATTAGTAAATCATTCTTGGGGATGCTACTTTAAATTCTTTGTTATTTTTCTGATTTTTAAATATTCTTGTTTTTTTCCTCATTTTTTTTTTTTTTTGGTTTTTGAGACAGGGTTTCTCTGTGTAGCCCTGGCTGTCCTGGAACTCCCTCTGTAGACCAGGTTGGCCTCTGACTCAGAAATCCGCCTGCCTTCGGCTTGGTTGATCTGTCTGTCTGTCTGTTTGTCTTTCTATCTATCTGTCCATCTTTCTTCCTTCCTTTTTCCTCCTCCTCTTCTTCCTCCTCCTCCTCCTCCTCCTCCTCCTCTTCCTCTTCTTCTTCTTCTTCTTCTTCTTCTTCTTCTTCTTCTTCTTCTTC
>JANHMN010000003.1:20683521-20725153 GCA_030674055.1 Rhabdomys pumilio
TTTTTTTTTTTTTTTTTTTTTTTTTGTCTGTTTTGGACATTTTGTATACCTGGTTGTAGAATCTGTAGTTCTTTGTGTCTGGTTTCTTTGACTTAGAAAACATCTTCAAGATTCATCCATGTTATAGGATATATATGTATTTTATAGCTTTGTAATACTCTATTTTTAATACTTTGTAATACTTTATTCAGTATATTTTCTTGTTTTAAATGTCACAAACAATTTTTTTGTCTTGGAGAATAGCTACATGAACATGGAAGTGGTTACTGAATCTTCGTGGATGTGGCTTTAATTTGCATTTTTCTCATGGCTAGTGATATTGAGCTTTTTCTTTTTTTTTTTTTTTCTTTTCTTTTTTTTTTTTTTTTGGTAAGCTAGCAGGTGAGTCCTTACCCAAACCTGACCATCCTTTTGGACTTCTCAGACTCCAGGACTGTGAAATATAAATTTCTGTAATTGAGGTCATGAGCCTGTTATACATTTGAATTTAGAAAGCAATCTAAAGCAAGACAAGATCTTTGCTTTGTTTGTTAAAAAAAAAAAGGGTTTGTTGTTATTGTCTGTCTGTCTATTGGGGGTTGGGTAGGCAAGGGCAAGTTCTCTTATAGCCCAGGCTGGCCTCTTAACTCTTTTTGTTTGTTTGTTTGTTGGTTTTTTTTTTTTGTTGTTGTTGTTGTTGTTGTTACTGTTTTTGAGACAGGGTTTCTCTGTGTGGCCTGGGCTGTCCTGGAACTCACTCTGTAGACCAGGCTGGCCTTGAACTCAGAAATCCACCTGCCTCTGCCTCCCAAGTGCTGAGATTAAAGGCATGTGCCACCACTGCCCGGCTGGCCTCTAACTCTTGATTCACCTACTGGGATTATAAGTGTGCACCCACCGTGCCTATCTTTTATTACTGGCTTCTAAGTTTTACATATTCTAGATACATGTATATAGTATTGTCTTCCATCTGGTAGTGTCTTTTGACCTTGTTGGTTGTGTTAAGTTTTAGGCTTTGATAAAATAAGTATCAGTTATAAGTGAAATGAACTTTGTGTTTTAATTCTCAAGATTAGTTACCCATCCTATTCACAAGACAGTCACTATCTGAGCTTAGGTAGAACTTGTCAAACCTTAAATTTTTTATTTCATTTTAATTTTACGTGTATGGGTGTTTTGTCAGTGTGTACATATGTAAACCAGACGCGGTGCTCACTGAGACCAGAAGGAAATACTTGGTTCTTTGGGACTGGAGTTAAGAGATGGTTCTGAGCCTTCATGAGGGTGCTTGGAATCGTACATGGGTCCTCTGCAAGTCCTCTAATATTTCTTAGGATTTTCTTTCCTTTTAAAAATACGTGTTTTTCATTTAGTTGACACATGGGACTGTGTATAAGTGGAGTATAGTGTGAGAAGTGAACTAACTAGTGTTCTGTCTTGCTCTTACTTTAGTCAAGTTAAAAGTAGGTGCTAGAAGTCGGATTATATAAAAAGCCTCACGTTTTACATGTCCAAGCAATTTTTTCCCTCCCTTTGTCTGGCAAAGGTAGTGCCCAAGCGTGAGTTTTCTTCTTAGTGGAAGAACAAAGAGCATATTATCTTGTTCTGGAGCACCACTCAGTGGAAATTTATGGTTTATCCAGATGAATTTAGTAGTAGATGATTGTGTTGTTGTAGCCAACAGAGGCATTCTGGGAACACCATGCTTTACCCACTGCTGCAGAAGTGGTTTCGCTGTTCACATCAATAGTATATATAATCCATCAGTTGTGACACCTTGGAGAAAAAAATCCATAGAGGCCATGGAAGTCCCCATGGCTATCAACCTGCTGCAACCTATTCTTTACTATACCCAGGAATTCGTCATTGTTACTGTTTTTGATGCTGGGGCTGGAACACAGGCTGTGAGACGTACTAGACAAGCACTCTTCCAAGTTACACTCCTAGCTCTGCGGTCTTCCTTTTCCGCTATAAGTGTTCAAGACTAATACTTTGTGTCCAGGAACTAAGTTTACTTCAGCCTGAGTGGTCATGTTTTGTGACACAGCATTGTTTTCATTCTTGCTTGACTTACAGGTGTTTTCTAATTTTTATCCAGTTTTTGTTATGTCACTGAGAAATAGGCTATTACCTGTTTGCGTTTCCAAAGAAGTACAAGTTGATTTTCCCTACTGCTTTTGTTTTCGTTGTTATTTGCTTTGTATTTGGTATTCTTCTGTTGACTGGTTGTTAGCTTGACTGCATTGTACCCAGTAGACTGGTCTCTTCTGTTGTTGTCTGGCCTTTGTTCAGTGTGTTCTTTGGTCTGGCTTATGGTCACGTTAAGGGAATGTTTCACATGTGCTTAGAGAACATTTGCTTTTCAACTATATGGCTTTTCATCTGGCTCATAAGGCTGGCTACTGAACATTTTTGCTCTTTGTCTCTGTCCAGCAGTTTTTTGTTTTTTTTTTTTTAAATTTCCATTTCTGAAAGGAACTAAGCCTTTCGTTCTGTTTGTAGATACTGATTTCTTCTTCCAACTGTAGAAGCCTTTCCTCTGTTTGGATGCACAGTACTACTGATGTATTGTACTGTGATCTTATCTGGTCAGTACTGTTGTTTTTCTTTTCAGCATTGCATCGGATGTATCCATTTATCATTTCTTTTTCTTCCTGTTCCCTCCTTTCTTCAGTCCCCCCTCCTTTGAGGAATTGTTTTTGCTTTTTCTGAATTTGTTTTTATTTTATTCTCATTTCCAAATCTTGATGAACCTGGTAGGTTTTCTCTTCAGTATGTCGAAAGAAACTTTCTATCATTCTTGGTTTTCTACTTTGGTATTCAGTAATCATGACCAGCTGTATTAAATTTCATCTTTATCTATTACTGGTCTGTTTTTTTCCTTCCTTTTTTAAAAAATTTTATTTTAAGATCATTCAGTAAGGTGTTAGAGAGATGGCTCAGTGGTTAAGAGCACTTCTAGAGGTCCTGGGTTCAATTCTCAGTCCTTACATAGTGGCTCACAACCATCTGTAACTCCAGTTCCAGGGATCCCACAGATTCTTCTGGCCTCTGCAGGTACCATACATGCATGTGGTACACAAACATACATGCAGAAAAAACACCTATACACATAAAATAAAAAAAAAAAAAATAGAAAAAAAAAGGTCATTTCATAGGTGTGTATTGATTATTCACTTGTCCTGATTAAAACTTATGTTTCTGTGGTAACCATGATTATATTTTCATGATAGAAGGGAGACAGTTTTATGTTTTAACAGCTGCTACCAAATTATCCAACCATGCACATTGAATAGATACAGGTTTTAACTAACATATTGTGTGCCAGCTGAGCTTTAAGTATGTTATCAAACTTGTATTTATTCATTTAATTACTTTATTTATAGACAGGTGTTTACTCTGTAACCTTGGTTGATCCAGGACTTGCTATATAGAATAGACTAGCCACATACTTGTGGTGATCCTCCTGCCTCTGCCTCCCAAGTGCTGCATATACAGCACGGGTTTATAATTCTGTATTTCCTTTTTCATTTTACTCATACATACATATCTGGTATTGGGTTTTTTGTTTGTTTGCCTGCATATTTGGTTGTTTGTGACAGGGTCTCATGTAGCCTAGGTTCCCTCAAACTTATTTTGTGGCACAGGGGGATTCCCTGACTATTCCCCAGTCATCCAGATTCAGCTTTGCACATGCTGGGAGTGTAAGCAGAGGCCGCTCCACCCGTTTTGTTTTTAGAGTTATAGTTTATGAGTCATATGATGGAGAAGATGGTGCAGAAAGATCACTTGATCCCAGGACATTTGAGATGAATCTGGGCAACATAGTGAGACCCTGTCTCAAAAACTAAAATAGAACAAAACTCAAACCAAGCCAAAGGAAAACAAAACACAAAACAACAACAAGATGTAATTGAATAGTCATTCAATGAGAAGATGGTTGTTTTCAGGATTTCTGTTTTCTTATTAGGATAAAATGCATTTTTGTCTTTTTGTGCATTTCTGTATGAGTTCTTTGTTAATATCGGATGATAATCTTTATCACTCTTTAGTATTTGTCTCCACCGTCCACTTGTATATTACTTTTTATTGTATTTTGTTTTATTGAAAATTTTAGTGTTGATGTTGAATTTGTTAGCCTGTCTATATGGCTCTTGCTTCTTAAGCTCTGTTGCTCAAAGTCTGTCCTATCTGTGAAAGCATCTTTTGTACTTTAATCTTTGGTTTTATGTGAAAGACTTTAATCATCTTAAGACACATGTTCTGAGTTAAGTGTCTAATTTTACTTTAAAGAGAGCCAGTCGTCTTTCTTTTAATTTTGTCTCACATTGATTGATTGGTTGATTGAGGGCCTGGGCATGTGTGCCATGGCACATGTGGAGGTCAGAGAACAACTTTGCAGGTTGGTTCTTTCCTTTCACTGTGTGTGGCCTGGGGATTGAACTCAGGTTGTCAGTTTGACAAGTGACTTTACCCACTGAGCCATCTCATTGGACCCCAGTTGTTTTAATATTATGAAGTATAAAGAGTAGGAAAGGTAGTAAGAAAAAGATTAACAGTGGTGCAGAGCTCTGGAGCCACTTTCCAAATACTTTTCATTCTTGGACCTTGCCTTAGACGTGATCGAATTTTTACAGCTTTGCAGGATAGTCTCTAATGAATTTAGATCATAGACCCAGATCTTTCAGGTTTGCTAGCCTATGATGTCTTCTCATCCGTGAAAGCAAAACTCTGATCATAGATCTGGGGCAAGAACTCCTCATTCTATGTTTTTGTAGATAACTCTATGAAGTTGGGGTTGGGAGAATGTGTGTTGACTTCTGATGAGGGGCATTGGTGATGGGGACAAGAAAGCAGTGGCCAAGATGGTATTTCAGAGTGAGCAGAGACGTCTGACTCCTCGTCTCCCATGTACCTTACACAGTATTCCTTTGGCCTGTTCTCTGAGACTATTACAATGTAATGTCACTTCTTTTGAATCTGTTCTTGGCATTGAACTCGCTATTTTATAGATATCAGTTTGAAAAAGAAAACAAGTGAAATATACTCACCCCATTATTATTTTCTTCCTGATATATCTGTATTTATTTAATGTGTCTTTTTCTTTCTTTTCAGTATGGAACATGAGACTGAAAATAATAACTCAGAATGTTTCTGAAGAAGAAAGCGTTTCCTTTGAGGTAGAAATGGAAGGATTTACAAGAGAGGGTCCCTGCTTCGCCATTTTAGGTGAAAATTGGGACTGTGAGAACCAGGAAAGAAATTTGAGGCAATCTCCTTTAATCGATGAGAAAACAGAGGCTCAGGAAGCAAATTGTGACCATCTTAATTTGGGGGAACATTTGAGTACAAACTCAGCCCTTCTACCATCTCAGAGAGTTCCTTCGACAAACGGCTTCCATGTTCTTAACTCAGATATTAAAACTTTTGATCGTGACCAAAGCTTACATAGTTGTCCTCAAAGTTATACAGTTAAAGGAACTGGTGATGCTGACGCTTGTGAAAAAGCTACCCAACCTTCCATGGAAGTCACTCAACTTGTAAGAAACCAAACGAGAGATAAGCCCTATAAATACGCAGAAAGTATTAAATCTTTAAACCACTTTACCACTGCCCTTTGTGATAAGAAAATTAAGAAAAGAAGCAAGAAATTTTACAAAGGTAAGGACTTTGGGGACATCTTAGCCCTGAGCTCATCTCTTAATGAAAAAAGAAGTCATTCTACTGAGAAACCCTATAAATGTGCTGAATGTGGCAAATGCTTCAAACGGAACTCTTCTCTTGTTTTACACCACCGAACTCACACTGGTGAGAAACCGTATACCTGTAATGATTGTGGAAAATCATTCTCCAAGAACTATAACTTGATTGTACATCGAAGGATTCATACAGGAGAGAAGCCCTATAAATGCAGTAAGTGTGGGAAAGCTTTCAGTGATGGGTCAGCTCTGACGCAACACCAGAGGATTCACACAGGTGAGAAGCCTTATGCATGTCTAGATTGCGGAAAAACTTTCAACAGAAATTCATCCCTGATTTTGCATCAAAGAACTCATACAGGGGAAAAACCATATAGATGTAATGAATGTGGGAAACCCTTCACTGACATCTCTCACCTTACTGTGCATCTCAGAATCCACACCGGTGAGAAGCCCTACGAGTGTAGCAGATGTGGAAAGGCTTTCCGAGATGGCTCATACCTCACTCAGCATGAGAGGACACACACTGGAGAGAAGCCTTTTGAATGTGTAGAGTGTGGGAAATCCTTCAGTCGCAACTCTCACCTCATTGTGCATCAGAAAATTCATTCTGGGGAGAAACCCTATGAATGTAAAGAGTGTGGGAAAACTTTCATCGAAAGTGCCTATCTCATCAGGCATCAGAGGATTCACACTGGTGAGAAGCCTTACGGTTGTAACCAGTGTCATAAACTCTTCAGGAACATTGCTGGACTTATCCGGCACCAGAGGATTCATACTGGTGAAAGGCCTTATGAGTGTAATCAGTGTGGTAAAGCTTTTAGGGATAGCTCCTGTCTGACCAAGCACCAGAGGATTCACACTAAGGAGACTCCGTACCAGTGCCTGAAGTGTGGAAAGTCCTTCCGGCAGAACACTCACCTGGTAGTACATCAGAGACTTCATAACAGAGAGGGTCCCAGCCAGTGTCCTCACTGTGGGAAAGTATTTAGAAGGAGCTGGTGTCTTGCCCGACATCAGAGAACACACCTTGAAGAGCAGCCCGTGGAAACATAATGGACATGGGCCCTACTTTTCCTGAGTGAACAAAGGATTTGTCTTCAGATGTGACTTCCCTTGCTAACAGAAAAGAATTCTTTATATATATATATATATATAAAAAATTGAATACGAGATATTCTAGAATTGCATTTGTACTGTTATTAGGGAACTCCTGAAGAGAGGATTGAATGGTAATCAATGTAGTAAAGGCTTCAGGGATGATTCAGCCTATACCAAACAGGTAGTGCATACACTGAGATAAAGCACCTGTCAGTAAGGAAGGCATTTACCTTTACATCAGGCTCCTGAAATTGGAAAGAACCTGTGGATTCACCCAGTAGGTAATCAGTAGGAGACATCTTTAATAGCGTTACCTTATTGTATACAAGCAAATGCTTAGTAGAGTCAAAGCTGTAAATGTTATTTGGAAGCGAGTTTTTACTGTCCTGTTTCTGCAAAGGCTTAGTGGTGGGATGTCTCACACAGTGCCCTACAAGCCACCATAGGACATGACTAGGTTTGCTGTTTGAATGCAGTTCTGTTTTATGGTCCTGCCAGAACACAGATGACTCATTTAATAAGGTGAAACTGGATATAGGAGTTGCTTGTGCGTGAAATGAAGTTGCCCCTCTTAAGACTGAAATACTCTCCATGATGGAAAGGGCTGCTTCTAAGAGATAGAATCCATTGCTTTAGGTGTTGAACAAGAAAATACTGAATTGTATTTCAGTTATCACTTGCCTTCACCATTGTTGATCATTTCGGATACTAATTTGTGTAGAGTTCAGGTCCTTTGAAGCAAAATCCAAAGGTGTCACTGCCATCCTAAAAATACTTAGATCATTGGAAAAGAAGGCATAAAAGTAGGTTTATTGTTATTACAATCATGTAAGCGTGTTCATATTTGGTTTTAGGATAGCATTGGATGATGGAATTAAGTGGCTTCTTAGGAGACTACAATTGTGTTCTTTTTCCTTTTTTATTTATACATTTTTAATATAATAATTTGTTAATGTATATAAAAGTGAAGCTAAAAGGAAACAGATGTGGAGTTTTCTTGGATCTTTGCCGGTGGCTAGAGGCCAAAGACACTGTTAGACAGTCTGTGAAGGCTACGTCACGGCTGCAGGCCGCCATGCGCATCTCCAGGTGTAGACAGGTCACGGCTGCAGGACGCCATGTGCATCTCCAGACACTGTTAGACAGTCTGTGGAGGCTAGGTCACGGCTGCAGGCCGCCATGCGCATCTCCAGGGGTAGACTGACAGGTGCTTCTCTGGAATCAGAGCATCTGGAAGCCCAGAATCATTTCTTTTGGAATTGTGGATATAAAGATTATAGTATTGTGGAGGGAGAGGTGTAAGAGTCTAAGGATGGGGAAGAGAAAGTTACAGAAAAACCTGGAATAATCTTAGCATGTCCTTTCTCAGTGCAGTGTTAGGACCGAAAGCTAGACAGTCTGGTTGACAGCTTCAAAGGTCTCTGATTCCTCCTGGAAATTTTGACGTGTCTTCTATCTTTTGGTTCCTGTGGAGAGAGAATCATAAGTCTGTTTTGAGATGATTAAGGCTGTTGAGTAGATTCATAAGGAGGTTAGACAGCTCAGTCTTCTGTATGCTTGCCCTTACAGCAAGATGGTTCTCATATGATGGGGCTGGGGAGATAGTGGCAGAGAGTGCTTGTTCTTCCAGAGGACCTGGGTTCAGTTCCCAGCACCTGTATGATGGGAAGTTACTGGTGCCTAGTGGCTAGAGGCCAAAGATATTGTCAGACATCCTACAAAAATAGCCCTTGGAATAGTTATCTCAGAATATTAAGAGTACTGTGATTGGGATATATACACACACATAGACATACACAGACACACCCTGCACACAATCATTTGTAACTTACAGATTGTCTCTATAAAGTTATGTGTATGAATAAGGCATTAGCAAACACCTAGTGGACCGTCTATACCACTCAAGGGTGGAACACTTTAGTGTTTGTTACTCACAAGTAAAACATGCATGTACCATTAGTGTTAGTAGTGTCCCTGCTTCTTGATACTACATTTCAGAACAGGAAATCATCACTGGGCAGCTATGGCCTGAGGGAAGCACCTCAAGGAAGAGGTGTCAACTCTGAAATTGTAGTGAGTCCACATGGGGCTTGTGTGAATGTGAATTGTTTCCCCTTGTTCTTCTCTAAAATTAGTTTTCTCAGGTGATCAGGAAAAACTGCTGTAGTGAAAATAACTACTGTATAGAAGATGGACACTTTTGACTAAAGAGGGAAAGATGAGGCTTGATTGGGAGAGGTTCAGATGACTTCCAGTGCAACCTGGGCAGTTTTTGGTGGTAGGCCTGAAGGATTTGGGACTAAGACAGGAGAGTATACTGTAATATCAGGATGAAAACCATTTAATCACACAGCCTTTAAATAGAGAACTTGGGCTAGAATCAGATGGAGAAATAGAAGGTAGAGTATTTATTTCAAAGGAACATTTATTTTACTTTTCCTGACTTTGAGGAGCACTTAACTTATTGTTCCTGGCTTTACGGCTGGAGAATCCACAATATGAGTGGCTTCTGAAAACCAGAGAGGCAAGAAATGGATTCTCCCCAGTCTCCCCAAAAGGAACTATCCCTGTTCTTAGTCTATCGAGACTGAGTGGATTCAAGTCCTAAACTGTGATAACTGATGTGTGGTTTGTGGTTTTAAGCAACTTTTTTTTTTTTTTTTTTTTTTTTTTTTTTTTGGTGATAATTTGTTATATTATCTATAGGTGATAGACTTCCCTTAATAGTTCTTTTTAGGCTCCTAACTGAAGTGTGTTCTCTTACTGAGCAAGTTAAATAAACCAACCCTTTCTACTCCATACCTATAAAAACATTTTTAAGGAAAAAAAAAAGAGTCCTCTTGGCTCTGTTGGCCTCCGTGCACTCCCCATTTTAACAGCCCTGAATTCTATCACTAGTTTAGAGATTTAAATACTGTGGGTGCTCATGGGCGTGCTGGCATATACCTATAATGCCAGAACTCAGGAGGCAGAAGCAGGTGGATCTCTTAAGTTTGAGGTCAGCCTGGTCTACAAAGTGAATCCCAGGACAGCCAGGGGCTACCCAAACAATAAGAAGTAATAGTAAAATAAGTTCTATTCGTAAGTAGCCATTTGTGAAAAGAAGTCTCTGAAAAGATAGAGTAACTTTCTCATAACTTAATCCCATCCCCTTCCACTTGGTTGGCCAAGAAGAAGGCATATTTCAGCATCATAAAGCCTGTCCAGAGCCCAAGAATGTGACAGTGCCAGAGCAGGGCTTCACACCCAACATGAGGATGGGAACATTTATAACTATGATCAGTGTCCTAACTAGTTACCGTCAACCCACATCCTTTTGATTTTCAAGTTATCGGTGCCCAAGTATGCCTGCCTGCAGATTGTTCACTAGACTGGTCCACTTTCATGTCTTTCTTTGTTCAGCAACTGTATAGAGTACTTGGAGTAAGAGTTGGTGCTGTAGCAGAAGGCAGAACAAGGTGCTTACAATTCAGAAGGGGAGAAAAAGAACTGCACAGCGTGTACCAGATGACGGTTGATGCCTGGGAGAAAAATAAAGCCAACAAGGGGGATGGAGTGTCCATGTTGGATAGATGTGATTACAGTTTTAAAAAGCTCGATCATTCGTTTCCTTTCCTAATGAATGTGTGACATTCGAGGGGTGTAATGTCATGCAACAGAGGTTAGGATTGAGGGAGGAGAAACCTACCATGTGAGTTACAGAGAGGAGTAATTAAGTCACAGATGGAACTTCTTCATGAGTAGCAGTTAAAGAAATGGCTTCATTGCAGAGGCAGGTGCGGAGAACAAAACTTTGCACAAGGGTAAGTTCATTCATAGGAAAACATCTATGATTCTGAAGATAAATGATTTCAGGATATGAACAATGAAAGTCCTAGCAGAAGAAAACAAGTACATAAGTATATGCTTATGTCTAGACTTGATAACCAAAGGTATTTAGCATTTCTGGTCATTTCTGATAAAATAGACTAGTGTTCAGGTTTTAAAAATTAGGGGACTATACAGTGGTTCTTGGTGTTCTCACCAGGTTGTTGAGTCACTTTCATTCTGTAATCTCAGGACACTTTTCATTATCCATACAAAGGCCCTTTATACCTGTTAGCATCCTCCCATTCCTCTGACCCTGGCAATCACCATCTCTTCACTTTGTATTTGCCAACAAATTCTTTACATTGCACATCCAAGGAAAAATAAGACATGTGGCTCTTTGAAACTTCATTTAGCATAATGTTTTCAAGACTCATGTATGTTCAAGGTCCTTGTGGCTGAAAAATATTTTGCACATATGGTTAAAGCCGTATTTTGCTTATTGGTTGATGGACATTTCAGCTTCCACTTTTTTTTTTTTTTTTTGGCCACTAAGAATAATGTTCTGAACATATACAAACCCATGTGCCAATAAATTTTCAATACTCTTGGGTAGATACTTAGTGGGATTGCTGAATCTTTGTTTTCTTTTTGAGGAACTGATGTCCATTTTACATTTGACTGATGTATGACTACTTTTACTTCTTCATGTCCTTACCAATATATATATATATTGCCCTAGTGGTATGAAGTGTTATCTTGTGGTTTGGGGAAAATAATTTATATAGTTGAAAATCTATAACTATCCCTTGGATCAGCATTTTTTTTTTTTTCCGGCAAGGGATAGTATTTTAAACTGCACCATATCATTTCTGCTGCAACTACTCAGCCACAGATGACTGTAATGTGGAGGTAGCTGTAGATGATTTATAAGCAAATGTGTTTGGATGTGTCCAATAAAATTTTACATATGGACTCTGATTTTTTTAAAAAATTATATTTCACAGTAACAAAAATTACAGAAAATTCAAGTTTCATTTATCAGAGTAAGCCAGGCCCGGTGGTGCTCACTTGTAAATCTCTGCACTTAGAGGCAGTAACAGAATGATGGCCACAAGTTCCAGGCCAGCACGGACTACATAGACTCATTCTAAAAAACCAAAAGACAAAACTATAATAAAATATTCTTTGTCCAGACTAGTTGTAGACGAACTATTTAAATGGAAAGACGGTTTGAAGCTTTTTTTGTTTCTTTTGTCATTTGGCCTAGGCAAACATTTTAAAGTGAAATGAGTATCGAGAGAAAAGGTTATAGTAAATTTAAGAATTCACGTGCATCAAAAAATCCATACTATATAAGTGAAACGGCAAGCAATAGAAAAAAAAAGACCATTGTAGCTCATAGAGTGGACATAGGAATGTTATTTAAATATGTTAAGGATCTAGCATCTCAAGATAAAATTCATTAAAAATAGCAGCAAACGCTATCATTCTGTGCCATTTTGAATGAGGAAATCCAAATAGCCGATAAATTGGCGGCAGTGTCCAAATTCATTACATGTTATAGAATTCCCAGGATACTGTATCTAGATGAATAATACGGTAAGTGTTGACAGGTAACTCGTTGACAAGCAACTCTGCATTTTGCTTTTGACTCGGGACGAAGTCTTTCATATGACTGTATTCTCAGAAACAGTTACAGTTTTAGGCACTGCCTGGCCAAGAAACCGTGGATAGTCACAGTAGTTCTAGTTAAAAAGAGGTTGCGTGGGGTCTTACTGTATCTCAGGCAGGAGTGGAACTATTTGCCAGGCTGGCAGAGAGCTCACTTGAGATCCTCCTCTCTGAGTCTCCCAAGTAGCGGGGTTGAGAATGCTGATCTTTCAGGTGTGAACCATTAAGCCTGACAACCATTCCCTCCAACAATTCTGGAAACAGTGCCATGGAAAATTATACCACTACATAAAAGTGAAGCTGGCAACTCTCAGAGGAAACAACGGTAAACAGATTGTCTTAGGCAGTGCCTTCCTGTGCATTTGTTTGTTTGTTTGTTTGTTTTGTTTTTGAGACAGGGTTTCTCTGTATAGCCTGGGCTGTCCTGGAACTCCGTAGACCAGGCTGGCCTTCGAACTCAGAAATCCACCTGCCTCTGCCTCCCAAGTGCTGGGATTAAAGGCGTGCGCCACCACTGCCCAGCGCCTTCCTGTACTCTTGAGCACTGGTAATCCATAGTTTGAGGGGCTGACCAGGAGACATGGTTTCTAAGTCCCAAGTACTGCACATGTAGCTGATGTCAGGGACTAGAAGTCACTTCCTGATAGGCAGGCAGCTAGGGAGAGGGGATACGAACAGTAAACTTGGCTGCCATTTTCCTCTCCTTACCTGAGACAAAAGCCTGGCAGCTCAAAGGCTTTGTGGGTTTTTTTTCTCTGTCAGCAGGATCTTTGCTGATGGACTGGCTGAACAAGTTCAAGGCCGGATGTTTAAACACGTTTAAACAACAGATGTGGGTCAGTCACCTATCCTGTCTGTGTTCAAACCGAACTCTCCAAAATTAGGGGAAGAAGACCCTTCGAAAGACAAAAATCTGTCTTAGAGGAGAAGCTGGGTTGCATTGTAGAGGGTCTTTTCTGTGTTCTTCCTCACCCCCTAATAAAAGCCATTCTTGATGGGCTGATTTCTGTCTGCTCCTGAGTGCTGCGTTTCAGTTTCCTTGCTGCTGTCACTTTATAGAGATTTTCCCTGCTTTTTAATTCTTTAATTGCTGAGGAAAGGCAACCCCAATCCCTAGGGGTAACAAATGGAAGGGCGCTGGACTCACTGGGTGCCCAGGGTCATATCCCGCGGAGGGTGGGAGGGGAGACGACAGGAGTAGGTAGGAACTATTGCAAAAGTTTGACCGCACGTAGGAGGTTTGCGCAGTCTGGACAGGAGGCTCGAGGTTTTCGTCGTTTAATTAAGCCTCAGCAGTCTGCCGGGACTAAAAGCCTCAGACAGAGCTCGAGACCGCAACGGAAAAGGAAGCGTCCGCTCTTGGGGGTTTGGATCTGGTCCTCTAGGAAATCCACGCTCAGCTTTTGGTGACGTAAGGCAACGCAGGAACACCTCATCCGGGAGCCTAGGGCGCGCACGCGCAGACCTCTAGCATCCACGTGGAGGTTGTGCCCTTGGAGGTGAGTGGGCGTCTCCCTGGTTCTTAGGTGAGGTCTTCATCCTTTGTTGTCCGCCCGCCCCCTCTCCCCCCCCCCAACCCCCACTCGACTTCCGCAAAGGCGGAGCAGAGCCCTAGACCTGCGTCTGGGCTTCTTGGGATCTGAAACTAGGCTTGTGGCCATTTGTTGTGCGTACTGTCCCGAGTGCTCTCAACCCGCAGGACGCGGAGAGTAGTTCTTTCTTCCTTTGGGTCAGACTCCCTGAGGTTCGCACTCCTCCGCCAAAGTATGGATCTTGCTGCTTTCCTTCCAAGTGCACATGAAGACTCAGCTCCTCCTCCCTTCCTCCTCTCCATCTCAGTGTTAAGGACTGGAATACCTACTGTTTTCTGTGTCCACTCCCAGGCTTTCTTTGTGCTTTTCTGTCCACCAGCCCCTTTTCTGCCTTCCCTCAATCCCTGTCCTCATAGAGCCGGCGTTCCCTCCCTGCACCTGTGTGTTTGGTTTCTCTTCCTAGAGGCTGTGAAGTCTTCCTTCTCTCCTGGGTGTTGCCTTTCCCTTATCCGCCATTCCAGGCGTGGACTGGGTTGCCTTTACCCACAAGCCCCTGATGTCCACTCCTTTCCGAGGTCAGACATCCCAGACTAAAGTGAGTTCTCAACTCAGCACCTAGTGTAGTGTAGTCTCTGTAAATGACTTGTTTTGTTTTGTTTTAATTGTTTTTCCGAGACAGAGTTTCTCTCTGTAGCTCTGGCTGTCCTGGAACTCACTCTGTAGACCAGGCTGGAAATCCACCTGCCTCTGCCTCCCAAGTGCTGGGATTAAAGGCGTGTGCCACTATCACCCGGCTATAAATGACTTCTTTCTCTCCATTCCTCAGCGTTCACCTCGATGTTTTGTTTTTCTTTTTCTATTAGCCACACTTTTCCCCTCATTGTGTCTTCAAAACCCCATTGCCTTTACCTCCAAGAAATTCCCAGAATCTAACCACCTTCTCGCTTGTGTTCTCACCAGACACCAGGGGAACTTGTCAAAATCATGACCTTCTTTCACTTTAAACTATGACTCCTTTAGCTCAGTAACTGCCTAGAGTCCTAGATGTAGATCAAGACGGAAGTCAGGGCGCAAGCCTGCCATACTGGTCAGTGCAGTCTCTTGAGTTTTGCTTGGCTTTATGAGCAGCAGTAAGAGAATGGAACAGGTATCCCTAAACCAGAAAACAAATACAGATCCAACCCTGAGTGAGTATTTGATGGTAAGAGTGGTATATTTTGTTCTTTGATTTCTCTTCCATTACAGTGCAAAATCAGATCCCCTCCTTAAATACCGTTGCCCACAAGAAAGTCTGACACACAGTAAGTGTTCAGTGGACTTTTTTTTTGTGAATGACAAAAGGCTGTCTCTGTGACTACAACATCACAGAGTGGGTGTGCAATACGTCCAGCATTTTTTTTCCAGCGTCCCCTGGCCACTGTAGAGCTTTCTCTTTTAGAATACATGTTGCTTCAAGCAGTATGGAGTGTGGTGTGTGAGTATTTGGAGTTGATTTGCTTGATGCAGTTTGAACTTTGCCACTTGCTTTTCTCACCAATTGTGTGACTCTGAGCTTTCAGCACTACTGTTTTCCCTGCCGGGAAGTAGTCACTGTTAGGTTATTTCCCCCCCCCCCCACCCCACCCCCGTGAAATGAGCCAATTCAAGCCATATTAAATTATATTAAAGATAGACTTGTTATGAAGCTGTTCTTGGGCAAGTTCACTAGCCCCAAAGATTAAAGCCAGGGGAGTCGCTATGGGGAGAAAGGGGTCGGGGGGAGGGGGAAGAAAAAGAGAGAAAGGGCACACAAAGAGACAAGGGAAGGAGAAGAGGAGGAAGAGAGGAAAGGGGAGGGCAAAATGCAAAATGTCTGGAATATATAGGGAGGAGCCTTTGGGGGAAGGGCAGGTCCAGCCCCTGGGCTGTAAACCTCAAGGTTGGTGGCAGAGTATGCCAGGTAGGGACAAGGGATGCTGTGGGAAACTTGGAGGCCAGGTCTGCTTTGATATGTAAAATATGCATCTTAGTCCCTTGTCTAGGGTCTGAAACCAGTCACCTTATGGAGATGTTGAGTTGACATGTTTCTTTGTTCTCCTTTCCCTATTGTGAACATACAAGTTTTCGGGTTTTGTTTTGCTCTGAAATGGGTTTGTTATGTAGTACAGGTTAGCATACAACTGTTTGTGTAGCTTAGGCTGGCCTTGAGCTCATAGTCTTCCTGCCTCAGCCTTCTGAGTACCAGGACTATAATTTACACCATAACATACACACTTTTTAGTGGTTTTTCCCCCCATTTGTAGCAGTACTTTAGGAGACACTTGACCATTGCCCCTGTGAAACACATTTTTATTGCCTGATGGTTTTCCGACCTGTTTGACCCCTTTGCCCATCATCTGAAATTACTACATGTAATATGTAACAGTTATGTACTAGGTTGTTATATGTATGCTTAAGTCTGTATTTGTGTATATGGCATATATTTTATTTGTGGGTTTATATGGAATTTTGTGTGTACATGTGTGTATCATGTATGTATTTATATGAATGTTCACACATATACACGTATGAGTGTGAAATATTTATGCATCTATATATCATGTTTTATATATATATAATTTATGTATTTGAAGCCAACACAATTACATAGTGAGCTGTATAGATACATAACTAGAATCAATGTGTGATGAAATTGTGTTTACTAGATAGAAGCTCCTTTGATGGTACTTTCGAATTTCATTTTCTGCCATTGTAAAATGAAGGCTGTTAACCCATCACATAACCTTTCGTTTAGTCTTTTTTTTTTTTTTTTTTATTTCACCATAGTACTTTGGAATCATCTGAATCAGTTTCTAAAGAGAATTTGCCATTTTTTTATGCTAAGCAAAAGATGTTAATGATATAGGAACTACTTTTACTATAATGTGAATTGTGGTACACATCCAAATTGAATAAGCAATTTGACTTCAAACTATGTTAAATGACCCTCTGGGTAGGAGATCAGAATTTAATGTAATGTACGTACGACATGGTACTGACATTATGGATGATTTCTGTGCTTTCTAACATTTTGTATATTTTCCAGACTTCCTGCAACGTAACATAGTACATTATTTTACAGTGAGGTGGTGTTTTGTTTTTATTTATTTATTTTTCGGTATCGGGGATTGCAGACTGGGCCTCACATTTGTTAAGCATGTGCTTTTACCGTTGATATACCGTGGGATCCAAACCTGACAAGTTATCGGGCGCCCAAAACAGGAACGACATACCTTGCAGGCTAAGAGTTTAGAACTATTAACAGTTAAGACAGTTAAAAAGAATTTCCTTGCAAGTTAAGATTTCTCATTGTAATTAAGTTTCTGTTTGTCCTGTGTTATGTCTTTGCAAAATAAGGTTTCCATTTATAATTAAGAAGAAGTTTCTCTTAATCTATGTTAAAAGTCCTAGTTTAGGGATAAATCCCTGTTTGCTCCATGTTACATCCTTGATAAATAAGGTTTCTTTTTGTAATTCTGAGTAAGATCCTGTTTCTTAGATCTGATATAAACTGTTTACAACCCCATTCCCCTGATCTATATCCTTGTCTTTGCCCCTTCCGTTTTCCTTGTATCCTTCTAACAGTGTGTAACAGCCAACCCTCTCATTGCTGAAAACTCCTTATCTCTCCTATAAGAGGGACGTCAAGAGGCCAGCAGGGGCTGCTGTCTCAAATCCCAACTTAGGGTGAGACAGCCTGCTGACCAGTCTGGGGTGCACCCCTAAATACAGCTTGCTTTAATTGTTGAATTGTACATTTGGTCTTTTCTTCTTCAGAATCTCAGGTTTAGCAATATCCCTTGAAGCCTGTAATAAATCTTAATAGTAAAATACTGGATAAATGCCCTTTAAAAAAATTTGCTTGGAACTTTTAGAAGTGTATTTAGCTTATGTAGTAAAGAGATCAAATGGCCTTGACCGTGGGTTACTTGTCAGCTGTTGGTAGCAGCTGGAAGCCCAACAGATCCCATATTTGGCCAGCATAGCCTGTGGTTTGAACCCTCTGCTGAACCCTAGTCTCACTCACTTCTTAGGGGCCGGAATTCTTGGCGTTCCTGTTTTCTGCTGCTTCAAAACATGTCGGTAAGATTTTACAAGTCAATAGTTTTCCCAGGCTAGGTAAACTGATGGATTTCTTAAGATTCCCGCTGGTGTTATATTTCTCCCACGAGCTCCTTTGTAACCATCTACTAGATGCCTCAACATACTTTCTGAGAAGTATGTTACTAAATTTTTGCCAAGGCCTTAATGAATGCTGACCATAGTAGAGCGCTTCTCTCAGAAGCATTTACATCTTTCCCATCTATTTTGAATTTAGACACGTTTCTGAAATATTATAACAAAATTGAGAAAGAATAGTGAACACCCATTGTCCACGGTGGAAATTTAGCAGTTAATACATGTAATATGTAACAGTTATGTATTATGTGCTGATAATATATGTTATGTGATTATTCATATACCTGTATTGGTGAATTTGACCTGTATATGTAATGGGTTTATATGTATTTTTGTGTGTATTATATATGTATTTATAAGACCATATATGTTCACATATGTATATATGAGTATGACTGCATTTACATATATGTTTACTCATATATATTACTAATTTATTTGTATTTTACCATCTGAAAATAAGTTTTTAAGTAGGATGTTTTACCTCTAAATATTTCTTTACTTGTATTTTAAAGGAAGGAACATTTTTCTACATAGCTCTTAACACCATTACCACACCTAAGCAAATGAACAGTAATTTCTTACTATTGTTTGGCACCCATCTATGTTCAGGTTTTTTCAGTTTCCCTAGGACATTTATGTTTCTTTAGTCAGAGGCTTTTGCACATCATTGTGTTTCAACAGTAGATTGTTTTGGTGATTCAGAATTCCCTTAGATTCCATTTGAATTTTAAGATAAGTGTTTCTGTTTTCTTAAGGAATACACGACTGTAGAATATTGATTAGGGCAAAAAGCGCTGCACATTTCAAAGAAATGATCTCCAGTGGTGTGTTCAACCTAATTTGTCAGACTGTCTGCTGGGGCAGATGGTCGCTTGCATAGATGTTCACTTATCTGTGTCAGGACTAAAAGAAATCCTGGAGATCGTGACTCCATTCTTAGTTCAGTTGGACTGTTGTCTGGATACTATATGCATGAAATCCCATATTGGTGAGCTACATGTGAGAAGACATATTTCTCTCACTTGTTCCAAGGAGATTCTGAGATCATCCTTGTTAGAAGACAGTTTCTGTTGTATGGGATGTAACAGAGCTTATCGGAGGAAATCAGAAATCACCAACGATGATGAGAAAATATGGCCGCATTCGCTCTATTCTAGGCGTCATCAGCGTCAGCACCAAAGAGAGAGAAGACTGCAGAGATGTGCTTTGTGATGCTGGGAGCTACTTTCCCCTGGAGAAAAGGAGACACTCGGAAAATACTCTGAGAAGTAGAGAGTCACTGTAGTGTACTTGCATAATTGGCGTCTCATTGTTGAATTGGATAGGTTAAAGATCAAAAGGCATTTCTAGATTTTTGTTTTCCCGAGTAATGCCTAGTTATGGAGAAGTAAAGTCAAGCTGTTAGGAAAGTTCTCTTGATGAAACGAGTGTGGCGGTGCAGGAACAGTTAGTCTTGGGGTGCTGCTTCCAAGCCCACCTTCCGTTTAACACTGCCATGCCAATGCTGGTTTTCTCAGAAGAGCAGACTTGTGTTTCGAAACTAAGAGTAATGAAATCAGCACAAGGCAAAGGGACATTTGGGGAGGAATATCTGGACTTGAATATCTTCTCTTGAATATCTGGACTGATTGACTCAGAGTAGACAAAAAAAAAAAAAAAGTGACAATGACTATGGACCAAAACTTCTAAAAGGAGCTGGGGTGTGGTGGGGGCGGGGGGAGGAGAATACAAACACTAGAGGCAAGATGACACAATTTCCATGAGTGGCTTTCTTTGAAAGTCCTTTTCACTTTACTTTGAATCAGGATCTTTAAGAGACTAAGGAGGCGTTAAAGGCACAACAAGGATGTTGGAGGGAAGTGGGTGAGTTAGTAAAAGGGTTACATGCAGGTTAGAGTCTCTTCTGTTGGAAAAAGGGTTACATGCAGGTTAGAGTCTCTTCTGCTGGAAATGCTCCTTTTGATGTTAACTGTTCTACATTTTGCAACTGAAATTGGGGTTGTGAAACACTGTACATTGGGTCAGTGTTTATTCCTTGTTACAAATGTGCGACAAGGAATCCGTAATATCTTAATAAACATTACAAATTAAACCCTGAAAGGACAACATAAACCCCATTTATCTCCATTTAAGGACCCTGTTTGTTTCCATTTAAGGACAAGGCCTGATTTTGAAAAAAGGCTGTAAAGCACCAACTCCAGGGACAGATCATAAAATTCAGAACAAGATCATAAACCCCCTCCCAAAGAACAACCTAGGGATAACCACAAAAATGGGGAAATACGTTATCTCAGAGTGAACCATCTGTGGTGGGCAGCCCTATCTCATCCTGTGGTTAAATGTTCATGACAGGAATGCAGATGACCACTGACCACCCACCAATGAAATTTTAGATTACCTAATCCTTTTGGAATATCCCCCCAGTTCTCTATAAGAAAGCCTGTGCACCTTTGTCTGGGGTTGCAATTTCAAAGGATGGTTGACATCCCCTACCCCCACCCCTACCCCCACCCCCACCCCCACCCCACCCCCACTTGCTAGTTATTTTTGCAAAATAAATGTTCTTTGTCTTTGCGTGCTACCTAGGTCTGGGGTTCTTCTTTCTGTGATTTTCAGGCTATACTCTGGCTGGTGTATTAGCTGCTGTGTTAGACTTTCTGTCCCTTGAGAAACTCCTAAGAAATAACTGTAAGGGAGGAAAGATTTATTTTGGCTTACAGTTGCAGAAGTTATAGTTCTCATTGGCTGGTGTCATTGGTTCTGAGTCTGCTCTGGGGCAGAGCATCATGGTGTAAGTGTTCATCTTTTGTTGTCCAAGAAGAGAAAGGGGGAAGAAGGAAATGGAGAGAGAGAGAAGAGGGGATGAAAGAGAGGAAAAGGAGGAAGGAGTAGAGATAAAAGGGCTAGGGACAAGGCAACCTTCATAAGCATGTCTCAATGATCCATTCACAACCCTCCATCCCAGCTCCCAAAGTTTCTACCAACTCTGAAGCTAGCGCCACCAGCTGGGGAGCAAACCTTCAACACAAGAATCATCTGGGGACATTCCACTTTCACACCTTAAGAGCTGCATAGTCTGAACATTATTTGGGCACCATTGGTCTCAGGGGAAGATAGATGCTTCATCAACAAGTGCAAAGTCAAAATGTGCTTGACTCCAAGGAGACATAGGTGTGATGAGAAAAGATGTCATGCATTTGTGGGCAGGTGTAGAGGGATGGGCTTCCCAGAGGTGGTGGCCTTGAGAGTCTGGGGCCAAGGATATTGTTGTGCTGCATGTGTGGAACTGAGAGAACTGAGACAGACAACAGATGGTCCCCAGGAACCATGAGTCTCTGTACTTGAAGTCCTGTGGCAGCTGTGGTCGGCCATGGGAGATCTTTAGTGCACTGCAGGGTTCCTTTCAGTACAGGTGGAGCCAGAGTCTAGCTATGATCATGATGATGTTGGGGTAGCCTACCCCAACACATATTGTATCAACTGGTTATCAAGGTGTGCCCTTGCTTTCTCAGTTGTTAATTGCTTTGCTTGGTGGCGCCAAATGCTGACAGGATATATGGTATTGCCATTACTATAGTCCACAAGACTTACTTTCTATGTAAATGTTTGTCAGATTCTCACCTGCCCCCAAAGTGATTCTTTGAGATTATTCTGTTAAAAAACCAAGCTGCCCTCAATCTGGCCAAGAGGCAGCAATAGACAGGGGTAGTCCTGTGCTGATTAGTTCAGAGTGAGTAAGCTGTGGGATCTCCCCCGATATACTAGCTAGTAAGCCTTTATTTTTTGTATCAGAAAGGAGAGGCTTTAGATGAATAAAGAGCTGGAGGCTGGTGCAGGGGGAGAGTCTTAGCAGATCAGGGAGGCAAAGCAGAGAGAGCCAGGAGGTAGAGATCTGTAGCTGGGGAGATGGCTAGCTGAGGGACTTCCCCCAACAAAAAGGCCAGCAGGTTTATACTATACAGATGTCTCCGTGTTTTTATTATTAAACCTCAAGTGGGACCCCCCAAAGCTCCAGCAGTATAATGCCATTGGGGAGCTTTGTTTCTCAGCTGATAGAGCTTTCCCAGAAACAATGTGAGATGTTGTTAGCTGTTGTTTGCTAGGAGCAGGATGCATGGGAGGTGATCATGTGGCTACAGGTACAGGTAGAATAATGGCCTCTATGTTCCAGATGGGCAGTAGACCAAGGATTCTGCTAACTTGGTGCTTGGGCTACTTAAAAGTCTTTTTTTTTTAATTTATTTTTTATTTTTAAATTTTTAAATTTTTATTTTCTTTAAAAGTCTTATCTGTCCCACTTCTATGAGGTCAGACTTCTTTCATGGATATTATTTATTGTTTTCTAAGATTAAAAATCCCTAAAGCTATTTTTATTGACTACAAATGGCCCTATTTTTCCTATCTTTTATGTTTTCCTATCCTACAGGACCAATTCTAAAAAAAAAAAAAAAAATCTATGGATGCCTAGCTAGGGTTTATTTTGTTGGTGTGTGTGTGTGTGTGTGTGTGTGCACGCGCCTGTGTGTGTGCACACGTGTGTGCATACGCATGTATGTGAATGCACTCACATATATTTTCCCCATTTCCTATATAATGTACATAGTGAAAATAGAGGCAAAAACATGTTTCAGAATTTTTATGAAGTAAACATAGTTTTTTTTTTAGGGTCTCCCTCTTTCACAAATTGTGCTTGAGGGGTTTGCTAACAGACAATCATTTTAACTTGTTAAAATACAGAATCTTGCTGTGTAGACCAAGCTGGCCTTTACTGCCTAATCCTCTTGTCTCAACCTTCTCACGGTTAGGATTGAAAGTACACCTAACCACCACACCCAACCAGTTACTTATTTTTGTTGATGTATGTAAATCAAGTATTTATTCACAATTTATCCAGTTGGTGCACATTTGGACATGTTGGGAGTAGTGTTGCTGTGATTATGGGTATACATTTCTCACAGGTGTGAGCCTACTTGGGAAATGTGTACAGAACGGGCAGAGTCAAATTAGTAGATATTTGCCTGGCATGTTTAAGGATTTATTTTTTTTTTCTGGTTTTTTCGAGACAGGGTTTCTCTGTGTAGCCCTGGCTGTCCTGGAACTCACTCTGTAGACCAGGCTGACCTCGAACTCAGAAATCCACCTGCCTCTGCCTCCCAAGTGCTGGGATTAAAGGCGTGCACCACCACCGCCCGGCATGTTTAAGGATTTATATGACACCATTTTTAACTCCAGATTTTTCCCCCTTTTCTTCCCCCTCCCCCCACCTAGAAGAATTCAAATATTATTCCCTTTACCCCCAACTTGGGAAAGAAAAGTCCAATGGAAACATCAACTCAGGATGTTTTTCAAGAATTACATAATTTTGCGAACATGGGAAGATTCATCAGGGTTAGTTCCTTTTCATCTGCATTAAGAGAAATCTGGAAGCATGAGGAACAGGTAGAAATGTACCATCTACGGCCCAAATGGCATTTGAGTAGAATGTCATCCATCAAAGAAGACTCAGAGGTCAGGTGAAAGGGTGTAGTTTTTACAGACCTGGGGGTAGTTTGAGCCTGCTGAGTCCTCAGTTCATGCTGGAGGGTTCCTTTAAGAAAAGTGTGTCACTAGCAAGCTTTACTTAAATGTTTCAGTTATATGAATGTTTCAGTCACTGACAGAAAGGCTCTAAAGATAGCACACCGGGCAGAAATGAACCTGTACCTCCTGCAGTGATTCTGTTGTCTCTGTCTGTAAGGTGCGGCTGTCGCAAAGGCAATGATGCAGAGAAAGATGTGAGGTGGTTTCTGATTCGAGAACGTAAACCCTGGGAAGCAGAAACGAGTTTGGAAATGAATGCTATGCCTTCAGTCAAAAATCTCATTTCACTGGGCACCAGAGGAGTCTCAGTTGAGAGAGGCCTATTACTGGAGAATCCTTCTTCAACAATAACAACCTGATTGCGCATCAAAGAGTTCATGTGGGAGAGGAGTCATTTAAGTCATGGTAAATGTGGGAAAACCTTCAAATTACACTAAATGCAGGAATGCCTTCAGTGCTTTCCTTCCTTCTTTCCTTCCTTCCTTCCTTCCTTCCTTCCTTTCTTCCTTCTTTCTCTCTCTTTTTCCCCTTCCCCTTTCCCTCTTGCTCCGGCCCCGCTGCCACCACACCCGCTCACTCCAGCCCAAAGTACACTGCAGCTGTCTTCAGATACCCATTATGTGGGCATCAGATCTCATATTACGGATAGTTGCGAGCCACCATGTAGTTGCTGGGATTTGACCTCCTGAAGAGCAGTTGTGCTCTTAACCGCTGAGCCATCTCACCAGCTTGCTTTCTGTGCTTTCATGAAGCATGAAAGGACTCATATGGGAGATGCTTCCTATGAATGTGTCCATTCTGGGAAGTCAGTCAGCCTCCGTTCTTTCTTTGTTTTTCACCATAGGACTCATACTGGAGAACAGCTGTGCAGATGTAATGTGTGTGAACAGTATCCTTCTGGAGTCTCTTGCCTTATTATGCACCTGAGAATTCACACAGGACAAAAGCTGTATGTATGCATGGAGTGTGGAAAGGCTTTCATTGGTGGCTCATACCTAATTAAGCATAGACTTCACACTGGAGAGAGACTGGGAAGTGTGTAGAGTTGGAAAAAAATCTTCAACTGCAGTGGTCATCTCACTGCATGTTAAGAAAAAAAAAAAGACAAAAGCAACCAAAATCCTTAACAGAAAGAAGCCCCACATGTACAAAGAGTGCCTCTGCCAGGCACCAGAGGATTCATACTACTTCTGCTGAGAAGGCTTGTGGCGTTGTAACCACTGTGGCAAAGCCTTCAGGAACAGCCTTTCCCTGATCAGGCAGCAGGAGTCACATATGCATGAGGTCTTTTGGTAGTGTGTCCAACAGGATACATTTCCAGTGCACTATTTTCTTGGGTTAGACAGAGATGTCACACTGGAGCAATTCTGGGGGACACAGTGAACATGGGTGGCAGTGACTCTCAGAATCTCTTTAGTTACTGGTAGAATTTATACTCAGGTATAGTTGTTTGAAAGTGTAGCAACTCACCCTATAGTCCCTGGAACAGAACCTATGAGACATTGTATCTCTGATAAATTAGAATTATTCTGGTGAGCCTGATATAGCTGTCTCTTTAGAGGTCTGCCAGAGCCTGAAATATTCAGAGGCGGATGCTCACAGCTAACCATTGAGCTGTTCAAGGAGTTCCCAGTGGAGGAGTTAGAAGACTGAAGGAGCTGAAAGGGTTTGCAGCCCCATGGGGAGAACAACAATACCAATAAACCAGAGCTCCCAGGGTCTAAACCACCAGCCTGGGAGCACATAGGGAGGGACCCATGGCCCCAGCAGTATATGTAGGGCGGGATGCTATTGTCAGGCATAGGTGGGTGAGGAAGTCCTTGGTCCAGTGAAGGCTGGATGCTCCAGTGTGGGGGAAATCATGGGTGGGGAGGTAGGAGTGGGAGGGGGCATATCCTCATAGAAGCAGGAGGAGGGGAGATGGGATAGGGGGTTCCTGGGTGGGGGTGAAGTGGAGAAAGGGGATTACATCTGAAATGTAAATAAAATATCCAATAAAGAATAAATAAAAAAAAAGAATTATTCTGGTACTCTCCAACATACTGAAAATGAACCTTAGAAACATGATAAATTAAAACCATCTGAGTTTACTCTTCACTAAATCTAAGACCAGGAAAACGTTGAATGCTGTAGACAGGATTGAGAGAAGAGGAAGACTTTATTTCTTACTACATTTCTTTCTGATATGTAAATGTTTATTCATAAGCCATTTTAAGGATGTGCATTTAGTTCGGTGGCGGGGATGGCTTTCCTAGCATTTGTGAAGCCCTCAGTTCAATCCTCAGCACCACTGAATGAAAACATAGTAGCTGAGTGAGCATGAGAACATTTGAACTGGAACTCTGATTCTTTTTTCCCCATCAGTGGACTCAGTTAACACAGTCAATGTAAGGGTTAGTAATATCTGCTGGGATGCTTCCGTTCAAAGGATGCACTTGGAATTAACCTATACTACGACAATGTGGGAAACCCTGTTAAGGTGCATTTCTTTGTGTTTTAAGAAAACTGTGGGTCTGGAGTGATGACACTCAGTGGTTAAGAGTGCTTGCTGCTCTTCCAGAGGACCTGAGTTTGGTCCCCAGCACCCACACTCACAATCACTTTTGACTCCATCTCCAAGGGATACAACTCTCTTCTGACATGTCAACACTCAAGTGCACACATGCACACACAAACATACACATGCATACACACACGCATACACACAATTACACACATACTGTGCACACATGCATGTGAAGTAAGTAAAAATAAATATTAAAAACCTCTCACACTGGAAACGGAAGATCACCCTATACTGTGTGGAAAGTCTCCGGAGAGATGTTCTTCCATAATTGCTTTATTTGATGAAAATAAAGCATTAGCCACACGTGTAACTTCAAGTTCTCTAATACATTAAAGAAGGAAGGAAAGAAGGAAGGAAGGGAGGAAGGAAGGAAGGAAGGAAGGAAGGAAGGAAGGAAGGAAGGAAGGAAATGGTGGGCAATGGTTTGGCTCAGCAGGTAAGGTGCCTGGTCCCAGCCAGGCCTGATAACCTGAGTTTGATTCCTGGGACCTGTTGGTACCCGCATGTGTAGCATAGTGCCCATAGACACACATGCACAAAATAAGAAATGAGTGACATTATCAGTAACATTTTATTTTACCTGTATGCTCTTCAGGCAGTGATATTTACTCTGAGGTACTTGTGGTATTTCAGATCCATGTTATTATCCCAAAGTGGCCACTACAGTAATCATCACAACTGTAACACATTAGGGGATGGGTTGTTTAGAACTCTTTCTATTACATTTGTCCAAGTCAACAACACTCAGGTTTTTAGTAGATTTCTATTTTTAAAAAAGTGAATATTCCCTGGTTAACCATGTGTCTTAGTTAGGGTTTTACTGCTGTAAACAGACACCATGACCAAGGCAACTCTATTTATAAAGACAATGTTTAATTGGTGCTGGCTTACAGGTTCAGAGGTTCATTCTATCATCAAGGTGGGAACAGGGAAGCATCCAGGCAGGCGTGGTGCAGGCAGAGCTGAGAGTTCTACATCTTCATCTGAAGGCTGCTAGTGCAAGACTGATTTCCAGGCAGCTAGGGTGAGGGTCTTAAGCCCACGCCCACAGTGACACACCTACTCCAACAGGGCCATACTCCTAATAGTGCCACTCCCTGGGCCAAGCATATACAAACCATCACACCATAGTTTGAAATAAAATGCTTCAGTTGTACTATGGCGTGAAATCATTTCAGACAGTCGGTGCTTTACACATTTCTGTACGTACTTACATGTATAACAGTAAGTGGTTGAACACTTACTATTGCCAGGTTTGGTTTGTGTGTGATGGTTTGCCCTTCCGGAGGCTATCATAAATGTTCTGGGCATGTGTCAGATAGGCTGGGCTAAGCTATAATGGTTTTAGCATGTGGTTTGAATGCGTTGTTTGTGTAGGTGCTTGTGGGATGCTGGGCACATGCTCTGCTCTTACTGCACATGTCCAACCCCTTATTTACCTGCGTTATTCATTTTCTTGTCACATTTATTTGGTTTGTGTTGGCAGATGGCAACTTGTGAGAGCTGGTTCTTTCCTTCTACCATTTGGGTTCTGGTCGTCTGTCTTGGCAGCAGGTTCCTTTACCTATGCGGAGCCAGCTCATCAGCCTTTATTCGGATTTACTGAAACAGAGTCTGTTGTCTTAGCTAACCTGGCACTCAGTATGGAGCCCTGCTGGCCTCAAACTCACAGTGGTCATGTTTCTCAGACTGTCTCTAGTGCTGAGATTTTTTTTTTATTTATTTATAATAAAGACTTATTTATTTATTTTATGTATATGAGTACACTGTAGCTGTCTTCAGACTCACCAGAAAAGGACATTGCATCCCCATTATGGATGGTTGTGAGCCACCGTGTGATTGCTGGGAATTGAACTCAGGACCTCTGGAAGAGCAGTCAGTGCCCTTAACCACTGAGCCATCTCTCCAGCCCCTAGTGCTGAGATTTTGAGAATGAACCACCATTCCCACCTTAAATGTAGTTTTTATTTATACTTTCAGTTGGCGTATTAGGTCTCTTGGAGCATAATGCCATTGCAAGTTATAGGGCACCTATATCTGGAAGTATCTGGAAGTTAGTCCTCTGAGGACTGAACTACATTTTACATACTTTTCGGTATGTCCTTTCACATTTTAACCTTCCAGTAACATCACGGTTTAAGCAGAAGTCTTTTCTCCTAATAACACATACAGCACGCATCTCCCTATCAGTCACCTGATAAAATGGTAGCCTCAGGAGGAGGAATTGAATAAGAGGACTGTTGATGAAATGGCAACGACACTGGCCGATCTGTTGGAACAAACAATGGTAAGTCTGTTTGCCCCTGTGTGGTAGAGTCCATCCCCCTCTGACAGCGACTACTTGTCATCTTCTTAGGAGTGGCATGTCGATGCAATTCTAAGATTGTGCTTGAAAGTGAAAATGTTCATTTATTAGAAGGATGTTGCCTAGAGGAGTGCATAGGCTCTTAACAGTTAAGACAATTATTTGCCTTTTGAAGGCAGGCCTTGAATTCTTGATCTTTCTGTCTCAGCCCACGAGGGCTGAGATCACAGGCCACCACACCTAGTTTAACAAGGTGCTTTGATGGAAGAAAGTATCTGTGTCCTAATGGGCTTTCTATTGTAATCAGCGTTGTGCATGCACACACATAAACTCTTACATCCATGTGGGCATTTAAAACTTTTTATGTATGAAAAAAGGTAAATATATGCTAAATTCTCATGCAAACGGGAAATCCTTATTTTAGAGGGCCTATGTAAGAACTGCAATCCCAACTAAAAGAAATTGTTAAAATTGTGTGGAAACGTTGGACTGTGTCTATGTGAGTTTTGGCAAGATGAATGAAGGCACGTCTTCTTGACGTCAGTTAGATTTGATTTTATCCATGGGACTCCTCATGTAGTAGTGAGCCGAAATGGATTACCCTCTGAGCTTCAGTTCCTCACAAAGTGTCGCTAAGTCCCGCCTTAACAGGACCATGGTGAAGTATGTGCTGTTCCAGGGCCATGCAGTGCCGAGCCTGAATCTGTTGTTCTCACATGCCGTGTGCTGCGATTCCTGAGCTCGCTGTTACTAGTGGTGATATTCTTCATATTGACGATGCTGGTTTTTATTAGGGCTGACGTTAGAGCTACTCTCCTGTGACGTGACTGAAAGCAAAGGGAAGCCGGCGGCTCTCCCATTTCCCTGCTGATTCTGAGACTTATTACTGGGCGTTCACAGACAGCTTTGCTTCCTACAGCCTGGTGTACATGATCAGAATTGGGGAAAGGCTGATGCTCACAGGCCGGAGCTTCCTAGATGGGTAGAGGTGTAAGATGAGAGCAGAAAAGTGTTAGAAACTCCGGTTGGTTCATCAGCAGGTGGATGATGATAACTGGGATTTGTGTGGATGAACAAAGCAAGTGGTTGATTGGCCATTGGGTGTATATCCTTCAGGGCGACAGCGCAGGCTGGGATAGCCAGGAGCATGATGCCCAGTTCTTATCCATCATGGCGATTATGGTATCCATAACAGTCAAAACCTGAGATTGTGCAGGCTCTTCATTACTAAAATTACTCAACAAGGACCTCTACCCTGTTTCATAGTTAACTCATTCTTCTAGTGTTAGAATTCTGTCTAAGCCCCACAGTTACCTGGCGACAGCCAGGTAGGCTCCGCCCCACAGTTACCTGGCAACAGTCAGGTAGGCCTGACCCACTATAAAAGGAGCTGCTTGCCTCCTCCTTGCTCTCTTGCTACCTTGCTTTTCCCTTCCCCCCTCTCTCTCTCCACATGCTCATGGCCAGCCTCTCCTCCTCCTCCTCCTCTTCCTCCTCTTCCTCTTCCTCCTCCTCCTCTTCCTCCTCCTCCTCCTTCTTCTCTCTCTCTCTCTCTCTCTCTCTCTCTCTTCCTTTCTCTGCCTCTACTACTCTCTTAACTCCCCTCCCCATACCATGAATAAACTCTATTCTATACTATATGGTCATGTGGCTGGTCCCTCAGGGATAAGGGATACCTTAGCACGGGCTCGCAGAGGCACCTCCTTCCCCCCTACCTCACCACACCTCCATAGAACATATCTCCTCCTCTCTTTATCTTTTTATGAACATATCACCTAGGATGCCTTGAAGGCCCTTAGTTTCTGAGGGAAGTTTACCTCCCATCTTAATTCCTTCTTCCAGAGAGGAATCCCTTACAGAGACAGTTAATCCACTCACTGCTGCCTGTGGACAACAGAGAAGGCTAGTGGTTGGGAAGGTGGATGTAGAGGCCCATGACAGAAATTAGCAGCTCTTTTCATTCATTTTCTATTTGTAAAGCCATCAGGTTTAACTTTCCCACATCCAGAAGAGAGAAAGTGGACTATTGGCTTGATAGCGTGGTGGGCAGTGGAGCGATGGCATAACAGCAGGCCTTGGGAAGGGAGGAGCCCACTGAGCTGAGGAGCCAGAGGCCTTTAATCTTGTTAATCTTACACCTGTTGCTGCGATGTGAGAAAAGTTAACTAGGAAGTTGTTATCCCACTTTGTATATATTATGAAGTAAGGAAGAAATGCAGTGTGAGGAGGCTCCAGGAGGTCGTATCAGATACAGTGTGTGGCCTAGAACACCCACAGGCAAAATTCCCAGGCAGAGGGTGCCGTTGCTTATTCTTTCTTGAGGTAAGTATTGCTACAGAGGTTTTATGGGACCTATGGTAAAGTCTGTGAGCCGATGTCTATGGGTCCAGGAACCCCTGTTTGATTCAGTATCAGGTTCCCCAGGGTGAAGCAAATGTTAAAAACTCACGTGACCATGCCTCCAAGATACTTTTTTTGGAAGTTGGCCAGTGAGAGGTGATGTGCTTTGTCAGTCACAAAGATGATGGAGGTCACCTGGGATGCTGGGTGTGGAAATTAATGACTGAGGCATTTGAGGTCCTCTGGCTGACAGTCTCCTCAGATGCATAGCTGTTATCAGCCTTTAAGCTTCAGGAGAGTGCAGATAATGGGGTGAACTCATGAAGTTGGATTCTGACCACTACATGTGCATTTTCTATTCACAAGGGAAAGCCTCTGCTCATCCTATATGAGTCTCTGATTCCTCTGGAGGCCAAATATCTCCATCCTGTACTCCTCTGGTCATGTCCCTGGTGAGACCTCCAAATGATGTGAGAGTCTTTGGAGAGGGACAGAATCTTTTTTGTCTCTTGGTGAGTTCAGGGGAGCCAGTGGAAACCCAGGCCACCTTGAGCCTTGGCTTGGGAGACAGTTGCCTTATCTCTAAGTACAATATGGATACCTGGACAAGAAGTGACAATAGCCAACTTAGATTTATTAAGGACAAATGAGAAAGGTTGGGTTTGATACTTTGTTGTGAGTCCTTCCAGAGACATTTACTGGAGAGCAGTTCTGGTTTTGGACTCATAGATTATAACATTCTGTATTCTGCCCCAGTGGGCTCTCTGCTCCTCGTATCTAATTCATTTCAATGGTTTCATAGTAATTCTTTTGCATGGGCTTCTGAGCAGGAATACAGGGTGATATTACATATGGTAATACTATTCTGTCCTGTAAGCGCTGCAGTGTACGGGTATTTTATACACACGCAGGTACACCTGAATATATACTTGGATGCCACAGCTTTCCATTGCTCCTATGAAATATGTGAGGGAATCAGCTTAAGTCAGAAAAGTTTACATCGTCTGGCAGTTTTACAGGTTTCAGCCTAAGGTCTGCTGGCTCCATTCCCTTGGGCCTAAGGTGAAGTGGAATCTTACAGCTTGGGAATGTGTAGCAGAGGAAGATCCTCACTTCATGACAGGAGGCAGAGAGGTGGCAGTCAGGGTACACAGACACCCCCTCCCACCCCCACTAATTCATGCTATACTGTACCTCCTAATAACTCAGGGAGTTCATTACCCGTTGGTGATCTTCATACTCTTGATCCAGCCTCCTCTCATAGCACCACTGTCTGGGGACTGAACCTTCAACACACGAGCCCTTGTCAACATTTTATATCCAGTCTATAGTGATGAACACACTTGGATTAATTTGTGTGAGTGAAGTTTCTGGATCAGCAGGAAGCTGTGGAGAAAGGATGACCAAGAAGGAGGATTAGAGACAGGCAGCGTTTCTAACTTCCCCAAGTCTTCAAATTGAAATCCAAACCCCAACTTCTTAGTGAGAAGCGTGACTGAGGGGGGCACTGAAGTTTAGTATTGGAAACAGGCTGACTCTCACCAGAACAGAGGAAGAAAGAGTACACTAGGATGCAGGGTAACAGCGTGTCAGCACTGCAGTGCCGCAGACAGAAGGGCTGGACCAGAGGGAGATCTGGGACAGTAGGCAGAGTTGCTATAGAAACAGGTGCAGAGGGGCTGGAGGATGGCTGAGTGCTGGCTGCCCTTCCAGAGCTCACAACTGTCTCTAATGCCAACACTCAACTCCTTCACACAGACATACATACAGGCAAAACATTAATGCACACAGAATGAAAATAAACAAGTTATCTAAAATAGAGGAAAACATTAAAACAAAGAGGTGCAGCTCAAAAAGAACAAACTTAGCTGATCTGAGAGCTGTGTGGTGGCTCAGTGCTTGAGAAGTTCACCTAATACCTTAAACGCGTATTTCTGAGACAGGCAGTCATCTTTACAAGGTAATACCTGAGCTTGCTGCTTTTGGAAATATTTAAGTCAAGAAACAAACAAACAAACAAACAAAAAAAACAAAACACAAACACAGAAACTCAAAGCAACCAACCAACAAACAACCCCAAACAGAACCAAAACAAAACAAAACAAAAAAGTAGGGACTACTTTTTTTTCTTTCCCATAGAACACACAGAAAACACTGCCAACTTTGGCCCAACCTGAATTGCCTGATATCACAGTACTACCCCCACTGAATGCCACTGGAGCAAGACCGCTGAAAATACACACAGTGAGTCAGGTCCAAGTCATCCAAGACACTGGTGCCTGCTTTCCTTTTTTTTTTAGGGTTGCAGCTTGGCTTAGCCACTGAGTTAGCGGACTTCCCGTGGGTCTCGCTCGGGAGGGCACAGTTGTGGGTGATTGAAACAGTGGAACCTTCTGAACCTCTTGTAACCAATCCAGCTTGTTAGCTGGCTTTCCTGGTGGGTTTCCCTGGGGTTCCTGAGGCCCTGTGCCTAACTCGCCATGGATGTACTTGAGTAAACAGCAGTCAGAGCTGGGAAACAGCTCTTCAAACCAGCACTGGGCTGAAACCACTGGCTCTAAACAACCAGTAAGCAACTGTACCCGTGTACATACAAACACATAATGAAGTCAATCTATGCATTGAAAGCAAGATTATTTTGTCAAATTCTTAAAGTAGGTGAACAGGTACAAGTCCTAAGCAGCCTCCTCTCGATAGTACCACCGTCTGGGGACTGAACCTTTAACTTGTCCATTGTGAATACTATTAAAGTTTCTCGATCTGACATATGGAATGTGGCATCTTGCCTTATCTGTGCCTCGTCTATTAGGAAAGAATTAAATTTTTTGAAGGAATTTGTATTTTTATTTTGGTTTATCTATTTTTGTCTGTGCTAAGAAATTTAAGTTTTTAAAATTCAGGTGGATTTTATTTTAAGGCAAAGCCTTGTGGTGTTACGAGACCGGACTCAACCTTGTGATTCTTCTTACTGCCTGTGTCATAAGGAGCTAGAATACACATACTCAGCACAAAGTAAACATTTGCTTCTAATGTATCCACTGATAGTTTTTCATTTTGATTTTAATTTTTTGAATATTTTTTATTCGGGTCTGTAAAAGAGGACAGACACCATCTAAGAAGGGCTGACACAGTGCTCTGGACAGGTTCTGCCAACATGGAAAAGAAGAGCCTTATCTGTCTGTATTCTGTCTAAACTCCACCCCACAGTTACCTGGCAACAGCCAGGTATGCTCCTCCCCACAGTTACCTGGCAACAACCAGGTAGGCCTGACTCACTATAAAAGGGGCTGCTTGCCCGCTCTTTCCCGTCTTTGATCTCCTGTTCCTCTCTTGCATTCTTGCTCCTGCTCTGTCCTCTTTCATCTTCTCATTCCCTTCCCCTCCCCCCTCCACGTGCTCATGGCCGACCTCTGCTTCTCTTCTCTCTTTTTTCTCCTCTCTTACTCTCTCTCCCTCTCTTTTTCTCTCTCTCTCCCTCCCTCCCTTCTTCCCCCTACTACCCTCTTATCTCCCCTCCTCATGCCCTGAATAAACTCTGTTCTATACTATACTGTCCCTCAGGGGGAAGGGATGCCTCCGTGTGGGCCCGCTGAGACATCCCCTTCCCCCATACCTGACTACACATCCATAGACCATATCCCCTATCTCTATCTTTTTTATAAACACATCAATATCCTCACTCAGTTTGGAGCTGGAACCTGGAACCTGGAACCTGGAACCTCTCCTTTCTTTGCCTCTCTTTGTTCTCGAAACACAAAGTGAGAGCCCTAGACCAGATTCTTGGTGAGCGAGACTCAGCTAACTCTTAAGTATCTTTTCTCAAAAAGATCCCTTAAAATGGCACTTGCCCATGTTTGGATTATGATATCTCTCAAATGAAAACTAAGCAAAGCCCATACCAAGATTTAAAATTTCTCTTTTAAGTTTTATTTTATACATTCAAATCTTAGACCGTTCTGGAGTTTTAATATTTTAATGTTTGTTTTGAGACACTGAATTTTTTCCTCTTTTTTTTTTCCTTCCATACTTTTCCGAAAAACAGTTTATTGAATCATTCTTTTCTCCAGGACCCCAAATCTGTGATTGAGGGATGGGGATGAACTTTAACATAAACTTCACAATATACAGAAATAACTCAAAAATTCATGATAGGCTTAAATGTAACAGGTAAAAGCTATAAAACATTCAGGAAAATTACAGGAGAAAACATTCAGGATTAAGATTCAGCATGAGTTGTTAAGCTTGACAACAAGGAACATGGCTATATTTCATGAATTGCACATCTAATTTAAAAATCCTTTGGTTAAAGGTCATGGTAGAAACACAAAAATCAATAGGCTGGGAGAAAGGATTTGCAAACTGTATCTGGCAGCTTATAGGTGAAAACAAAGATCTCTTGAAACTCAACGTTCATTTAAAAACTAGAAAATGGGCTGGGTGGCGGAGTCACATGCCTTTAATCTCAGCATGAAGAAGCAGAGGTAGGCAGATCTCTCTGAGTTGAGGCCAGCCTGGTCTACAGATGAGTTCTAGGACAGCCAGTGTTACACAGAGAAACCATAGCTCAAACAAAAAACAACAAGAAAAAACTGAAAATGGTTGAAACAAGTCAACAGATACTTAAGAGGATACATACATGGCACATAACCATGAAAATATGCTCAACATTATTGGCCGTTAGAGAAATGGAAACTAAAGTACAATATGATCTGTATACTCAGAACAGCCAAAAGACTGGTAACTAATAAATGCTGGCGAGATTGTGGAAAAATGGATTCATACATACGCTGGTGGTGGGAGTGTAAGATGGCACAGCTCTAGAAAAGGGTATGGCAGTTTTTCATTGGTTTAATTTTTAACATTGAGTATATGCTTACTTTATGACATAGCAACTGTGTCATGAGTAATGTTCACACAAAAACTTGAACATGAATTTTCATAGCATTTATTAAATATCAAAAAATTGGAAGCAAGCCTGTAGCCCAATTGGTGAATGTTTAAACTTGTGTATTATCGAATCTTAAGCAGTAATAAGGAACAAACTCACACATACTAATGGATTCCAAAGGAATTACATACAGTGAAAGAATATCTCAAAAGGCATTGTACTATAAGATTATATTTATATAAACTCTATAGGGACGAATCTACACAGAGGCCACACATCAGGGGTCAGAGGTGGCCGTGGGTGTGATGGTTAAAAAGGAGTAGTGAAACCGTTCCGATTGTGGTATCAGTTAAAATGATCAGAACAAAGTGTCTTTTGTTTGTGTGAATAAAGAATAAAAACGTTTTTGGTGGTGAGCAGTTCAGCTACACATTTTAAAAACCATGCCAGACGACCAAACTGACTTTCAGAAACTCTGCTTTGGAAAGTAGCTCCCTTCCCGTCTCCGCAGGAGCAAGCCTCCTCTTCTTCTTGTTGCTCAATCAAATCTACCAGATTTGGTAAGGTGTTTGAATTCAGTTTACTCTCTGAAACTTTCACTGTTTCAGCCAGTCTGTTCAGTGCCTTCGTCCCTGTCATCTCTGAAGCCTTAACTCACGGTGTTTAGAGAAATCCTGGCCCTGTCTGGCCACAGAGGGTCTGCACGCACTTGTTTGACTGTTCATGGTCTTGAGTTTCCATTTGTGCTGGATCCCCATTTTTGTGTCAGTCTCCATCTCCTCAGTTTCTCTGTCTCATCTCTGGACTTCTAGACAAGATCTCCACTGTGTTTGGGTTTCAAGGTGCCTGCGAGTTTTTGTTTCTTAAGCTTGTATATTCGGGTCTTTGTCTCCGCCTCTCAGGTCCTGGTGGTCCTAGGCTCTTTTTTGGGGGTGGGGTGTCCGCTTGTTTACTCCGTTGCCATGGCATCGGAAGTGACGCGGGCGCACGTGGAGGCGAAGCGGAGCCAGCCTTCTCTGATTGACTGGCGGTGCGGTCACAGCCGCTTCGCTCCGCCCAGGTCTGGCGAACGGCCCCGCGGCACGCTGGGGGTCGCAGTTTACGGCGCTGCAGGCCACGCACGCGTACCGCAGCAGGCACATCGCCGCTCCGTGTTCGAGGCTGCGGGTTCCCGTGGGGCAACGCTGCGCAGCAGGTGGGTCGGGCCGCCCGGCAGCCTCCTACGCCGGACCGTAGGTGTTCGGCTGGTGTACAGGATCCGGCCGAGGGATGGACCTGTCTTGTGCGGGCTGGACCAGGAGCTGAGACCCTGGGCGACCCACCGTGGGAGTGTGCCCCCAGGTGCTATGCCCTGGAGGGGAGCTAAAGGCTCTTGCGTGGGGATGTGGCCTTGGGTTGAGCTTGCATTTGGGCCGGGAGAGCAGGTCTGATGGCTCTCACGTGTCCAGCCGTGGGGGAGGCCTTAAGACTTTTGGGTGGGGGTGTGGCCCCAGAGCGTTGTAGGCGAATGTAGAGACGCAAGGTGCAGCGTGTGGGGCGGGCGTCGTGTGAGTGTGGCGTGGGATGGGTCAGGATCGGGGGTGTGGCTCTAATGTGTGGCGTGGGGGAGTACCACGTGTGAGATTGTGGCTCGGTAATGCAGTACGCAAGTATTGGGTCGGAAAGGGGATCTGGAGGACACGTGGGAGGTGCTGGGATCTTGGGGTGTGGTTTCAGGGTGTGCAACAGACAGGGGGCGAGGTTAAGAGATCCTGACCGGGTGAAGGCCCAGTGCTGCTACTTCTTAGATGCAGATTGTGATAGAGTCCACCGGACCCTTCAGGGTGGGAGACTGCACCAGAGAAAGAGAGGAGGGCATTAGGTGAAGGTGGGTGCAGGTTTGGTAGGGATGGGAAATCCACAGATGGGAAAGATGAGCGTGTAAAGGCCAAGGAGGGTTTGGGGACCCCGTCTTTGTGTCCTGGAGAGACAGGGTTGAGAGTATCCGTAGGCCAATGGGGGTGGGAGAATAGGAAAATGGTGGAGGGTTCTAGGAGAGATTCCACTGGACTGAGGGGCAATAAGGGTGCAGGGGTCCACTCTGTTATGGGGGTATACATTTTTGGGCCTCTGCGTAGGGACCCCTTTCACGGAAGAGGAGTGAAAATGGCGTATTTTAGGTGCTGTCCTGAGCTGGAGGGCTTGGAGAGGAGTAGAGAACATTAGTTTTCCTAGTGCTACTCTGTGAAGGGGTAGTTAAGGGGTGTTGTGGACCACTGCGGGATGGCTCTTATACAGAACAATTCCAAGGTCGTAGAAATCCTTCCTATTCCGTGTCCAGAGTCTACCGGTTAGTGTTGTCCCGGTTCCCTGCCTTTTCTTTTTTACTCCTCCACTGCTTCCATGCTCAGTCCTCTCCTCCCTTGTGATGGTTTGTATCTCAGCCAGCCTCCCAGAGGCCACAGATGTTACAAGGTCTTCCTTCCACATTCTGGCAATGTCCTGTGGAGATGTCCGTCTCGTGCTCTGGAGCCAGAACAGGGTTCGATATTCCAGTGAGTCTTTGTTTCTCTTGATGTTTGGGTCTGTGATTTTGAGGTGTTTGTTTTTGTTTTTGTTTTTTTTTTGGCAACCCAGGTCAGTTTGTTTAGGACATCTGCTTGACTCTGTGTCGCCTCATATGAGAAAATAGAGTATACTCTTGGCAGAGACCACAGAAGGCAGCTAGTTTAATAATTATCCGTTGTGTGTACTTTCGCATTCTTTTAAAGGTACATTTGTATTTTTGTTGTAACATATGTTCATCTGTGTGAGTACAGGGGAGACTGTGGTTTATTTCCGATGTCCCAGTGAGATTACTGTTCATTATCATCAGATCCTAGTGGTTAGAAAGGTTTACAGGGCCTGAGAAGGTGGATTTGTTCTCTGCTAAGGCAAGAGTTGTAATGAGAATTCTTGGGATTCCCCTGGCTCAGCTGTTCACCCACCCACTTCTCCTAGCTTCCGAATTTCAGGCCTAGAAGATAACCCGCAACACCTGCTTGACCCACACTTCTTTGTCTCCTGAAGTCTGTGGACTGGACTCCAGGAAAACCCATCCAAGAGAACTTTTGGGAAACCATGAAGTGGTGGAGTCATTCTGCATCATGGTGTGCCACAGTATCTTGTCTTATTTGTAATGGGAGTGTGGCTTCATTTAAGGCTATTTGGTCTCACTAGGTCTTCTGCCTAGCAAGCTCTTGTAGCAGTGTAACCGGGTCTAGGGCCAGGTAGAGCAAGTAAAACGGGTCTTTACAGGTCTTTTGAGATTCTCAAGGTAGTCTTATTCCCCTTGTCCTGACTCCCAGATGTTCATTGTGAAGGGGGCTCTGGCTGTCCAGGTCAGGCTGTTGCCTCCTGTTGCCATAGGAGTTTTCTTTTCAGGCAAAGGAAACTGGGACATATGGTTCCTTCCTATTCCTAGGGACTGACAGGGTCCTCCAATGATTAGGCTATTGGCTTATCTGTGCTTCTACTTACACGTTTGTGTTGCTGGACCCCATACCTCTTCTGTGTTCACAGCAGGGCAGGTAGAGGAGGAGATGGATCCCAAACATTGACTGAGGGCTTGCTGTGCTACCAGAAAAGAAGCAGAGGTGTTGGTTATGTGGTGACCCCAGTGCTGAAGTGGGTGTGGGGAGGACAAGTTAGGGGTTCTAGGCAGGGAGAACTTCATGAGGAATCTGGAGCAAGAAGGATGGAGCAGCTGTGTCCTGAGCCCAGCACTCACCCAGACTGTGAATGTTCTTCCCAGCTACTCCTTGGGTTTGTTCTTTCTCTACCCTTAGAGGCTTGTGAGACTCCCAAGATGGCACGAGCCCCCAAGACAGCCTGGTTTGATAAACGTGTTACTTTGTGGACACAAGTACTGTGTAGAATGAACGTGCCTGCTGTATAAAGAAGGCAGTTATGTGCCCACATAGCTGTTCATTTGTTACGTGGAGTTCTGTATCCAGAGCCTGGTGGCTGTGTTGTCTCATTGAGGCTGACATCACACTCCCTATCAAAAGATGCTCTGGGAGAATCCGTGGTAGAGTGTGCGTAAAGAAAAGATCCTAGAACGGAGGTTGGCAGATCAACTTGGAGGCTGGCTGAAACGAAGTAGTATAGAAACATGTCAGGGCTCGGGCTGCCTCGCCGTAGGACAAAGGTGAGTAGTCACCATCAAGACAACCTCAAGGGCTTAAACTGTTATCTGAGGCCTTATATGGCTACCTTTGTTCTAGGAGCGTAAATGAGAGAATGTATCTTTAAACTTGAAGTAGTGAAGGAAACCCAAAGTAAAGCAGATTTTTGGAAACTGGAAATTTATTTTTAAAATAGTTGAATTGAATGAGAATAATCATTAGAACGTGAAGTGGTTGAAACACAGATTTAAAACAATAATGTTAGGATGATGACAGATGGTGACAAGATGGAGTCAGGTAGGGCTCTTACCTGACAGCTATGAGGAAAACAGGCAGTTTACCTACCCTCAGAGATAAAGAAATCATAAGAAAATGCTCCGCACTAGTGGGTGATCTAAGGATCCTCAGTGCAGATGCTGGGGCAAAGAGGAATGGGTCCTGCCATCGTAGGTGGCAGGAGTGAGACTGTCCCTGTAGCTGGATTATTCTGTTCTTTCATTTATTCTTCAGATAGGTCCTAAATGACTCCAGATAGATGGCTGTGAGATTCCATATTGTCCATTAGACATACATTGCATGCTCTTTAACAAAGAAGTACATTTCATAAAAGGTATAGTGAACAAATACAGAAGCCAGAGCTGTGGAGCCTATAGTGACCTGTGTGTAACTAGCCCTGCTCTCTTAGGGCTGAGACAAGCAGTATGCAGATATAAAGCGGTGTGAGAGAAGTGTGCGTGAGAGAACGTGCTGGGACTATGGACCTTGAGGGACCGCTTCAGAGTCCAGCCCTGTAAAAAATGAGAAAGGTCCCTGTAGGGGAAGCTGGGGTTTTGTAGAGAGACAGCGGGTGATATTTTTGATGGTGTTAGCTGTCGTCATGGACAGATTTTATTTTGAATTCCTCAGTTATTTTTTAGAAGGAAAAAACCAAAACAGTTCCAGTGAATGGTTGGTTCTTCAGAGGACAATGTTATACTGGGTTTGGGTGGTTTTTTTTTTTTTTTTTTTTTTTTTTGGTTTTATGTGTGGTAGTGTTTTGCCCTCATGTATGTGATACATGCATGCCTGATGCCCTTAGAGGTCAGAGAGATCATCAGAAGCCCTGGAACTGTAGTTATAGAGGGTTGTGAGCCACCGTGTAGGTGCTGGAAATGGAATCTGGGTATTCTGCCAGTGCAGCAAGTGTCCTTAACTGCTGAGCCATCTCTCCAGCTCTGAGATCTAGCAGTTTTAATGGTAAGAACAATGGTGCACTAAGCTCCTTCCTGTTTTGGGAACTAAATAATACAGACTTAGATGTTAAAGTGATGTTATATTTTGGGGATAAATCTGATTTGGTGTGATACGACCTACATCATATATAAAATATCCATAGTAAAAATGAATTTACTGATATTGTATGGTATATTCGTCTAGGTTTATAATGGAAACTGTCCTGGTTATTTTCGTATTTATCTTATTCATGACTTAAAAAGAAATTCTATTAATACTATCTTATATAAAATTGCTCTTGCCTATTTTTATTTTAATTTTTATCTATACTACTAAAAAGGTGGAATTCTGACAGCAAGAAGATTGCTTAGAAATAATTCTGCGTAAGTTCTGGGTATTGTGCGTTCATGGTTGTACTCAGACACCCCCTTTCATTCTCTTTTTCCCTGAATGTGCCATGGCTAGGGTCTCACTATGTGGGCATCTGTTTTGTTGATGTCCTTTGCTTTTCCTCAGGTCCTGGTACTGCTGACCTCTCCTGGTTACCCTGTTATCTTTGCCATCTTTGCTGAGTTCTTGGCTAGACAGTTATATTTCTGTGGCA
>JANHMN010000003.1:20729482-20742893 GCA_030674055.1 Rhabdomys pumilio
ATAGGCAATAATGTGGAGTAATTTACCAGCGAACACATATTTTGGGCCAACTTAAGTCCCATTTCAAAAATGATTAAAACAGCAGTGTCTGATATATACCTTCTAGTGGCCCTTTTTGTACACATTTGATCTTACAATATGCAATGTCTGGTCCTGTCTTCAAGTCCTATTTGTTTCAGAGAAAGGTGAGGTATTCACCCAAGAGGGCATATTTACACCTGATTTATAGGATAAATCCCAGTGGATCTGGTGTGTATGCTGGAGTTGAATCCAGGGCTTCATATATGCAACGCACATGCTCATCCATTGTGCCACACCCTCAGCTCTAGAATATGTTTTCAAATGTTATAAAGAACATAGAAGGACAATGTGGGGTGTGTATGACCTGGGGATGAAAAACATTATGTGTGCCTGTGGGTATATATGAGTGCAGGTGCCAAGAGTCCATAAGAAAGTGCTAGAACCCTTGGAGCTGGAGTTACAAGTGGTTTTTGAGCCTTCGAATGTGGGTGCCACAAATCAAACTGGGTCCTCTACAAGAGCAGCAAGAATTCTTAACCATGGATTCATCTCTTCATCTCTGAAGAATTCTAGTTTTATTTTGTGTGACTGCACACCACGGCACACATGTGGATGTCAGTGGACAACTTGCAAGAATCAGTTCTCCTCCCACTGTATTTGTCCTAGGGATTAAAATCAGGTCATCAAGTTTGGTGGCAGGCCTCCTTTACCAGCTGAGCCATATTGCTAGTCCTTTGCTTTCCTTTTCTTTGTTGACCTGGATCTATCTATCTATCTATCTATCTATCTATCTATCTATCTATCTATCTATTTATCTATCTATCTATCTATCTAATGGAATTTGAAAGTGAGTATCAAACACATGCCATGGCGTTGCCAGTGTTTTGTTGCTTAACAGTGATGAACTTCTCCCATAACTGGTCCTTTAAGATAGATGGTAATGTAAAGCCAGAGGATATTCTCATGTGACCCTGGATTCACTACAGACTTCTAGACCTCTGGGCCTCCAATGATTCCTGAAGATATCCTCCTACCTATACACTGATCTGCTAGTACTGTTTGAGATCACCGATATAAAAGATGGTTAATTGCCAGGTGGCTCACACCTTTAATCCCAGAACTTAGGAGGCAGAGGCAGGTGGATCCCTGAGTTTGAGGCCAGCCTGGTCTACAGTGAATTGTAGGACAGCCAGTCCTACCCAGGAAAACCCTGTCTCAAAAATCAAAACAAACAAATGATGCTTAATTAAGCAGATATTATTCAAGGTTCCCTAGTGTAGTGGGTCTGATAGTATGAATTTCTCTTCTCATGTGTATATATAAACATACATACACACATACTAATTAGAATGACTTACAGGCTGTAGTTCAGCTAGTAAAATGGCTGTTTATCAGTGGAAGGTCTAAGAATCCAGTAGTTGTTCAGTTCCTGAGGCAGGATGTCTCAGGTGGTACATGCCAGAACCTCTAAGTAAGCTCTAACGCCAGTGAGGGGATAGACTAGCTAGTGAAAGCAAGCAGGCAAAGAGGGCAAGCTTCCTTCTTCCGTGTCCTTTACATAGGTTACCAGTTGAAGGTGCAATTCAGATTAAAAGTGGGTTCGCCTACTTTAAATGATCTAGTTAAGAAAAAAATTCCCCAATGGTATACTCAGCTGCTAGTGTTTTAGTTAATTCCAGATGTAGTCAAATTGATAATGAAAATCAGCTATTACAGCAGAAAAAAATCCATACAAATATAATAGTTTATCTACATATGTTTGGTTTTTGTCATTCACAGACTACCCTGTATAGAAATCAGTGCAGTTTTTGGTACTTGGCTTCTTAAATGTAGAAGCATTTTCAGACCTCTTATTTCCTGTTGAGAATAAATGAAGCAATTAAGAACTCCCGGATGGTTTCACTCACTGCCTGCTGGGTGGTGTCCTGAGCTGTCCTTAAGGTGTGGATAAGCTCTCCTTTGAATAAGCTCTCCTTATTCAAAGTCCATCTATCATACTAAGTGTTTGCATAGTACATTTCATGGCTAAAAAAATAGTGCTTTGAAAGGCACAAAGGCTACAATGTGGGCTGCTTCTTGCACTTTATCCTGTGTGTTTTCTGATGTCCAATAAGGTGTGAGCTCTGTGTGAATGCTTTCCCACAACTGGTGCACACATATGGGCGCTCCCCAGTATGAGTTCTCTCATGCCTGGTAAGGTGGGAACTCTGACGGAAAGCTTTCCCACAGTGCTGACAGTGGTAGGGCTTAGCTCCAGTATGAGTTCTCAGGTGCTGAGAGATGGCTGAGCGGTCATTGAAGGTCCTCCCACACTCTGAACACTCAAATGGTCTCTCCCCGCTATGAATTCTAATATGCTGTGTGAGGGAGGAGCTCTGAACAAAGGCTTTCCCGCAGGTCATACACATGTAAGGCCGCTCTCCTGTGTGGATCTTCTTGTGGACAGAGAAATACCTAGGATTTTGGAACATTTTGCCACATTCACTGCATCGGCAAACTTGGCTCCCTTTGTGAATTTTTATAAAGACTACCTGCTGAGCATGCCGGTTCATGCCTTTCCCACAATTGTTTGCTCTCCTGAGCTTTCTCACTGCGGAACCCTTATAGTAAGTTTTTATATAGGGACCATCTTTTATGGAAACATTGATTTCCTTGCCTTTTCCTCTTTCAGAGGTCTTTAGGTGATTTTTTATATAGGGAACATGTTTTTCGGAAGTGCTAAGTTCCCTGACCTTTTGCCCTTTAGAACCCTTCTGGTGAGGTTTTACACGTTTCAAGGAATTCCTGTTTCCTTGGACTTTACCTTCTTCATAGCCTTTCTGGTGACGTTTCACAGGTAAAGCTTGTGTCAAGACACTGTCATCCCTGGCTCTTCCTGCCACAGACCCCCTCTGGTGATTTTGTACAGATGAACCTTGTGACATGGAATTGTTACTCTTCCCAAATTTATGCCATTCAGGGCCTTTCTGGTCAATCTTTGTAGGTGCATCAGGTATCATGGCATTGCTACTGTCCTCGAACCTAATCTCTTCAGAGCCTGTGGCTTTCTGGTAAAATTTTGCAGGCACAGTAAGTGTAATGGGATCTCTGCTGGCTGCAGTTTTTCCCTGCTCAGAATCCTGTTGGTGTTTTTCTACAGAGGAGTCATGTGTCATAGGATTGCTGCTACTCCTGCCTTGCCACTCCACAGAGTCCTTTTGCTTATTTCTTATGCATAAACTTCGTGTCATGGAAACGATGTTTTTTCTGCCTTTCCCCTTTCTTGTGCCCTTCTGTTTAACTTTTACATGCTCGCTGGAAAGAACTTCATTGAGTGAGCCCTGGCTTTTGTGAAGAGTAGTTTGGTCCTGAGCCTTGGAGCTTTCAGAGAGCTTCTTCTGAGGGTGGTCTTTTTCCTGTAGAAGTCCCACTTGATTTGATTCTATGGTGTGCATTTCTTGGACTCCATTTTGTGAGATACTTTCAAAGACAGTGGACTGGGAACCATTCCTTGAGAGATCTTTTGGGGCTGGGTCATGAATTGGTTTTACCACAGGAATGGGAGAGTCTAGAGTTAACTCTCTGTTTCCCAGTGTAGGTTCCCACCCTGAAAGGAACCAAAAGATATCATATTGCAGTTTTAAGTACCAGTGTGACAGTATTAAGACATAAAGTTACATCTTCTTAAACAGTTATTCAGTCTAGGGAGTGACAAGCTGTGAAGCAGCAAAACCAGGAGCTTCCTCACTCCCCTAGACAAACCAAACAGAAGGCTGCCTCTGTGTGCTTAAGGCTCTCTACCAATGCAGGGTCACAGTTTCAGATAAAGATCCTGGACAGACAAGAGATTTTTGAGAGCACAGCCAGTACTGACACTGGGTAGAGAAAAACTGAGAGATCTGGGGGACCCTGTGGCTTTCTAAATGTGGGAATGGCCTTACCCACAGAGACCAAGTTGCCCAAGGTCTCTAGCATCACATCATGATACTCGGTCTTCTGCATTGGACCTAGTAGCCGCCACTCTTCTTGACTGAAGTCCAAAGCCACATCCTGGAAAGTCACCGGCTCCTGTAATGTTATAAAAGCTCCATGTTTGCCAGTGTGGGTAGAAGAAAGGCCACTGGGACATTATACCACACAGAAGGACTTTTCTGCTTTGGTGGTTTACTTAGAGACAATTACTTTTTTGACCCCAAAAGAGATCCACAAGGTATTTCTCCAAACTAAAGTCTGGGTCCCAAGTTGGTAGGCAGAGCTCCTGATTGACAAAGAGCTACAAGTACAGTAAGCAAGCTACACTGATCATACTAGCATCTGTATTAAGCCTGCATTGTAAGGACAACATCCCTCCAAAGGACTGTCTTCTTCTGGAAACAGCCTTGTCCTGTAACACAAAACCTACAATGAAGACAAATCCTTGCTGTTAATAGACAGGTCTGACCTATGTATAATATTCACCTATGCCATGTCAGTTTCTTATGAGTGACTAAGGATTCTGAAAGGAAGACTCTTCCATCTCATCACCTTGCCTGGATCTGGGAGGTATTCTGCCCAGATGCAGCAGAGCCTATCTTAGAAGGAGTAATGCGTCTGGGATCAGTTTCTTCCCATTCTGAGGTAGCAGCCTTGCCTGAAGTCTAGCCCACATTGCCCATTACATGAGACCCAACAATTCCATCACACACCTGAGCCAATATAAACCACTTATAGGGAAAAAGAGTCATATACACACTAATATCACTAATACCATACACATAATACACACTAATGCCATATACATATTTTCCATACATATACCATTTTCCTGGCGGACAGGGCTAATCCTATTGCATGCCCATCACTTAGTTCTGAGGCAGATCTGAGCCCATGCTGTTTCATTTCTAATTCCCCAATTCAGTGTCTCCAAAGGACAAGGGCTCACTCGTTCTAACTAGGGTACAATGTAGTTCTTACAAACTACGTGTGATTCTTCTGGTTCTTATGTTTCTCAGTCTTGGTTCTTGAACTCCTACTGTTTGCTTTCACTATGCCCATCACAATGTCAGGAGGGTTACTCTTCACACTTGGGTTTTTTAGAATCCCACTTAGGCCCAAGAACTCAGAAAGTTAAAATGGCTTCTATCTTCTGTGAAGTCTTGGCAAGGCTCAGTGTAGAAGGGTCATCTTAGAGGTAGTCCCTTAAAGGAAGTAGTGACCAATGGAACAAAAGGTTCTTGCTTACCTCAGGTGGTACAGTAACTGGTAAGGTGGCCACATCTTCCCCTTTCTCCTTTAGTTGATCAGTGGCCTCACTAGAGCAGGCAAGCAGAGCTGGAGAAGATGCCACATGAAGAGTTAATGAGGCGGTAGCCCTCAGGCAGAGAGAACTGCCAGGTCTGAAACCCACGACACCTATGCCCCTTTACAGTCTATGTTGACCTCTTTACCACAGTAAACAATTCCTGTAACTGGATGGGCCAGTTTGTTACTCTGCATGAACCAGAGACTGGTATTTCTACTATAGAAACCTTTTATTGTCTCCCGATTCCAGCATCTGTCTCAGGCTCTGATTTCTGAAACAATGGCCTTTCCCTTAGTGGTAAAGTCTGTTTCTAGTCTCCAAGCCCTTATCGTGCTTGTATGGTCCCCACTTTGCTGCCTTGGAGAAGAGAAGGATCTTCCTTTGGTCACAGAATGTGTATCCATTTTGTGCTTCTGGTCATATTAAACATCCCTGGCCAGTACTAATAGCTCTTCTAAGGATTCCTCCAGGTCCAGTCTTCCTCATGTGTCTCCATAGACTCTATGGGCTTTTACCATGCTGATTCTACTCCAGCTAAGATGGTGACAAATGACATCACCCAGCATGCTCCACCATACCATCACTTCACCTTCACGGACTCTGGTAGACACGGGAGACCATACACTTTTAAAGCACATGACGCTTTTGTTGGAACATTTAGGAAAGAGAAATTCTGTGTCTGGAAGCCTTAATGGCAATGAAGCCAGCTGAAGGCAGGCAAATGAGATGGATGAGGGGATGAGTTGAGACTCTTATTGAACCTCCTAGGTAGAGGTGTGCCTAGAGTTAGAGAGAGCATTCTGGAACTCGTCCAGTAAGGTTTCCCTTCTTCCTAAAGCCACTTTACAGCTTTTTTGGTGATTGTAAGTACAGTTTATGTGCATGTGTGTTTGGGTGCATGCAGAGGCTAGATGAGGATGCCTGGTGTCTTAATCCATCATTCTTTACTATGTCTAAGAGACAGTGTCTTTCACTGAACTTGTAGCCAGGATGGAGGACAGGAAACCCAAGAGATCTTCCTGTCTCCATCCACTATAATAGTGTGGTTAGGCATGCATGACCATGCCCATTTTTTTTTTTTTTAATGTAGCTTCTGGGGGTGAGTTGAACTCCAGTTAACAGTCATACACTGCTTCACTTCCTAAATCCTGGGTATTAAAGCCAGAATGCTGTGCTGCTCTTGGGTGATGGCCCCAGTCCTTTTCTATTTTGAGAAAGGGTCACCATAGATTGCTCACACTGACTTGAATTCATTTGTAGTTCAGGCAGGCCTTGAACCGGCCTCTTGAGTATCTTAGATTATAAGCCTACATCATCAGGTCTGGTAAAATATATTAAGGTTTCAGAGACCAAAGCTCTGGCATCAGCCTCACTGGCTTAAAATCAAGATGTTCTTTTTGGATATAGGGAAGAACTCATTCTTAGCCTTTACAACTTCTACAGGCTATACAAGATTCTTGGCCAATGTTTCATTGAGATATCTACCCTGCTTCCTTTCTTCACTGTTCTTGTCACAGCAGGTTTCAGTGACAGAAGCAGCCTCCACAAACTCCACCTGTATCCTGACCTCTTCACCATCTTAGTACTATCATGTGTGTATTCACTTGTCACATCGCATCTTTTCTGAAGGCCCACAGGCTCAGTCAACTCTCGAGTCTTCCCTTAGTTTGGACTTCATTCATAGCCCCTTCAAAGAACTGGAAGGCTGGCTATGTGTCAGGGATCTCAACAGGATAAAGGAAAAAAAAATGCATTGCATCTGTAAGCTTCCATGAAGCCCATAGAAGGTTTTTTGTTTGGGAGAACAGGGATGAATACCAAACACTTCAGGTTTCCTAATTAATTCTAACTGGGAACATGGAAGATCCGGATGTTTGTGGTCTGGAATGGGAACATCCTCAGTTACCCCAGCACTCCTCATTCCCTCACAAAGCCTTCACAGAGATGTTTGTCACATCACCTTTTCAGGACACTCACCATCATCCTCAGACACTGAGGCCATGTTCTCTAACAAAGCCACTGCTGCTTTGCAATCTTCTGGGTGATGGGACTCTACCCACACCCGCAACTTCTCAGGCAGTGCACTCAGGAACTGCTCGAACACCAGCAACTCTAGGATCTGCTTCTTTGAACGTGTATTAGGCTGCAGCCACTGGTGACACAGTTTATGAAGCCGGGACACAGCCTTCTGGGGACCAGCTGACTCTTCATACTGGAACTGTCGGAACTTCTGGCGCGAAGCTTCAGTGTCATTCAAACGCTTGCTTGGCTGTTTAGCTGGTTTGTGGTTACCTGGGTTCAAGTCTTCTCCACTTTCTGGATAGAGAGATTGAATCAGGGCATTCCGGGGACCAGCCACATCCTTGTTCAATGTAAGGACCTCAACAACCTTGATCTTCATCAGAGGACTCTCGGCAGGAAAGGAATTCATTCCAGGGTATGGAGAAGGCCCAGAACATTCTAAAAGTCAAAACCAGAGCAAAAGCTAGGTAATGTGACAGATTCCTATAATCATTGTTCTTGGGAGGCAGGGGAAATAAGGCAAGAGGGGATCACTGTTAAGAGTCTAGCCAGATCTACATATTGAGTTATAGGTCAACTAGCGTCACAAAGACAGACTGATCTAAAAAACATACACAAAAACAGGCTGAGCATGTAGCTCAGTTGTTAGAGAATGATGTAGCATATCCCCAGAAATTCATTAAAACCAGTCCCCGTGATCCATGCCTGTAACCCCAGTACATAGAGACAAGAGGATCAGATGTTCAGGGTCAAGTCTGGCTACATAGTAAGGTTAAGGCCAGCCTAAGCTACGAGAGATCCAGTTTCATTTACACGTTTTAAGAAACACAAATACTGGGGCTGAAGACATGGCCCAGCGGTTAAGAGAACTGATTGGTCTTCCAGAGGTCCTGAGTTCAATTCCCAGCAACCACATGGTGGCTCACAACCTTCTGTAATGGGATCTTAAGACAGCTACAGGGTACTCATATAAAATAAAATAAAAACAAAACAAAGAAACAAAAAGAAACACAAATACTGTTTTGTTAAGTACATAAGGAACTGGCTTGTTCTTTTATCAAAAGGTACTATCATCAAGTTACATGCATTGCAGAGTATCTATCTTTATGAATTTTTCCCTTACTCTCCTTCTTTTGTAGATTTTTTTAACTTGTCTTTTATTTTGCATATCATTGGTTATTTGTATTTTGTCTAAAAAGAAATAAAATTCATGCAGACATTTTCCCTTTTTTTTTCTGATTTTTCTTTTTTTACCTAGGTCCTAGCCCTAAGGGATTGCTCAATCACTGAGGTGTATCAACTAGGACACACACTCTTTTGAGATAGGGCAGCTGACCCAGGTGGCCTTGAGCTCTATGTAGCAGAAGAGGACTTTTCGAGGTTCTTTTTACCTACTGAGCACAGGAATCCATGACCGTATGTGGTTTATGTGGTGCTGGGATTCAATTCAAGGCCTTGTGGATACTGGGCAAAAACCTTGCCAATTATATCTGCAGCCCTTCTTCTTGCTTTTTATTTGGGGACAAGTAATTGCCCAGACTGGCCTTGAACCTGTCTTAGCTTTCCAAGTAGCTGGCATTTCTGGCCTCCAACATCAGGCCTATTTGTTTCTTGCTTAAAAAAAAAATTTTTTTAAAAAAACTTCTTCAGACGGATCTCTCCTCTTCATCACCCATAATGTTTGCTTCAAAGCTCTGTTCATTGGTTTTAGCAATGTATTGCAAGCCTTCCAGTGGCCCTAGAATTTAAGTGTGGGTGCTAGAGAATGCTATCTAGTTAAGAGAATCATGATACACATATCTCAGACAGACAGATGGACAGACAGATGGTATACAAAGGTTCCAGAGAACAAACACATGAAACAGAAAATATATTCTTGAACAAAAATCAACATGCCATGAAAATATACTGGACTAGTCTCTAGCAGAGGAGGACTCAACCTGTGACCCCTTTGAGGGTTGAATGACCCTTTCACAGGGTTCATAACAGTAACAAAATCACAGTTATGAGGTAGCAACAAAAATAATTTTATGGTTGAGGGTCACCATAAAATGAGGACTTGTATTAAAGGGTCACATCATTAGGAAGGTTGAGATCCACTGGTCTAGCCAAAATACATGGCCACTCTATAGATTCTGGACTCTCAGACAAATGTATAAATCTGAGCCCTCAGATGTCTCTGTAACACTATCTGCCTCACAATTTCCTTTATTCTCTCAATGTCTGGACTCATACTGAATTTCCCTTTGAAGATATACTCTTGTTTCTTGGGATTTCTTCAGGTATTCATTCACTCTGTGGTACCTTCTTACTAAGGGCCAAGCAATTCAGTCATATTGCTAACAAATTGGAATTTATAGAATAATTTGTTTTTTTAAGGCTCCTGACATTTCACTTTTCCTATTCACTGTAATCCTTTATAAGTGTACATTTTCTCATTCTTAGACAATGTAGGAGTTAAAGCTGATGATTTCCCTGGAGAATACTTCCAAAGGGTCCTTGCCCATATGAGTCCTCTGATACAGGATCCAATGAGGACTCCTACTGAAGCCTTCCACATTGTCATATCCACAGGGATCCTTGTCAGGGATTTCTTTATACTCAGTGGCTTCCTAATAGCAATTACATTCTTAAGACTATCCCTAGTACAACTGTGATACCAAATAAGAGAGCTACACATGAAAGTGCTTCTATATCATGCACATTCTCATGCTTTTAGAGTTCTCAGATGCTATTATTTATTTTTATTAAATTGTATTTTTGTGGGGTGGGGGTGGGGCTTTAGTGCAATTTCTCTCAAGGTAAAACTAACTTAAGTCAGAAGTTGTTCCTGCTCCAATTATACTTTTGAGATTTCTTCCCTTGGAGGAGTTCTCAGATATTGAAAAATTCACAGAAGAGTCCTGTTTATGTCTTTACAGTTTAATATCCTGTTTTAGTCATCTAACAGTTAAGGTGGCCCAAGCTGAGCTGAAACTGAGCTTTCTCATACTAAACATATTTACTGCACACTTTTTTGATATCAGACCCCCTACCCTAAATATCTCAAAGACAAAAATTCACAAAACACAAGAGAAACTGTGTTCTTGAACAAAAATCAACAGTACTGGACTAGGCTCTATCCAAAATACATGACAACTCTAGATTCTAGACACTCAACAAATTGATAAGGCCCTGAGCCCTCAGAGGTCTGTAGTGAAATTCCTTCACTTTCCATATATACGTATTCTAATATTTCGTATGAGTATTTCTTTCATTCTCTCCATGTTTGCTCGAGCATGTGGACATCCTCAGGCTATACAAAGAGTATCTGCCTCTCTTCCTCAAACAAAAGGGAAACGACTATTATAAGGTTCATTTCCTGCTTCATTTCTTAAGTTGACAATTTTCAAGTTTGGGGCTGGAGAGATGGCTCAGCAATTAACAGTACTGCCTGTTTTTTCCAGAGGACCTGGGTTCCATTCCCACCACACATACGATGACTCAAAACCATGTGTCACTCCAGGCCCAGGGACTCAGATGCCCTCCTTTGGTCTCAGTGGGAACTGCATGCAGACAGTGTACAGAAAAACACACAGGCAAAAACCACACATACACAAAGGGGGAAAAAAGCATTTTTTGGATGTTCTCCTGTGATTACGACTTATTCATCTACTAGTTAATCTCTTTTTCCTTTATTTCTTGACAGGGTCTCACTATGCTACCTTGGTATTCTAGAATTCCTAAGAGACCAGCCTTCCTCTGCCTCTCAAGTGCTTTGATTTAAGTTATGTGCCACCCATGCCTGACCAAAAGTGTCTTTTATGCATTGCTTCTAATGATTAAGTCTAGTTAGCTTTCAAGTGCCCCACTTTAGGAATATACATGTGGCTGTGTTTTCTTTGAATGGCCACAGAATGACAAGTGAATACATGAGCACAACCTAATTTATTTTCCAATATTGCCATCACAGGATCTTATTCAACTCAAAGCTTTCTGGAGGATGAATGACATTTGTCTTAGAATTTATCCATTTTCTCATATTATCTCACCAATCACATTCCATGCTGTCATTTTAGCTGGAGAGGCTTGTAAGCTCAGTTGTAAGAAAGGATTTGAACTTTGGATTCAATCTCATTTTTGTGCATTAATAATAGGCACTGCACACTATTGTTGGGACACAAGTGAAAATGTGTTATCTCATTTAATAGTAATGTATGACATTCTAAAATCTCATATTTTTATTTGCTACCTGGACCTCTTGAAGTTCAAAAAAGCAATTGGCTCAGCAAACCTCCTTGGATGTGTCACTGGTCCCTTTTCATCTATGATCTATAGACAGGATAAGTAGATGGCACAGTTTAAATCCAACTTTCAAGGTAAACACTACTAGGTAGTTCTTCAGGATTAGTGTAAAGTTTTACGTAACATTATGTCATTATGGAGAGAAAAAGAAAACCACAGTTCCACTCCTTAAAATAGTTTATGCCTTTAACACCTTTAATCCAGGCTGTTTTCCTTGCAATCCATGTCTGGGGATGTATGGAACTCAATGGCATGTGTTTGCACAGCAAGTCTCCAGCACCACAAAGAGTTCTTGTAGTAAATATACAAACTATGAACTCCAGCCATAGAAAATCCCTTCAAGGCTTCCTTCACCCATAAAAATCCTCAGCAGCATTTTGGTCCAGTTTATCTAATTACCTAGATCCACTGAGTCTACTTTTGAGTCAAACACACTCTTTAATTCTCCCCAAACCATGTTGGGCGGTGGTGGTGCATGCCTTTTATCCCAGCATTTGGGAGGCAGAGGCAGGCGGATTTCTGAGTTCGCAGCCAGCCTGGTCTACAGAGTGAGTTCCAGGACAGCCAGGACTACACAGAGAAACCCTGTTTTGAAAAAAAACAAAAACAAAAACAAAATTCTCCCCAAACCTGCTACTACTCTCCCACGGCAGGCATTATTATTTCAACTCTGGACACTACTGGTGCTCGCTTCCTTTCTCCATCTGTGTCCTGCCACAGCTCTTTCTTTACAAACCAACCACAGTGAGCTGTGAAAATCCGTATCACACCATTTCTCAGCAATAAAAGTCAAACTTCCCCCACAGCTGATGAGGCCAGGTGCCTTCTGCTAACTTAACCTGCATATTCTTGCATTTTGGTTTCCTACTCCTAGCCTCAAAAGTTTCCCATTTCCATCGTATGGGAATGATTTTTCATTCATTAGAAAGCACTATATGAATATTTACTAGTTCAGATGAATGTTGATGTGAAACTAAACATCACCAAAGATGGCAGCAGGTAGAGATATGACAGGTGAGCAGGGTCAGAAAGTGTTCTGATGCTACTTCACCAGAGCATAAAAACACAAAGAGAAGCATTCAGTGGCACATGGTGTGCTTTGTAGCCAAAATATAAATAAAAAAAATTTGAAGATAGCAGTAACAGTGAAAACTACTATGTCTTTCATGAATATTAAGACAAAAATACAACCTTACAGCAAGGCATTTCTTATATCTACTATGACTGTTATCTGTTTAACTGTTCAAAGGGAAAAAATCACTATAACCACCTTGGAAGATTCTGCAATGGAAATAGGCATTTTCCTAGTTATCATATAGTAATGATTTTCCATTCATTAGAAAGCACTAGATGAACATCGATGTGAAACAAAGCAGAATCTAGAGTCATGCTCATCAAAACCTACACATTTTCCTATACGCTAAGCCAGATACCCACTCTTTATTTTCAGAATCATGTTTTGGATATGATGATGAAACTATGTAATTGTCCAAAGCAAAGAAAAAGTTAACAACACCCATAGACTCATGTTTGAATACTTGGTCCCACTTGGTTGAACTGTTTAGTAGGATTAGAAGTTGTGACCTTGCTGGACGAGGTTGCCCACTGGGGGTGTTTCCAAACCTCATGCCAGCCCCAGTTAGCTCTCTCCCTCTGCCTTCTGCTTGTGAGTCAGACGTATACTCTCAGTTACTGCTGCAGTGCCATGCTACCCACTATGATGGTCATGGACTAACCCTTTGAAACTGTAAGTAAGCCCCCAGTTACATGAACCTACAGGATTTGGAGTTTGCCTTGCTTAGTTCTGATTAGGTCCAGTATTTC
>JANHMN010000003.1:20748271-20768738 GCA_030674055.1 Rhabdomys pumilio
AAAAAAAAATCAATGAAAAATTACTTCAGGAAAGGATTAGTTTGTTCATTTTCTGAAAAAGAAATTTAGAGAACACAGTATTTCAATGTGAAGGACAATTGTTCTAGCAAGCTCAAGGTCCAGGACTGGTCCTCCCCCAACCCCTGTCCCCAAACCTCAACTTAAAGATAAAAAGATGCCTAGTTTATTTTGGACTATGGAACTGAAGTCTGTGGCACTGACTGTTACTTAAAAACTGAGCTGTGAGCTGAGACGGTGTAAGCATTCATAGAAATTTCATGAAGGCGCCATTTGTTTTGGAAACACTTTGCTGTTGGATTTTCTAGGACTTTCCCAGTCAAATTTAAGTATTCTGTAGCACCACTTCAAGAATGTTCATTTAGTTCTTTTACATTTTTTACCACTTTGAACAGCTCTGAGTTGGCCCATGGTGAATCCTTGAATGCAAATGAAGACAAAGCTATCACCAGACCGGTGCTTGCCCACTTTCTTCTTTACAGACACTATAATACATTAATGAGCACCCGAGTCGAAGGACCTCAGTGTTGATGGTGTCCACATTTACTTACTGTTTGGATCCAGGAACAACTTTGAGCTTGATGGTCCCTGCCATTTCTGAGACCTCTGAGGAGGTACACAAAGGCTTATGCGTATTTAGCTCTCATGAGAATGATAATGGTGACTCTAGTACTGGATGGGCTCGCTTAAGGCTTCCCCATGTGGAAAAGGTCTACCCAGTATGAATTCTCTGGTGTTTGGTAAGAGAAGGGCTGTGTGTGAAGGCTTTGCCCAGTGTCTGCACTCACACAGCGTCTCTTCTGTGTGGATCCTCTGGTGTTGAGTAAGAGGGGTGCCCTGCCTGAAGGCCTTGCAACAATCCTGAGACAGATAGGGCTCCCCCACCCCCCATCGTGTCCTTTCATGCTGGCTGAGTGATGAGTGAAGGATTTCCCACACTTATTGTACCAGTGAGTCTTTTCCTTGGTGTGAATTCTCTGGTGCTCTTCGAGAAGGAAACTGGCGGAGTGTTCTAGCACACTCACTATGCTCATCGGGCTTCTCTCTTGTGTGCATCTTCTGATGCTGAGCGAGGGGAGCAAGTTGGCTGGAAGCTCTGCCACATTCATTGTATTCATAGAACTTTCCCTCAGTATGGATCTGCTGCTCTTTTGTTAGAGACGAGCTGTGGCTGAAGGCCTGGCCATTGCCATAGTCACTGCACTCAGAGGGCTTCTCCCTTGTGTTTATCTGCTCATGCTGGCTGGGAGAGGAGTTATGACTGAAAGCTTTCCCATGCTCTTTGTATCCATAGGACTTCTCTCCAGTATGAATCCTCCGGTGCTCAGTCAGGCGTGTGCTCTGACTGAAGGCCTTCCTACACTGGCTGCATCCATAGGGCTTTTTTCCGAATCAGTGGTATAATGGGGGAGGCTTTCCAGTGTGGAGTCACTGGTTCTGAGTGAGGTGGGTAATTTGCTGAAAGGCTCTCCCACATTCATTACACTCACAGGCTTTGTACCTGTGTGAATCCACTCGTATCGGTTGAAGGAGGATCTGAAGCGAAGGATTTCCCACATTCGCTACACTCATGGCTTCTTACCTGTGTGAGTTCTGTGGCGTTGGATCAATGGGGGCGATCTGGTTGAAGGTCCTTCCACACGAAGAACGTTTATAAGGTTTCTTACCAGCGTGGATTCTCTTGTGTTTGGTTAGTACTGAACTGTTTCGGAAGCATCTCCCACATTTGTGACATCTATAAGGTCTTTCTCCTGCGTGAGTTTGGTGACGTTCAACAGTGAGTGCTGAACTGTGGCTGAAAGCTTCTCCACATTCCTGGAATGTGCAGAGTTCCTTTTTTCTATTAGTTTTTGTTTTTCAAGACAGGGTTTCTCTGTGTAGCCCTGGTGGTCCTGGAACTCACTCTGTAGACCAGGCTGGCCTTAAAGTCAGAAATCTGAATGCTTCTGCATCCTAAGTGCTGGGATTAAAGGCGTGTGTCCTCTTCTGACCAGGTACCAGGCATGCACATGGAAAACAGACATATATGCAAGCAAAACACTCATATACATAAAATAAAATTTAAATGTATATGTTTATATAGGTTTTAGCCAGAATGGTGTCACATAATTATCTTCACAGTACACAATAAACGAAAGCAGTAGGACTGAAAGTATTAAAGTCTTTGGGTGGTGGCAGCACACACCTTCATTCCCAGCACTCGGAAGGCAAAGGCAGGCAAATGAGTTCAAAGCCAGCCTGCTCTATACAGCAAGTTCCAGGACAGCCAGGGCCACATAGAGAAACCCTGTCTTTAAAAACCAAAGAGGGAGGGAGGGGGAAGAAGAGTAAAGGGAGAAGGAAAAGGAGGGGGAGAGTGAGAGGGAGAGGGAGAGGGAGAAGTAGAGATAGAGGGACAGGGAGAGATAGAAGGAGACAGAGAGAGAAAGGGAGAGGTGGAGAGGTAGAGGTTGAAGGAAAGGGAGAGGAAGAGAATGAGAATAGATGGAAAGTCTTAGGCCATCCTGGATGACATAGGAAACACCTCAAAACAATAATAACATACACACAAAAATTTACCGTAGCCGACAGCACCTTCAGTCAACCGGGTGCATCTGAAAGGAAGGCTGGGAATGAAAGGGGAATGGAGGGCAAGAGAAAACAGTCAAGACAAAGTATTCTGATCAAAGCCTGAAGCTTAATATTATGTTTTCAAATATAAAGGGGAAACCCCACCCCCAGAACTCCAGTCTCTTTGGGGGCCTGGGTGAGGGGATAGCAACCCAGAGGTGTCTAGGCAAGCTCAGCAGGCAGTCCATTCTCCTCAACTCCTGTAGCAGACTGCAAGTTGCCAAGGTCAGCAATGCCTCCTAGGTCCTATTGTTTGTTTGGTCTGTTGTGGTAAACAGCTGTTCAGGCCTGCTCAAGGCTGGGGGGAGGGCACAATTTACCTTTTTTTTTTTTGAAAACTAGAAAAGAAACAGGATCCATGTAGGGCAGGGATTCTGTCCATCTGGGCAACAATAACACTCATAGCAAGTGCTTGGCATCGCTTCTCAGCCTTTTGGCTAAGATCAAGTGTAGTAAGTGCTTGGCAGACATACTTATGACCATGTTACTTGTCTTGAAAACTGATAAAAGTCCACTGTTAAAACAGAACGAGACTACTCATTTTCTTAGCACTTACCAAAATCTATATTTTTAATTTTTTTTTTTTTTTGGATTGTGTGATCCTCTCCCTGACTAAACATTCTGCAGAGATGGTAACTCAGTTTCACTCATATCAAAATGGGTGTACGGGGGCCAAAATACACCTCAGTGACAGGGGGCTTGCCTAGGATGTGTGTGGCCCAGACCCCATGTTAGTAGGTTCACAACAACATTTATTCTAACTCCAGAGGATTTGTCACCTTGTTATGGACTTAGCCAGTACCTGCATACTGTGATGTACATTCAAACAGATACACATAGGTAAATAAAGCTGAAACACAACACAGAGTTTTTGCAAGAGCAGAAAGTGCTTTTATTCACTGAGCCATCTCTTGAGTCCCTCCTTTCCCTTTCTGCCATATGCTGATGAAGCGAGGTGCCATCAAGGATGACTAAGCCCTCAGAGACACTGGATCTGTTGGCACTTTGCTCTTGGAATTCCCAGGCTTCAGAACCGAGAGGAATACATTTTTATTGTTTTTTTTTTTAATAAGTGACTCACTCTATTTTGTTACAGCAGCCCAAACAGACTTAAGATGGTGGTGGTAATGAGTATCAGGGCACCTGAGAACACAAAAGGATGACCTGATTCTGCCCTGAGATTTTAAAACCACTGGGCTGATACGTCTCACTCACCGTGTGTTTCTCTGCTTCTGCTGTTTTCAGGTCAGGCCTGTGACTTACTCAAATTTATTCTATTTGACATTTCCTACAGTTAAATAGTCAAGTTCCTGAAGTCCAAGATATAGTCCAGGTATCTGCTTATACATGGAAGCCCTGCACCCATTTTTAACTCGGGAGAGCTAGAGTCCACTATGTGAGTGGAACATCCAGGCAGTCTTCTAACAGAAAGCAACAGCCCAAACATCTGCAGCATCACTCTGTGTTATAGGATCCACTGGAAGGTTTCAGTTGCCCCAGCTTCTCCTGGCTCTTGAAGTATACTCTTGAAAGGTCACTTGTTACTGAAATCATAGATTTCAGATAAGGAACTCCTTATGTCATTAGCTGAGCCAGTCGAGACTCATTTCTGCTGGGACAGCCGGTTATAGGAATATTAAATAGACTAGAAGGGTTCTCCCCAGTTAAGGAGGTAACAGTCAAATTTTCCTATGGAATCTAGGGGGCCTTGTGGAATATGTAAATAGGGAACAATGTCTGGCTATAAGATCATTTTCAACAATTTAAATGACAAAATATTTTAAAAGATTTTTATTTTTAATTCTGTATATGTGTGGGAATTGCTTTCTCTCTCTCCCCCCCCCCCCCCCCGTGTGTGTGTCTGTGTGTATCTGTGTGTGTCTGTGTGTGTACCTTTGCCTGCAAGAGGGCAGAGGTGTCAGATTTCCCTGGAACTAGAGTTACAGGTAATTATGTACACCTCATATGCATACTGAGAATCCAACATGGATCCTCTACAGGGGGCAGTACTTATTGCTAATCACTGAGCAATAGAATAAAATGATGAGGAATTAACAATAAAGTGGCAAAAAATAAATTATGGGCAAGGTAGGGTCCACCAGAAAGTGCTCTCCTGAAGGTACTCTTACAGTGTGTGTCTGGGAAAGTGAGGAAGGGAGCATCTGCAAAAACTGTCAGGCTGGACCCCTAGAGGGACCTGTGGGGCCAAAATTATTCACAAATATTCTTATGTGAGATGCTTGGAACCAAAAGTGTTTCAGATTTTAAGGATTTTTAAAGTTTGAAATATTTGCATAGGTTGGGTTTTTTTTTTTTTTCTGGCTTAAAACCTGTAAAGATTTTAGATTTTTTAGATTAAGGATGCTTCAACCTATATGCTTAAACTAATGAAACAAAATCCTAGCCAAGGGTAAAAAGATAGTTTAAGAAAACATAATCCAAAAAAAGAAAGAAAGAAAGAAAGAAAGAAAGAAAGAAAGAAAGAAAAAGAAACCATAATCTAAGTGGTAAGAGCACTTACTACTTCTGTAGAGAATCTGGGTTCAGTTCCAGGCACTTATGTGGCAGCTCACAGCCATCTGTAACTCCAGTTCTAACAGATCCTATGCCCTGACATTTGTGGGCACTGGGTATGAGCCTAGTGCATATACATAAATGTGTAAAACACTCTTACACATACAGTGGGAAAAAGCAATAATCCCAGCAACAAATGCTACCGTAGATATAGGGAAAGGGGAGTACTTATTTACCGCCGAGGGCTGTGCAAAAATAGTACGGTTACTATGTAAATTAGTGTGGAGGTTCCTCAAAAAGCTAGAGATAGACCTATGATATAACCAGCCATATCACTCTTGGGTACATACCCAAAGGACTCTGTATTCTTCTATAGAGATACCTGCACATCTATGTTTACTGCTGCTATATGGACAATAGCCTGGAAACTGAAACAGTCTAGCTATCCATAAACCGATGAATGGATAACGAAAACGTTGTATTGTCACACAATGGAATACTTATAAGCTATTAAGTTATCAGCTATTAAGAAATATTATATTATTAAATTCTCAGATAAATGGGTGGAGATGGAAACATTCTGAGGCAACCTGGACCTAAACAGATAAACTTCATGTTTTCTGTTATCTGTGGATGTTAGCTTTGAATCTTTGCTTCATTAGAAATACCCATAGAAGCTAGGAAACTTGTAAAGGCTCACCATTGTGTGTGTGTGTACACGCGCTCACGCTTGCTTGTTTGTTTGCATGTACAGCCGAATGGGAAGGATGACAGAGCAAACTTGTATAAATACTTAAAGGGGAATAATGATACAAAAAGGCTAAGATCATATGGAAATCTACTACTGTAGAAGCTTGTTGGAAAATCAGGGATTTTCTTGTCTTGCCCTATAAAAACTAGGATTATGGACACAGCACACTGTGCAGCTGGCTTTTCACGGGGTTGGGAATTAACTCAATTCTTCATGTTTGTACCTTTCCTACGCAGCATCTCCCCAACTCTACATTTGCAGTATTAACAATATACTCATGAGAATGGCGACAGACAGCCAGAGAGGTACTCAGTTTAATCATGGAAGCCTGCTTCCTGGGCCCTTGGCAGCTGGGACAGAAGCTCCTTCCTTTGCAGTGCGGCTCGGCCCTAGGTCTACACTCTATCCTCAATCCTGGATTTGCCGAGGTAGGGATATGCAGAACAGGCTGCTTTCAATCACTGAAATCTTCACCCCAAGCTCGGGGATTTGAAGTCTTGGGTAAAAGCTCGCAAGCTAGGACCTAGCTAGTCCTCAAAGACCCTCAGATCCCTAGAGGTCGGCCCCGCCTCCTTGGTCCCTGAAGCGACTCCACAAGACAAAAGAAGCAAAACGGAAAACCCAGCTTCTTTGCTGTCTGCTATTCGCTTTCACTGAGGCTTCAGACCCCGCCCCTCACCATCCCAGCCCGCCCCTCACCATCCCAGCCCGCCCCTTTCCCACCCGAACGGTGCCGTCTCACTTTCCGCTAAGTCGCAAAACAAAGGCAGCGGCTTGTCACTAGGAGTGCGCCTGCGCGCTGACTACACTTCCCAGAGGCCCGTGCGTGTACTTCCGGTCTTTTCCCTTGGTTGACCGGTCAGCTCGGGGCTCTCGAGCTGCGGTGCTAAAGCTCGGAGTCTGAGCGTAGTTTCTAGAACCTGACTAAGATGAAACCCAGTTCCTCACTCGTCACGAACTGTAGGATGAAGGTTGAGAACGCCAGGGGCTGCGCGTGTGCAGAGGGGCTTAATGTTTTAACTCCCAGAAGGCTGCGCGCGGGCTTGCGTCTCTCAGCTCTCCTAGCCTCCGCAAACTCTCTTGGGTATCAGAGAAATCCGCCTCTTGCCTGATTGTGCTTCCCAAAACTACAATTCCCAGAGGGCCGCGCTTCCGCTTCCGCTTCTGCAGTTCAGGTTTTCTGTGCTGGTGTTTAAGGGCCATTTCTAACTCTGTGCTGTAGAACTAGTGACTGACAGAAGTGCTAATTTAGGACCTGAGGAAGTTGCGAGAAGTAGTGGGAAGGGTTCCGGTAACAGTCTTCCAGACATGAAAAGTCCTGACGTGTTGAATGAAGAGAGGAGGTGGGTAGAGAATGCCAGGACGTCCTAGAGAGGTAGATCGGAATACTGATATTCTTTCTTGTTGGAAACTCAGCTGTTAACTGTTGTGAGACAAAGTCGTGAGTAGAACGCACAAGTTTTAACCGAAAACACCAAAAACATTTCCGGAAGATCCAGCCACGGCCAGTTACCAGATTATTAATTACATCGGTATAAAAATCAACAATTGCAAATATTCGTTATGTAATTGTTAAAATTGTGCTTTTGAACAGGAGCACAATATTCAAAGAGGATATACCTCCGTTCACTAATTGTCATTTTCTGAAAATTCACTCCCAACACGAGGCACTGGTCCCATAGTGCAACAGCAAACAGTGGAAAATGTATGGCTTTCATTGTCACCAAACACAATGGATTCACATCTTGATGAGTGCAAAGCCTTTTGGCTTTTGCCAAAAACAAATACAGCCAAGAAAAAGAGTGGACAAAGTTATATTACCTGTAGCAGGTAAGCAGAGCAAAAGTGATAGCATATAGGGGTGCAGGGAAGGCTTCATTTTCTCTGTCAAACGTTTAATTGCAGCACTGGGGAGACAGAGGCAAGTGGAACTCTGTGAGTTCAAGAGTCCAGCCTGGTCTGTATAGAGAGTTACAGGATAGCCAGAACTATGTAGATATTGTCTCACCTCCCCCGAAACCCCCAAAGTGAGTGTTACCAGAAATTTGGGAAGTCCCAACAGAAACAAATCAGAGTCCCCTCTTGAGGTTTTTAGTTTAATAAAATAATTTAAGAACAATCACAAACGGAAGCTTGGAGACAAAGAGCAGATTCAAACAAAAGCTTGAAGATAAGTTATAGGATTTAAAATGAAAACTCCAGGGAGGCAAGCTACAAATTATCTGCCTGGAAGGGAGGAGAATGTAGTAGGCAAAAGCCATGCTCCTTGTGATAAGGTATGGAGGGCAGCTCCCTGTCGGAAGCCATCCACACTAAGGGGAGAGGAGCTTTAACAAGACAGCCAGGAATCCCAAAGTGTTACACAGGGCATTTTGGTTTTTGATAAAGATTACTTATTTTCATTTTATGTGTATGAGTGACTTGTCTATACTTGTCTGTAGGCCTTGGGCTTGCCTAGGTTGTTCTCTCTCGCTTTTTGTCTCTCTCTCTCTCTCTCTCTCTCTCTCTCTCTGTCTCTCCCGCCCCCAACCCATCTGAAAGCAGTCTTTCAAATGAGTTTACACCTGTCATGGTTTAATCAGCCCTTAGTGGTGCCACCAAGTATGCAACACACGAGCCTTTTACTGGTGCATTACATATCCATACTAGAATGCATATCCTGTTACACATTCTACAATGTACCAGAAAGCCCAACCACAAAGCATCAGCCCCCAATGACAAAGAATCACATGATGTAAAATGTGGTTTTAAAATCAGGATGTCCTGATCTCATGTAAACAACACCCTTTTGGGCCAAAGAAATCACCTTGGGTTCAGTTTGCTGCTTCTGGGTCAGATATCTGTGTTACCATGTATTAGTGAAGAAGCAGAGGCTTAGCAAGCCCATCTCCATTGCCGCAAGTTCTACTTGAAGTAATGTTTCTCTAAAGTAATACGTCTAGAATGTTTCCCATAAGTGTAAGATAAGTATATATGGACCTTATTAAGATGAGATCCACATAACATTTAATTAACCTTTCTTCCTTTTATTTTTTAACTAAAAACTATCTTTAATTCATTCATTTATTCATTCTCTCTCTCCCTCTTCCTACCCCCCGCCCCGCCCCCCGTGTGTAAGTCAGAAGACAACTTTTATAAATCACTTCTTTTTCTACCATGTGAGTTCTGGGAATTGAATACAATTCTCAGGATTAGTTACAAGCACATTTGTCCATCAAACCATCCTGCTGGCCCTAATTAAAACTTGTGCAGTATACACATCTGTGTTTTGGTATACAGTTGGTCTGTGAACAATATGAGTTTGAACAGTGCTTGTTAAATAACACATCGATAATAGCCTTAAAAAAAAATAACAACAGAAACTGAAGGAGGCGCCGTCTGGAGACTGTTCCACCTGAGTATCCATTCCCTATGTAGCCACCAAAGGTAGACACTGATGTGGATGTCAGGAAGTGTATGCTGACAACCTAATATAGCTGTGTCCTTAGAGGTCTGCCAGAGTCTGACATATTCAGAGGCATATTCTCACAGATAACCATTGAACTGATCATGGGGTTCCCAATGGAGAAGTTAGAGAGAAAACTGAAGGAGCTGAAAGGGTTTGTGGCCCCATGAGGAGAGCAACAATACCAACCAACCAGAGTTCCCAGGGTCTAAACCACCAGGCTAGGAGCACATAGGGAGGGACCCATGGTTCCAGCTGTGTATGTAGAGGAGGATGGCCTTGTCGGGATAGGTGGGAGAGGAGATCCTTGGTACCATGAAGGCTGGACACTGAGTAGGGGGGAAGGTCGGAGCGGGTAGGTAGGTGGGGGCACATTTGAGGGTGGGGAGGTGGGAGTGAGTAGGTAGATGGCATATCCTCATAGAAGCAGGAGGAGGGGAGATGGGATAGGAGGTTCCTGGGTTGGGGGGGAAATGGAGTAAGGGGGTAACATCTGAAATGTAAATAAAATATCCAATAAAAAAAAGAAAAAAAGAAAAGAAAAAAAGTTTGTTTTTAAAAGAGAAAAGTTATATCCTACTTAATAAAATCAAATATGAAATCCATAAGATTTCATTGCAATTTGTCTTGTCCCATGAAATTAAAATTGTTTATTATCCATTTATATTTTAGTGCTAATAGAAGCAGAGATGAGATCTTGTTTTGATTTGTTTTCTAATAATCTGTAACTCACAGTAAGCTCTGGCAGGGTTATAAATTTAATAACTTAGCTACATAAAATAATTCATCTTTTACTTCATGAGAAGCTTTCTTCAAAATTATATTGGCATGTGGCTTTTCAGCTGTGGAAGCGGGTCTCCCAGTAGCGTTGGCAACCACTCCTCAGCTTTACTGAATACTCAGTGCCATCCTGGATATACCAAATATGTAGGAATCGAGACATGTGTGACTGACTACCTGTCATACATGTCTTTACTCAGTCGACTCAGCTAGCAGTTCTTGACAGGGTGAGCAGCAAAATCAGAAGCAGGAAAAACAAGAATATTTTGTTCAGAAATTCACAGGTAGGTGAGCAAAATACCTTCCAGGTAAATGTTTCACGTTTTATCACTATTATAATGGGGATACATTCAGCCATGGTACCATTTCGTTATCAGAAAAAAAAAAAAAGGCTGTCTTAAAATTTATTTCTAAATCATTAGCTGTTCTATCACTAAGAATTCAATTTTATTTAAAAATATTTTATTACCTGCTACAGATAGAGGAAACAACATCCTAATAAAATTATCAAATATAAAAAATAATTGATGCACATATATAAATCTATAATAAAGACAAAATTAGGTGGCCATGGTGTCACTTTACTGCAATCCTAGCATTTGGGTGGCCAATTAGGAGGATCATGAGTTCAAGGCTAGCGTGGGCTACATTGTGAAACTGCCTAAAAAAAAGTTTAATTTTGCCACATCATGTTTGGGTGACTTGTTTTACCCTGTATATGTGTGTGTGTTGTGCAAATGTTTGTACATGAGAGTTCTCGTGTGGGGATATGTGTGTGTGTGTGTGTGTGTGTGTGTCTGCAGGTGTTCAGGCAGGGAGAACCAACACTGACGTCAGGAGTCATTCCGTTTTGTTCTCTGGATTGCCTGTCCTTTTTATTCATCAAAATGGCTCTCTCAATCAAACCCAGAGTTCACTGATGTGACAAGTCTTACCTACCCAGCTCTCTCTGAGGAATCTCCAGCCTCTTCCTTCTGAGGCTGGAGTTACATACAGATGGACCACCATACCCACCCAGCATTTACTTAGAGTCTGGACTCAGATTCTCATGCTTGCATGGCAACTGCTCTGCCTGTGGAGACATCTCTCCTTCACTTCCTTACTAATACTCATTTTAGTTAAAAAAAAAAAAAAACCTATCTTAGTGGGTCCAGACAGGTTGTTGTGTAGCCTTCTCCTCTGAATTAAAGCATCCTCTCTAGGAGTACGGAGGGAGATTCACAAACCCCAGAATGCTAATTTTTTGAAACAGCGTTTCTCTGTGTAGTCTTGGATGTTGTAGAACACCCTCTGTAGACCAGGATGACCTCCAACTCAGAGATTCACCTGCCTCTGCCTCCCAAGTTCTGGGATCAAAGGTATACACTAACACTGCCAGGTCCAGAAAGCTAATTTAAAAAGTATAGGAAGTTTTGCTCTTGTGACAAAAGAAGTTCTAAAAGTTATAAGATTCATAAGGCTCCTCCACAAGCGGATATAAACAATAAACGATTGGTGTGGCAACAGGGAGCTCTTCAGTAGTGGTGCCTTCAAGTTGAGGAAAGAACTCAGGGGTCTAGTTTTCATGAGCTATCACTCATGCTTGGGTGTGGGACCATGAAAGGATGGCTTGTTTTCTGGTAGAGCACTGGCTTAGAGATAGCTGGAGACCCAACGGGTGTCCATGCCAGTGTGGGACAGCACATATCTCGACACATTCCCAGATTCCAGACTCCTGACACATGGTGTAAGACCTCCATTTGATCTCGTAGGGCAACGCCCCTTCCAGCCCCTCCACAGGTAGAGGGCGTGACTACAGGTCTCAGGGCCTAGAGAGATTTCCATATTAATGAGATACCTAAAGGCCAGAGGGCATAGCCAATTAAGTATTCTTTCCCAGACCCTCCTCCTTACAAACAGTATTTAACCAAAGGCCTGCCCTGGGAGTGCATCCAGATTCAACTACCATCCGTCATGAAAATAAAGCCTGTAAAAACCATGGACTCCACCCACACCACGTGGAAGGGGCTCAGTCAAATCCCCTGCCCTTCTGCTTCTCTCCAGAGGCACGCCTCCCTGAGCTGCCCCGGGGGGAAGACATGTGGGACCCACAACTCTGCCCAACAGGGACCCATGCCTGTGCCCATATGTGAGTTAATCATCCCCACACTTGGGTGAGCTTTTCTTGTAGTGGAATTTTAGAAGAGCCATTGTACCTGCCCTTTACTCTGGAGTGAAGGCCACTTAGTCCTTGTAGTAATTTTTTATAAACAGTCAGTGATTGTTATATGGGGTAACACAAAGGCTCTGAGATTCTCAAGAAAAAGCAACCCCAGAAATCACAGATAACAATCACTGGTAATGGCTACTTTAGACAATCCCTGGATCAGATAAGAGGATTTAGTATGCAGAAAATGACTTGCTAAAAGGCCTTTTGTGTAACAATCAATAAAAAATTCTTTGGCAAGACTGCTCAGGGGTTCAGTCCACAGAGGCCATCCCTCCCTGATGCATGCAAAGTCTTATTTCATCCTCCAATGTCTCTCTTTCTTCAACCATCTTGCATAACTAAGAACACCAATAATAGAGTCAGTAAATGCACTGTTTCCAAAATGTACTTGAATTTCTTTAATCTGTTGTCTGTGCTCTATGTGGCGAAAGAAGATATTTGTTCCAATCTTCCCAGGAAGGGTCACATAGTTTTAACTTAAATGACCTTGATGATAAAGAATGTTAAACACATTCCTTCTAGCACAGAGAGCTGCTGAACTTGTTCCATGAAGAGGAGCTGCTCAACATCTGAGCTTCCCCTTGTGGCTGGTACCTAACCTTCCTGACCACAGAGACATACTACCCCTCTATGGCTGAAAATGCTCCCTCCTGCCCTAGACCCTCTGCTTGGTTGCTTGGGGCAGGAGGACTAGCAAGGGCCTCCTGAAGCTTTGGGGATGTTCTCATTTCCAGATGCGACCAGTGAGGCTCAAAGGGGTCATAGGCGATTTGCTTCTTGTACCCATCTGTGACTTTTCTCCAAAACAGTGCACTGAGCACCCTGGACACAGCTGCTCTTGGTCCTACAAGTTCCTCAGGAGACAGTCAGGCCCAATGTTACCCTTCCTAAAGTCAGCAGATATGACCTTGGTTAAAGAGAGGCTAGGAAACCTCAGGAGAGGGGGATACAACTTTTAATGGCTTTGGGATTTAGTGTCCACTCATCTCCATCACCTCATGATCAATATTCTCCCCACAGCCTGCAAGTCTAGAGTTCCCAGTGTGGTCTTAGCCTCAAGCCCTTGATCAAAGGCAATCTCCCAGATAAAAGCCTCCTTCAGTGTTAGCTAATTCCCTATTTGGGGCTGTCCTGTCATTGACTGGCCTCTATCAGGCATGTAGATGGGCACTCTCCTTTCTGTTCTCTTTGACTGTCTCTCTGGGTCTGTCCTTTTTGGACCAAGAGCCTGGCTGTTGCCAAGGCAGAGCCCTCACTTTGACCGTCCTGGAGATGTAATTGTGGGTGGCAGCTTCTCCATCTTCCACTTCTCTGATGGTACCCTGTCTAATTTCACTGCTCCACCACCCGTGCTGCGGACTTCAAGGTAGGTGTTGCATGTAGAGTAACTGTCTCTGAAAGCCAGAAGCAGCTTTACAAGGTTGTGTGAAGCCCTGGATAAGAGTTGATTCTCAGACCCAGCTACATGGCCACGTCCTTTCTCTGTGTGAATTCAGTAGCTCTGCTGCTCTCCTTTTACGTCACCCCCTCTCTCTTTATTATTTGTACCAGACTGAAATTTAGGGTGCTCATGTATTGGCTGAAATGTATGAGCTCCACAGGTCAGGTGTGGATCCCTGATCCTTGTATATTCTTGCTTCTTAAAATAGGGTCCAGGTAGGCATGTTTGTTGAATGAATAAATGTGTAATTAATAGATTTTTTTTATCAGTCATCAGCCCCTGTGGTTCCTGTGTACTGTATTACTTTTGCTTGTTATTTTTTCTGAGAGATTTATGTTGGCTCCAGTTCACTAGTTATTCAAAGGTAATGTTGAATTTCTGATTATCCTGCCTCTACCTCTCAAGTCCTGGAATTGTAGAAGTGTTCTACCATACCTAGTTAATGAGAATCTAACTCCATCAACTGAGCCAAATTCACAACCATTCTGTGTTCATTTTTGTCCAAGCCTTTCCAACATATTGTTGCACACAACAGCAGTTCCTAACATAGTCTTTTTTTTTTTTTTTTTGGTTCTCCTTTTTTTAATGTTTACATTTAGCTTTAAAAAAATTGCAGCAATGGCTGAGTGTGAGTTGTCTGACTGTACTCCTAGGACTCATGAAGCTAAGGCAGGAGGACTGTTAGTTTCAGGCAAGATTGGCGTACATAATGAGACCTGAGTAAAAAACAGTTGCTAAGAGTATTTTCTAAAGTGACTACCATCATTTTGCATTCAACAAATGCAAGAGTCTTCCATTTCTGCATCTTCACATTTAATTTCACTTTAAATGATTTTTTGGTGTGTGTGTGTGTGTGTGTGTTTGTGTGTGTGTGTGTGTGACTACATCTCACTTTGTGCTATTACTAGTTTGGAGCTATTTGTGTAGTTCAGGCTAACTGTTCGGGCAACTGCAGTTGTTTGGAGATCATGTCTGCAGTGTCTGAGTCATGTTTTGAAGACTGCCTTTCACAGCTCTTCCCTGTATCTTCTGGCACTTATTTTCATCAATTCTGAAATAGATGATAGTTAATAATAATTGCAACCTACCGTAGTATTTAGTAGATTTATTTTGCTTGTTTCCTTGAGACGGAGTCTCTCTGTGTAGGCCTGACTTCCTGGGACCAGCTATGTAGACCATGCTTTGGTCTCTGACTCACAGAGGTCCATCTACCTCTTCTTCTTGAGAGGTGGAATTAAACAAGTATGCTACCAAACCCAGCTCGTGGATAGATCTTCAAATGTCACCTCTGTCTTCTGAAACTCTCCCTTTAATTACTGTGTCTGCATTCCCTCTGGCTCCCCTTCGACTCTTCTGGAATGTTCTCCTGTGCACATCTCTGTACAAGAATTTGAGGAGATGTACATTTTCACTCAGATCACAAGTCACACTGTTTATTCTTGTTCCATTATGTCCCGTAATGAGTGATTAATGTGGGCTCCTCTTTCCCTCAGCGCTTCCATGTGGGGCTACCGAGTGGCCCAGAGTTTCGTCTTTGCCATTGAGGAGATTAATAGGAGTGCTCACTTGTTACCCAATTTGACACTGGGCTTCTCCATTGGAAACTCTGGGGACTCAGTGCATGGAGCCCTTTATGAGACAATGGGCTTTCTCACAGGACAGGAGGAGCCCACCCCCAACTACACATGCCAGCATGGCTCTCCTCAGGCTGCCTTGGTTGGGGACACACGGTCATCTCTGTCTGTCTCCATGGCCAGACTTCTGGGGCTGTACAAGTTTCCTCAGGTGAGTTGCTCAAAGCCTTATTCTTGAGTGAATGTGGTGCAGTCCCTTAATGATGGTGGTGATGGTCACAGTAGTGAGCAGCTCTGCTGAGGAATCAGGTTTCCTTCATTTTTCTCCATGTCCACATGGTTCTCTCTTCCATGTGTAGTTAGTTTAGAGACAAACATTATCCCCCTGCATTGATAAGAAAACTGAGGAAATGTCTTTTTTATTCTGTAAAAATACTTTAATAGATTTATTTATTTTTATTTGTATGAGTATTACACACACACACACACACACACACACACACACACACAGAGGTACCTGGTGCCCATAGAAATCAGAAGAGGGCATTGGATTCCCTAGAACTGGAGTTACATATGATTTTTAGCTGTCACAAGGGTGCTGTGATCTGAACCCAGGTTTTCTGAAAGAGCAGGAAGTAGTGTTAACCACTTACCTGTCTCTCCAACACTTTATTTATTATTGTTATTATTATTTGTGAGAGAGGAGAGAGAGGAGAGACAGGAGAGAGAGGAGAGAGAGGGAGAGGGAGAGAGAGAGAGGGAGGGAGGGAGAGAGAGAGAGAGAGAGAGAGAGAGAGAGAATGTGTATGTGTACTCCACACTAGTGCCATTGTGCTTTTTTTGGAGGTCAGAAAACAACATTTGGGAGTCAGTTTTTTTCTTATACTATGTTGGTTCTGGGAATTAAACTCAGGTTTGCAGGCTTGGTGGTGTAATTATTTCTGCTTGGATGGAAAGGTATCTGGGAACTCAGAAGACCAGGAACCCAGGATCCCAATGAAGGGGAGTCTGAGAAACAGGAGCCCAAGAACAACCTCTGAGGTAGGATAGTGTCCCAAGGGTATCCTGTGATATAGGAGCCCAAGAACCGAGACCCCAGAGCCCACACAGCTCTGAGAGGAATCCTTCCCTGCAGAAGTGTTGTAGCTTCTAGGGGAGGGTACCCCTGGCTGAGCCAAGGAGGTGGGGAGCCTCAGCTCCACTCTACTTCTTTGATTCTTTCCTTCTTCTCTTCGTTGTTTCTTGTCTTCTTCCCATGAGAGAGTCATACCAGGCAGCGTAGCTCATAAAAGAGGTCTGTTAGAGGGTCCAGGGAGAGGAGGGATGGATTCAAGAGTGGCTGCTTCTGCTCCCAGGTGCAGATAGCAGGGAATTAAACAAAGGGCAGGGGTTATACAGAATTTCTGGGGGCAGAGCTTTTCAGAAAAGAAATTTCCATATTGAGGATTGGAGGGATTTCAATTCCTGACCTTGAGGAGCTCAGGGATTGTTGGGTTTTCCTGATCAAGGATTGGTGGCTTTTTTCCCCACCCTTGTTCCTGCCATCTTGACAACTTCTGTGGTGGCATCTTTTCTAAAATTTTTTAAAAAAAATATTTATTTTTTATTGGTTATTTTATTTATTTACAAATGTTGTCCCCCTTTCCAGTCTTCCCTCCACAAAACTATCCCCTCCCCCTCCCCTTGCCTTTATGAGGGTGCTCCCACCCCCATTCCAGTCTCACCACCCTAGCATCCCCCTACACTGGGGCATCGAGACTCCACAGGAGCAAGGGCCTCCCCTGTCACTGATGCCAAATAAGGTCATCCTCTGCTATAAATGCAGCTGGAGCCATGGGTCCCTCCATGTGTACACTTTGATTGGTGGTTTAGTCCCTGGGAGCTTTAGGGGGTTTAGTTAGTTGATATTATTGTTCTTCCTATGGGGTTGCAAACCCCTTAAGCTCCTTCAGTTCTTCTCCTAACTTTTTCATTGGGGTCCCTGTGCTCAATCCGATGATTGGCTGCGAGCATCCCCATTTGTATTGTTCAGGAGCTGGCAGAGCCTCTCAGGGGACAGCTGTACCAGGCTCCTGTCAGTAGACACATTTTGGCATTAGCAATAATGTCTGGGTTTGGTGTCTGCATATGGGGTAGATCCCTATGTGGGGCAGTCTCTGAATGGCCTTTCCTTCAGTCTCTGCTCCACTCTTTGTCCCTGCATTTCCTTTAGACAGGAACAATTCTGGGTTAAATTTTTTTGAGATGGGTGGGTGGCTCCATCCCTCAAGGGGGGGGGGCTGTGCCTATTTACTAGATATGGTCTCTTCAGGTTCTAGCTCCTCCTTGTTAGGTATTTCAGCTAATTTCATCCCTGTTGGGTCCTGGGAACCTCTTGCTTCCTTAGCATCTGGGACTTTCTGTTGGCTATCCCCCCAGGTCATCATCCTCCACTGCTACACACTTCTGTTCAATTTCCTGACCCTCTGTACTTCTCCCCCGTCTCCTCCTACACCTGATCTTGCCCTCCTTTCCACCCCTCCTCTCTCCCTTCCAGGTCTTTCCCTCTCTGTACCTCCCATGATTATTTTGTTCCTCCTTTTAAGTAGGACTGAAGCACCCACACTTTGGCCTTCCTTCTTCTTGAACTTTATATGGTCTTCTAGAGTTGGAGAAGGTACCATGAGGTGCTGAGAAGAAGGTATATTCTTTTGTTTTAGGGTGAAATGTTCTGTAGATAATGTGTTAAATTCATTTTGTTCATAACTTCTTTTAGTTACACTGTGTCTCTGTTTAGTTTGTTTCCATGATCTGTTCATTGGTGAAATGGGGTGTTGAAGTCTCCCCCTATCATTGTGTAGGAGCTTTAGTAAGGTTTCTTTTACTAATGTGAGTGCTCTTGCATTTGGGGCATAGATGTTCAGAGTTGAGAGTTCATCTTGGTGGAGTTTTCCTTTGATGACTATGTAGTGTCCTTCCCCATCTCTTTTGATAACTTCTGGTTGAATATCTATTTTACTGGATATTAGAATTGCTACACCAGCTTGTTCTTGGGACAATTTGCTTGGAAATTTTTATTTTTCCAGCTTTTTACTCTGAGGTAGTGTCTGTCTTTGTCACTGAGTTGTGTTTCCCGTATGCAGCAAGATGCTGGGTCCTGTTCAAATATTCAGTTTGTTAGCCTATGTCTTTTTATCAGGGAACTGAGTCCATTGATGTTGAGAGAATTAAGGACGAATAATTGTTGCTTCTTGTTATTTTTGTTGTTAGTGGTGGAATTATGTTTGTGTGGTTCTTTTCTTTTGGGATTGTTGTGAGATGATTACTTTCTTGCTTTTTCTTGGGTGCCGTGTCCCTCCTTGTGTTGGAGTTTTCCTTCCATTTTCCTTTGTAGGGCTGGAATTTTGGAGAGATGTTGTTTAAATTTGATTTCATCATGGAATATCTTGGTTTCTCCATCTATGGTAATTGAGAGTTTTGCTGGGTATAGTAGCCTGAGGTGGCATTTTTGTTCTCTTAGGGTCTATATCACATCTGCCCAAGATTTTCTGGCTTTTAGAGTCTCTGTTGAGAAGTCTAGTGTAATTCTGATGGGCCTTCCTTTGTATGTTGCTTGAACTTTTTCCCTTACTGCTTTCAATATTCTTCTTTGTTTTGTGCATTTTGTGTTTTAATTGTTATGTGACAGGAGAATTTTCTTTTCCAGTTCAATCTATTTGGAGTTCTGTAGGCGTTTTTGTATGTTTGTGGGCATCTCGTTCTTTAGGTTAGGAAAATTTTCTTCTATAATTTTGTTGAAGATGTTTACTGGCCCTTTGAGTTGGGAATCTTAACTCTCTTCCATACCTATTATCCTTAGGTTTGGTCTTTTCATTGTGTCCTGGATTTCCTGGATGTTTTGGATTAGGAACTTTTTTGCATTTTTCATTTTCTTTGACTGTTATGTCAATGTTTTCTATGATATTGTCTACATCTGAGATTCTCTCTTCTATCTCTTGTATTCTGTTGGTGATGCTTGCTTGCATTTATGACTCCTGATCTCTTTCCTAGGTTTTCCATCTTTAGAGTTGTCTTCCTTTGTTGTTTCTATTTCCATTTTTAGATTCTAGATGGTTTTGTTCAATTCCTTCACCTGTTTGATTGTATTTTCCTGTATTTCTTTAAGGGATTTACGTTTCCTCTTTAAAGGCTTCTACCTGTTTACCTGTGTTCTCCTGTTTTTTTAAAAAAATATTTATTTATTTTATGTATATGAGTACACTGTAGCTGTCTTCAGACACACCAGGAGATATTGAATCCCATTACAGATGGTTGTGAGCCACCATGTGGTTGCTGGGAATTGAACTTAGGACCTCTGAAAGAACAGTCAGTGCTCTTAGCTACCGAGTCATCTCTCTAGCCCCTCTCCTGTATTTCTGTAAGGGAGTTATTTATGTCTTTCTTAAAGTCCTCTATCATTATCATGAGATGAGATTTTAGATCAGAATTTTGCTTTTCAGGTGTGTTGGGGTAGCTAGGGCTTGCTGTGGTGGGAAAACTGGGTTCTGATGATGCCAATTAGCATTGGTTTCTGTTGCTTATATTCTTGTGTTTGTTTGCCTCTTGCCATCTGGTTATCTCTGGTGTTAGCTGGCCTTGCTGTCTCTGACTAGAGCCTGTCCCTCCTTTGAGCTTGTGAGTCTGGATGTGTCAGAACTCCTGGGGGTCAAGCTGTCTTTGGGTGTGATTGGGGTGTGGGGGGCTGTAGCACAGGTCCAATCCCCAGTGGTGGCATCTTATGGTGGCCATAGGCTGGGGCAGGAAGGAGGAGGCAACTGCTACTTTGATGACTCTTATAGTGCTCCCCTTTACTTAAGGAGCAGTCTTTGTAGCTTACATAGAAAAAATTTATCAGGAAGCTGGTCTAGGTATAGATAGAAACTGGAGCTGAGATTTGAGTCTAGGCAATTGAATTCATGCCACAAGCTTCCTTCTGCCCCACTGATGTTCCCTGAAACCTAGTCATTACTGTCATTCCCATAAGGATGTCTATATCTCACAATCATCTCTTCAGTTCATAGGGTTCTTTTTTTGTGAATGTTTACATATTTTTATTCGATATTTTATTTATTTACATTTTAGATGTTATCCCCTTTCCCATCCCCCA
>JANHMN010000003.1:20768838-20779621 GCA_030674055.1 Rhabdomys pumilio
ATTAATTACATATCCCATCCCATCCCATCCCTCCTCCTCCTTTTTTGCCTTTATACTGTTTAAATTACATGTAAATATTAAGGTCAGTTCTAGGCTGAGGAACTAGCAATACAATAGATGCAAATAGTCAAGGAACAAGCAAGACAATAAACCCAGATAGTCAAAGAACACACACGATAATAAAAAGAGTCCCATGAACACTCCTGTGATCACTATTTCTAAGGGCTTATCAGGATGACCAAAATATCTGAACCTACTTCCCTGTCCTAGCCCAAAGTCATTTTCATGCCTGAAACCTACTTCTTTGTTCTAGCTTAAGATTTAGATTCTTGCCTGTAATTACTTCTTTGTTCTAGCCTAAGATTTAGATTCTGGCTTTAAATTTCTTCTTTGTTCTAGACTTGGATTTAGATTTCTGCCTGAAATTACTTCTTTGTTCCAGACTAATGTTAGATTCCTACCTACAGTCCATTTCCTTGTCCTTGGCCTATGTCAGATTCCTTCCAAGCAGCCCATTTCTTTGTCCTTGGCCAATGTCATATTCCTGCCAGGCAGCCCAAAAGCTCTCCACTTCTCCCCATTTTTATTGCATAAACCAGACTGAGCCTGTCTTAGGTGGTTCTGACAAGAAAGCTTTCCTTACCGTCATGGAATATGCATTATCAAAAGCAGTGCACTTATGTCTTAGGCTGGTAAGGCTCTGTGCAGAATCTTACCTGCCCTTGGCTTGCTAGCCTGTTAAATTAATAATTCTGTCTGGGGGTCCATTTTTAGTTTCAAGCCATGTACTTTGGCTGCCAACCTGTTGATATAGTTAGAGACAAGCTTTGACATGATGGGCAGGAATAAAAGTATTCCCAGGACAAGAAGGGCTAGCATGACCAAGCTATATATGCCATTACTGAGGTTTGAGTAAAATGGAAATACTGACCTCAGGCCATGGATAATTTTATCACCATTATCTGCAGCATCAAAGCCCAACAAAGCAGCATTCTTTAAACTCATAATCTCACTATGCAAAGTTAAAACACTCAGAGTTATAAGTATTTTATATATGTGAATATTTTATAATATTCACATATTATAAAATCTCAGTGTTATAAGGTGTTATGCCAAATACCTTACAGGTGTCTTTAAACCTTTTGCTAATTATATTGACAATCATATTGTAAATTTTAGAAGTAACACTACTCCAATGATATTTGTCATGATACTTGAGGTGGCTCCTGTCTCTTGAATCTTGAACCTCCTTCAGATAATTTGAATAGGATATAGAACATCAATCCATTGTTCCAGATACCTATATAAATCCTTTCGTATACTCAATGCATTAGTAGCATTTTTTTTGCTAGATGGTTAACAAAAATAGCTGTCTTATCTCCTTGTATCAAAGCTATTTCAGAAGCAGTGGTGCTAGAAATTAATGAAATTAAACCTGTTATACCATCAATAAGCAAGCCTGCTACCCTCTTGTTTTTGCTTAAAGTCTCGCTCACTTCTTCCAGTATGTTGAAGTTTTTTTTTCAGAGAATCAAGGTTTTCTAATACCCAGTGTAGTAAGACAAAAGCTGGTTGATAGACATGCCAAGTTTTAACACACTAACACAATTAGAAATTATACAGTCAATGCAACTTACAATAAATACTGTGGAAGAGACAAAACCAATTTTAGCTTGACAATTAAAAGAGCCGTAAAACATGCACTAACCCTTGTTTGAAATCCAGATCCTGTCCCAACTTTATCTGTTGCTATCCTAACATCATAGAGAACTGCGGCTAACTTCCAAATATGTCTCTGAAAATGTCCAGATCCAGCCTTCCAAATGAAGACTGTTATTTCCAATATTGGATTGATTTCTAGACCAGTACATGATTGAGTCCGAATAACTGGTCACCTTTAAGAAAAATACAAAAGCCTTTATAATTTCTCTTTTTGATTCTCTGTCCCACAATGTCTAAAACTTCAGGCAAGGCAGCTTCTCCCATCTGGGATATAGGCAAGCAAAGGTGGGTCAGGAACATGTGTCCAATACAGCTTCCCAGTCATCCTTGTCAGGGCACTCATCAAGCTCACAGGTCAGCATCAGTCTTTGTCTCAGCAACAGTATGTCTCACCAATCATGCTGACAGCCACCATGCTCCTATAGCATCCTGCAGAAAAAACACAAACATGACCTCTTCCCCATATTAGATATATGATCGGAGTCATGCCATATGTCTGTAAGTGAATCCTTCTTTTTCACTTAGGCATAAGTATGCTTAATTGAAGGGTGCTATAGACACTCAGCAGAAAGTTCCTTGGCATCCAATTTTTTTTAATTTAAAATAAAAATAGTATGATTTAAATAAATTTGTGTGTTCAGGCATATACCTCCTTTTTTTATTTTATGAAGATATAGTTTTAAAGTTTCATGGGTCCCTTCCACAATACCTTGTCCCTGAGGATTATAAGGAATCCCTCTAATAAACTGTTGATGAGAAGTCTCAACTGCTCAACTACAATTGCCAAATCCATTATCTATTTTTATTAGATATTTTATTTATTTGCCTTTCAAATGATATTTCTTCTCTCATTTCCCTGCAAACCCTCTTATCTCATCCCCCTCCTCCTATTTCTATGAGGGTGTACCCCCACCCATTCACATATTCCTGCCTCCCTGCTCTTGAATTTCCCAACACTAGGGCATCCAAACATTCAGGGACCAAGGCCCTCCTCTTCACCTGATGCCTGAGAAGGCCATCCTCAACTACAAATACAGGTGGAGCCATGAGTCTCTTCCTTTGTGTTCCCAGGCTGGAGGTTTAGACCCTGGGATCCCTGGTTGAGTATTTTGTTACTCCTTCTAAGAAGGACCGAAGCACCCACACTTTGGTCTTCCTTCTTCTTCTTGAGCTTCATGTGGTCTATGTATTGTATCTTAGGTATTGTGAGCTTTTGGGCTAATATCCATTTATCAGTGAGTGCATACCATGTGTGTCCTTTTGTGACTGAGTTACCTCATTCAGGATGATATTTTCCAGTTCCATCCACTTGCTTAAGAATTTCATAAATTCATTGTTTTTTAATAGCTGAATAGTAGTCGTTGTATAAATGTATCATATTTTCTGTATCCATTCCTCTGAAGGACATCTGGGTTCTTTCAAGCTTCTGGCTATTATAAATAAGGCTGCTATGAACATAGTGGAGCATGTGTCCCTGTTGTATGTTGGAGCATCTTTTGGGTATATGCCCAGGAGTGGTATTGCTGAGTCCTCAGGTAATATTATATTCAATTTTCTGAGGAACTGCCAGACTGCTTTCCATAGTGGTTGTACCAGCTCATAATCCCACCAACAATGAATGAGTGTTCCTCTTTCTCCACATCCTCACCAGCATCTGCTGTCACCTAAGTTTTTTATCTTGGCCATTCTGACTGGTGTGAGGTGAAATCTCAGGGTTGTTTTGATTTTCATTTCTCGGATGACTAAGGATATTGAACACTTCTTTAGGTGCTTCTCAGCCACTGGAGTTTCCTCACTTGAGGATTCTTTGTTTAGCTCTGTACCCCATTTTTTAATCAGGTTATTTGATCGTCTAGAGTCTAATTTCTTCAGTTCCTTGTATACCTTGGATATTAGCCCTCTATCGGATGTAGGATTGGTCAAGATCTTTTCCCAATCTGTTGGTTGCCACTTTGTCCTATGGATGGTGTCCTTTGCTTTACAGAAGCTTTGCAGTTTTATGAGGTCCCATTTGTCAATTCTTGATCTTAGAGCATAAGCCATTGGTGTTCTGTTCAGGAACTTTCCCTCTCTGCCCATGTGTTTGAGGCTTTTCCCCATTTTCTCTTCTATTAGTTTCAGTGTATTTGGTTTTATGTGGAGGTCCTTGATCCACTTGGACTTGAGCTTTGTAACAAGGAGATAAGTATGGATCAATTTGCATTCTTCTACATGTTAAACCAGTCCCAATTTGTTGAAAATGCTGTTTTTTTCCACTGGATGATTTTAGCTCCTTTGTCAAAGATCAAGTGACCATAGGTATGTGGGTTCATTTCTGGGTCTTCAATTCTATTCCATTGCTCTACCTGCCTGTCTCTGTACCAATACCATGCAGTTTTTATTACTATTGCTCTGTAATACAGCTTGAGGTCAGGGATGGTGATTCCCCCAGAAGTTCTTTTATTGTTGAGAATAGTTCTTGCTATCCTGGGTGTTTTGTTATTTCAAATGAATTTGCAAATTGCTCTTTCTATCTCTATGAAGAATTGAGTTGGAATTTTAATGGGAATTTCATTATGTCTGTAGATTGCTCTCAGCAAGATAGCCATTTTTACTGTATTAATCCTGCAAATCCATGAGCATGGGAGATCTTTCTATCTTCTGAGATCTGCTTCAATTTCTTTCCTCAGAAACTTGAAGTTCTTGTCATATAGATCTTGTACTTGCTTGGTTAGATTTACACCAAGGTATTTTATATTATTTGTGACTATTGTGAAGGTTGTCATTTTCCTAATTTCTTTCTCAGCCTTTTTGTCCTTTGAGTAGAGGAAGGCTACTGATTTGTTTGAGTTGATTTTATATCCAGCCACTTTACTGAAGTTGTTTATCAGGTTTAGGAGTTCTTTGGTGGACATTTTAGGGTCACTTAAGTATACTATCAAATCATCTGCAAATAGTGAAATTTTGACTTCTTCCTTTCCTATTTGTATCCCTTTGACCTCCTTTTGTTACCTAATTGCTCTGGCTAGGACTTCCAGTACTATATTGAATAGGTAGAGGGAGAGTGGACAGCCTTGTCTAGTCCATGATTTTATTGGGATTGCTTTATGTTTCTCTCCATTTAGTTTGATGTTGGCTACTGGTTTGCTGTATATTGTTTTTACTATGTTTAGGTATGGGCTTTGGATTCCTGACCTTTTTAAGAGTATTACCATGAAGGGTTGTTGAATTTTGTCAAATGGTTTCTCAGCATCTAGTGAGGTGATCATGTGTTTTTTTTCCTTTGAGTTTGTTTATATAGTGGATTACATTGATGGATTTCTTAATATTGAACTTTCCCTGCATTCCTGGGATAAAGCCTGTTTGATCATGATGGATAATTGTTTTGATGTGTTCTTGGATTCGGTTTGTGATAACTTTATTGAGTATTTTTAATATCAATAGCCATAAGGGAGATTGGTCTGAAGTTCTCTTTCTTTGTTGCGTCTTTGTGTGGTTTAGGTATGAGTGTAATTGTGGCTTCATAGAATGAATTGGGCAGTGTTCCTTCTGTTTGTATTTTGTGTAACAGTTTATAGAGAATTGGTATTAGGTCTTCACTGAAGGTCTGATAGAACTCTGCAGTAAAACTGTCTGGTCCAGGGCTTTTTTTTGGTGGGGAGATTTTAATGACTGCTTCTATTTCTTTTGAGGTTATGGGACTGTTTAGATGGTTTATCTGGACCTGATTTAACTTTGGTAACTGGTTGTTGTCTAGAAAATTGTCCATTTCATACAGATTTTCCAATTTTGTTGAGTATAGGCTTTTGTAGTAGGATCTGATAATTTCTTAAATTTCCTTGGTTTCTGTTGTTATATCATCCCTTTCAGTTCTGATTTTATTAATTTGTATAGTGTGTCTTTGTCCTGTGATTAGTCTGGCTAAGGGTTTATGTATCTTTTTGATTTTCTCAAAGAACCAGCTTTTGAATTTATTGATCTCTGTATAGTTCCTTTTGTTTCTACTTGGTTGATTTCAGCTCTGAGTGTGATTATTTCCTGCTGTCTACTCCTCTTTAGTGTGTTTACTTCTTTTTGTTCTAGAGCTTTCAGGTGTGTTGTCAAGCTGCTAGTGTATGCTCTCTCCTTTTTTTTTTTTTGTAGGCACTTAGAGCTATGAGTTTTCCTCTTAGCACTGCTTTCATGGAGTCCCATAAGTTTTGGAATATGTATCTTCATTTTCATTAAATTCTAAAAAGTATTTAATTTTTTTATTTCTTCCCTGACCAAGTTATCATTGAGTAGAGCATTGTTCAGTTTCCCCATGAATGTGGGCTTTTTATTGTTTTTGTAGTTATTGAAGACCAGCCTTATTCCATGGTGATGTGATAGGATGCATTGGATTCTTTCAGTTTTTTTTTGTATCTGTTGAGACCTGTTTTGTGACCAATTATAAGGCCTATTTTGGAGAAGATGTCATGAGGTGCTGAGAAAAGGTATATTCTTTTGGTTTAGGATGAAATGTTCCATAGATATCTATTAAATCCATTTGGTTCATAACTTCTGTTAGTTTCTCTGTATCTCTGTTTAATTTCTGTTTCCTTGATCTGTCCATTGCTGAGAGTGGGGTGTTGTAGTCTCCCACTATTATTGTGTGAGGTGCAATGTGTGCTTTGAGCTTTAGTAAGGTTTCTTTTATGAAAGTGGGTGCTCTTGCATTTAGCACATAGATGTTCAGAATTGAAAGTTCATCTTGGTTGACTTTTCCTTCGATAAGTATGAAGTGTCTTTCCTTATCTTTTTTGATAGCTTTAAGTTGAAAGTCAATTTTATTCAATATTAGAATGGCTACTCCAGCTTTTCTTAGGTTCATTAGTTTAAAAAAATGTTTGCCAGCCTTTTACTCTACGGTAGTTTCTGTCCTTGTCACTGAGGTGTGTTTCCTGTATGCAGCAACATGTTTGGTCCTGTTTACTTGTCCAGTCCATTAGTCTATGTCTTTTTATTGGGGAATTGAGTCCATTGATGTTAAGAGATATTAAGGAAAAATGAATGTTGCTTCCTGTTTTTTTTTGTTGTTGTTGTTGTTGTTGTTATTAGCAGTGGCATTATGTGTGGTTATCTTCTTTTGCATTTGTTTTAAGAAGATTACTTTCTTGCTTGCACTAGGGTATAATTTCCCTCCTTTTATTGGAGTTTTCCCTCTATTATCCTTTGTAGTACTGGGTTTGTGAAAGGATATTGTGTAAATTTGGTTTTGTCATGGAATATCTTGGTTTCTCCATCTATGGTAATTGAGAGTTTTGTTGGGCATAGTAGCCTAAGCTGCCATTTGTGTTCTCTTAGGGTCTGTATGACATCTGTCCAGAATCTTCTGGCTTTTTAGTATCTGGTATCTTGTGTAATTCTTATAGGTCTGCATTTATATGTTACTTGACATTTTTCCCTTACTGCTTTTAAAATTATTTCTTTGTTTTGTGCATTTTGTGTTGTGATTATTATGTGATGGAAAGAGTTTCTTTTATGGTCGATTCTATTTGGCGTTCTCTAGGCTTCTTGTATGTTTATGGGCATCTTGTTCTTTAGATTAGGGAAGTTTTCATCTATAATTTTGTTGAAGATATTTATCACACTGGTTTGTCACAGCCAGGGAGGAGAGTGTAGCGTCCTGGTCATTGATCATTACATTGAATTCCTGGAGTGAGTCTTTCCTGCCTTCCATGCTTCCAGTGAAATCCCACTTGAGAGCACCTGGATAGGAGGGTGCTGAGGTAGAGATCTGGCCCTGCTCAGTCATCACTGACAGCATGGTTTTGCCAGCATGTGGGTTAAGGAAGGCATTACCCTACCCATGAGTGGCTGGAGAGAAGTGCTGGATGCTGATGGCAGAAGCCATGCTGAACTCACATCTAGGGTGGAGACCCCTGAGATGTTTCACACCCTTCCTGAGTGTGTGGAGTTACTCAGCACAGGCAGAGAAGGCTGAAGAGCTTTTTCTGCCCCAAAGAAAATTGAACTTTGGAAATTTTCTGTAGGGAGGAAGAAGACAGTGGGTGGTAAATGGTGAGGTTGATGCTTTCTAGGTTCCTGTGGGGAGCAGTGCTATCTCCATGGTATCACAGGGGGTTAGTGGTACAGGCCTTGAATCCTAGCATTGGGAGTAAGAGGCTAGTAAATCTTTATAAGAGTTTGAAAGCAGCCTGGTTCTCAGAGTGAGTCCCAGAACAGCTAAGGCTAAACAGAGAAAAATTGAAAAAACAAAAAACAAAAAAGAAACATAAATGGCATAAGCTATTTCTACAAGCTTTTACTTGTCTCATAAAAAATCCTGACTTCCGAGTGGACTGATAAATTTCACTTGCAGTTCTTTGAGAAAATCAACAAGATAGATAAACCCTTAGCAAGACTAACCAGAGGGCACAGAGTATCCAAATTAATAAAATCAGAACTGAAAAGGGAGACATAACAACAGAAACTGAGGAAATTAAAAAAAATCATCAGATCCTACCACAAAAGCCTATACTCAACAAAACTGGAAAATCTGGGTGAAAGGGGCAATTTTCTAGACAGATACTAGGTACCAAAGTTGAATCAAGATCAGATAAACCACCTAAACAATCCCATAACTCCTGAAGAAATAGCAGCAGTCAGTAAAAGTCTCCCACCAAAAAAAGCCCAGGACCAGATGGATTTAGTGCAGAATTCTATCAGACCTTGCAAGAAGACCAAATGCCAATTCTCTTCAAATTTTTCCACAAAATAGAAACAGAGGGAACACTATCGAATTCATTCTATGAAGCCACAATTACTCTCATACCTAAACCAAACAAAGATCCAGCAAAGAAAGAGAACTTCAGACCAATCTCCCTTATGAATATCAATGCAAAAATACTCAATAAAATCCTTGCAAACTGAATCCAAGAACTCATCAAAACAATCATCCATCACGATCAAGTAGGCTTTATCCCAGGAATGCAGGGATGGTTCTACATACAGAAATCCATCAACATAATCCACTATATAAACCTCTTATAAGAAGGATTGCATGGTGGATGTTCCTCTGCAACTTTCTTCTTTCACTGTGTTAGTTAGGTTCATCCCAGAGGTTCAATGGCAACAGACCACCAGATTCCGGGATGTTTTTCTAAAGAACTTATTCCTTTACATGCTGAAATCTGGAAATGCAAAGCCAAGTTGCCATCAGGGTTTGTTTTATCTTGTGTGTGTGTGTGTGTGTGTGTGTGTGTGTGTGTGTGTCTGTCTGTCTGTCTGTCTGTCTGTCTGTCTGTCTGTCCTCCCTCTTGGTCTGTTGCTTAGCTTTGAGACAAGGTGTTACTATGCAGCCTTGGCTGGCGTGTTTCTCACCTCTTTGACCAGGCTGATCATGAACTGAAAGTTTCCTTCCTCTGCTTCTTAAGCGCTGAGACCAAGTCATGTGCAGCCACACCCTGCTCCAACTCCTTCTTCTCATTAGAATAGTAGTCCTGTTGGAACTAGTGTCTATTCTTGTGACCTCATTTAACCTTGTTTACATCATCTCCAGTCTATGCACTCAGAAATACTGAGAAATCCCATTTTGAGATGCTGAGGGTCAAGACTTGAACAAATAAAATTTGGGGGCATAATTAAGTCTAAAACATTTGTTAATATGTTCATTTACTGATACAATTGGAGAAACAAATGAAACTTTAAAAAGCTCACATAATTGCAGTGGACTGTGACTGGTGAGTGTAGTCAACTCTGTGATTTCTAGGTTCGGTAGAGATCCTGTCCCAACAACCAAGGTGGATAGGGTCTAGAAAGATGGCTCAGCAGTTAGCAGCATCCACATGGTGGCTCCTAACTCACAGCCATGTGTTAAATTCAGTTTCAGGGGTTCTGATGCCACCTGCTGACTTCTGCAGGTACCACGGATTCACGTGATGTCCATCAATGTGTATGGACAAAACATTCAACAAGTAAACTAAGTAGTTAAAAAATGTTGTCAAGCCTTGTGAAATGGGTTCAAGTACTTACTGCCAGCTTTGACAACCTGAGTTCAGCTCCTGAGACCCACATGGGGGAAGGAGAGGACCAAATTCTGAAAGTTGTCTTGATGTTCAAGTACACACTATGGCATGTCTGAACCTACACACATACATACACACACCAAAATCTATAAATAAGTTTGATAAGAAACATACGCTTTGGGAAATGATTGAGAAACCGTATCTGATGATAATCTATGGTCTCCATATGTATGTGCATCCAACACACATACCTGTATGTACATACAAACCTACACATACACGAACTCATATAAGTTAAGACTAGTGGGGCAGAAAGGACTGAAGGAGCTGAAGGGGTTTGCAACCCCATAGGAAGAAATACCAATCAACCAGACTCCATCCCTCAGAGCTCCTAGGGAATAAACCACCAACCAAAGAGTACACATGGAGGGACCCATGGCTTCAACTGCATATGTAGCAGAGGATGGCCTTGTCGGGCATAAGTTGGAGAAGAGGCCCTTAGTCCTGTGAAGGCTCAATGCCCCAGTGTGGGGAATGCCAGGGCGGAGAGGTGGGAGTGGGTGGGTGGGTGGGGGAACACCCTCATAGAAGCAAGGGAAGGTGGGATAGAGGGTTTAGGGGGAAACCAGGAAAGGGGATAACATTTGAAATGCAAATAAAGAAAATATCCAATAAAAAAAAGTAGTGGGGCAGTTTTATAATCACAGCACTTAAGAGGGTGAGGAAGGAAGCTGAGGAATTCTAGGTAATCTAATACTCAGCTACTACAAGGTCAGCCTGAGTTACAGGAGACACTGGTTCAAGACAGAAACAACCCCTCCCACATAGATATAGAGTGTGCATTTTTCTTTGTGCCTTTACCTCTAATATTATCCATTCCAGCCCTGGTCACCAAGAATAATTCATAAATATACTACTTGATGAAGAGGCTGCAGGAGAAGTTAATGCTTGGGATATCTTCCTTCAGAGCTAGTGTAGTTCCTATAGTGTTATAGAAATGGTGTCATTGTGTCTCCCATAGACATGAAGAGATGCTTTCTGTGTCCCAAGGAGCAGTACTCGAGCCACACCAGAGACCATTGCCTGCCCAGGAC
>JANHMN010000003.1:20816206-20858034 GCA_030674055.1 Rhabdomys pumilio
AGGGTTTTATCATTGTCTGTGTTCAGGGCCTGCTCTGTGAAGAAGAAGATATTGACTCACTAAGCCAACACCTTTCCATGGGCCACCTAGGAAGTAGACTCAGCAGACACTCTTGGGTTACTTGCTGTGATAAATTTACTCATCCATGACAAATACCTGAGAAACAGTGTAAATCGAGGAAAGGCTTTTATTGACTCATGGTGTGAGAGGTCCAAGGCCAGATGGACCCATTGTTTTGGGTGTGTGTGGTTGAGGCAATATGTCTTGGCAGCAGGCATGTGTGGTGGAAGAGGTTTCCACTTCATGAGGCCCAGTTAGTGTGAGGTGGCACTATAGATAGATTAAATAGATTAACACATTACATCTTATATATAACACATAGCCCCTGATTCATACTTCCTCCAATTAGGTCCCATGTCCTATTTCCTCCTTCTATGAGAAGCCCTCCTAATTAATGTTGCAGTCTACCATGACAGGATAGCTCCTCTGAGCTTGGCACAAAATGGAGGACTTCCTTTACTAGCTGGGCTTCCCCTTCTCTGATGTTGTCTGGAGAGCCTGACTTTCAACATCCTCTACCTGGGGAAGGTTGAATAGTCCTTGGCAGACCTACAGACTTCCTTCTCTCCCTGATAAAAAACCATGTAGCAAGTACTTGGGATTCCTGGAATGCCTCTCAATACAAATGTGCCATCCATAGAACTTTAAACTCCAGGCAATAGTTTTCATTCATCCTGAAACTCATCCCTACTCTCCAAAGTCCCTCTCTACATATATCTGGTTCATCCTGGATAAAGTCCTCACAGGAAAAATATGTGCATGGACTAAGATTGTCTAAGAGAGCTGTTTCATTGAAGACAGTCGGAGAAGGCCTTTGTCTGTAAGAGCTGTAATACTAAGATCCCCAGAGATTCATCCCCTCCACCCCCCCCCCCCATATAGCTGAAACAAGATCCTGCAGACCTACCTGAAGTGGAAACTTAAGGGTGTTTTGAAAGTCAGTTGTGTTAATATGTGTTTTGTTGGGAAAACATATAAAAGAATGTTTCCTGAAGTTAAACACAAGTTAAAAACTAAGACAGACTTAGAAAGGAATGTTTAGCTAAAATAGACAGAAGAGAAAAGATGTTTTGATAAAACAAACACATGGAAGGACACATGATAAAGGATTTTATGCTAATGACACACATATACAATATATATACATTGTATAGTTGAGCTTCATAGGTTGAGACTTCATAGAGAAAAATGCACCAAAAACTTCTGGTGGTGTGTCGCAGTTTCTTCCTGCTTCTTTGGACTTGAGCTGATTGTCAGAATGATGTCAATTGACACAAATGCACATTCTAAGACAAAATATGTGCTAAGACAAGACCAATGGAAGACATGTGACGTTCAGAGGAAGTATAAAAAAATCGATGGACAGTGCTGGAGGCTGAGCAAGGCTTACATATAAAGCTGGCTATACAATGCTTGTTGGTCTTGAGTCTTCGCTGATCTTCACTGCCTTGAGAGAGATGTAGCTGAGAACTTCTCCTGGCATTCCTCTGGGTCCCTACTACTGACTCATGCTGAGGCTGAGGCCTGGATAACTCTGCTAGATAGTGTCACCACTGCTGATTCGTGTTTCCTATCTTGACTCTACTAAACTAGACTACTGATATATCCATAAAATGTTTATGAATGGATTGAGCTGCAACTACTGACTTTTATAAACAAAACTGCTGATTTCCAAACAACACAGATGAAAGTTACAACACCCCCCCCATTTCTAAATAGTTCCACTTCCTCCATATCCTTTCTTTTCCACTACCTCTGGTGGGTAAGGGACTAAAAGGATAAAATATTTAAAAACCATCATTAAATATAAAATTTAAAAAATTAACGTTATACCCACCCATTCCAGACTCTGCCTCATCCTTCCAGCCTGATGTGTGGTGGTGTTTAGGAAGCAGAGGATGTGAGACCACAGCTGAACCCCAAAATACATACAACGCTTGGTCTACAAAATAATTCATGAAATTAGGAGTTCACGGAAGAACTGATCCATCTATTGATTAGGTTAGATGCATCAAGATCCATCATTCTTTAAAAACACACCATCTGGTAACCAATGGTCCAACACAGAAGACTTTGAGAAACATCTGAGGTTCAGACACTAACATTTATTAACAAAGTGATCAGCTGTTTAGAGACAGGCATGTCTCTGTGTGTAGTCTGATGCCTAGAAATGCCTCAGCTCCCTGTCCTCTGTCAGTCGACAAAGAGTCCTGTCCTCTGTAACTCTGTATGCTTTGTCTTGGTGACATCTCCTGTCAATGGTGGGCTTAAGGTTTCAACATGAGAATGAGGTTCCCATTCTTGGATCTGTCAAGCATAAAGGACACACGCTAAATGTTCAGAGGATTCTTTTAAAATACTTTTCAATGGGGTTGATCTGGTTGGGATTTCTGCTGCCTTCTATTGTGGCAGATACCTCAGCATCCCACCCTTCCATCTTGATGATCTTTGCATGGAGGTAGAGCTGTGCTAAGAGAAACCGAGTCAGCTCTTGGAAGTCCCATGAAAGTGGGAAGACCACTGAGTGTGCTCTGAAAGTTCGTGTGTGTGTTTGTGTTGATAGAGTCAGTATCTACAATTTTTCTCTTTTAGAAGTGTGAAGACACTTTATTATTAGACTTTACATGAAAAACACAGGACAGTCAAACTTTAAATCATAGCATCTTCACAGAGAGGAAGATGGGGAAGAGGAAAAAAGACAGCCATGTCTTCTGAGTCAGGCATAAGTCCAGCAAGTAGCCACAAAGCTGCAGGGAGCATCAGAGAAAGAGAGAGAAAGCCAAGAGCAAGAAGGGAAGCATGGCCAAGCTATGGGCTGTTTCCAAGAGAAAGAAAAAAAGAATAAATAAGTGAAAAATAAATAAAATAAAAAATAAATAAAAAATAAATAAATAAAAATAAATAAATAAAAATTAAAAATAATAAATAAATAAATAATAAAATATAAATAAATAAATAAATAAAGTGAAAAAATGATGGTTTTCTGAGTAACTGAGACAAGCAGCCTGACCTGACAGAAGGGTATGGCAGTGCTTCTGAATGTCTGACCATATTATAATTGTTTTCATTGTTTGTTATGCATATATGGGTATTTTGCCTGTATGCATATTTCTGTATTATGTGTGCATCTGGTGCCTGCAGAATCCAGAAGAGTGAATTGGATCCTCTGGAACTAGAGTTACACTGTGAGGTGCTCTGTGGGTGCTGGGAATTGAATCCTGCTTCTGTGAGTGAGCAGCATGTACTTTTGACAGCTGAGTCATTTCTATGGCCCTTTACCTTTAATTGTTAACATATGAGCTTCAGAGAGATCGGAAGCCAACCCCTCAAACTGTTTCCTCTAGTTTTGAAGCCATTACCTAAAGAAACTATATGTACGATATACATTACATACAATAGTACCTCTACAGTTTGGCATCACTTGGGACAGAAATGTTTTCTGAAAGGCCTCTCATCTAGTCGACTGAGTGGAAACTGTTCTGTTCTGCTTCTCAGGCTGAGGTCAAGTATCTGTATCCCTGGAGAGTCACTGGTGACACTATGCTCCTTATTACTAGGTGCCCACCTCTATCTGCAGTGAAAGCTGCCTTCCAGGATTCAGCCAAGTGCCCCGACTGGGAGCCTCACACTGCTGTTTTGATTGCAGTCCATGCCCTGAAGGACAATTTGCAGACCAAAGAGGTGAGGACATATGGACCTGGAGTTTGAGGGACCCAAAGGGCACTCTGAGCCTCCTGTATTTTTCCAATATCTTATTAACTGTTCTAATGTTTTAAAGAGACACCATGACCTAGGCAATTTCTAAAAGAAACTTTGAAACTTAGAGTTTCACAGGCTGAGTCCATGGCTATAATGGCAGGACATGTGGCAGGAGGCAGTCAGGCATGGTGTTACACCAATACTGAGAGCTTAAGTTCTGATCCACAGGCAGCATGCGGATGTTAATATGAAGAGTGGACCCGGTGTGGGATTTTGAACTCTCAAAGGTCATATCTCATGACACACCTCCTCCAACAAGGCTATAGCTGCTCCCAATCATTCTCTAACTGCCCAGCATGTAGGAACCAGACATTCAAATATATGAGGCTGTGGGTGCCATTCTCATCCATACCACCTCACCCATCTACTGAGGTGTGCCAGTCTCTGCTTTCCTGTGGACTTAGGTAGGAGCACCATTGAGAATGCTTCCTTTATAAGCTTCCTTAGTAAGTGCTTTATTGAGATTGCATAACCGTATGAATTGTCCCATAGTAAACACTGTAAAAATAAGTGCGTTTCTGTCCCAGCCCTTGCTTTGAATAATGATTCAGAGACACATGCATTAAAGGCTTCAGTCACTATAGCTGGGCAGATTCTGAGCTATTGTAGCCTGAGAATGCTGGCCTTGCCCACTTTCCAGCCCCATGTTCCATTACCTGCCATCTTGGCCTTGCCATGGCAATTTCTTTTTCATGTGTGTCTTGATGGAAAATGTTGGGGATTGTTTTGTGCACTGTGTCCTCAGGTGCTGATCGCTGTACCCAGTGATCTGGTCGTAGTCTAAACACTGACACTGTCAATCATCTCCTTCTCAATCATGTGTAAAAATTTTATTCCATTACCTCTGATTCAGCCTGTAGCTGGGCAGAAGAAAATAGGCTGGAACTTCAGATATCCATCAGGCATTGCCAAGCAATTGCAGAGTGTGAGAGGAAGAAGAAGAGAAGGACCAGGAGGATTCACAATGGGCTGGGAAGTAGGAAGCCATAGAGAATTAGAATAGATGAGTGTCTGCTTATTACCTCACCGTTAGTTTACTTACTGTGAAATACAGTTCCGTTTTGAGATACCGATGGACAGGACTTTAACAAATCAATATTCTGGGTACAAATCTGTCTAAAACACTTGTTAGTATGACCTTTTTTTACTACTGCAGAAAATACCAATCACTAAAATGGTCACATAATTGAAGTGGATTGTGGCTGGTCAGTGTAGTAAACGCAGTGATTTCTAGGCTCAGTAGAAATCCTGTCTCAACAACGAAGGGAAAGAGGGTCTGGAGAGATGGCTTCTCAGTTGGGATCATCCATGTGGTGACTCATATCCATGTGTAAACTCCAGTTTCAGGGGATCCGATGCCATCTTCTGACTGTTGTGTATACCACACATTCACATCATGGTCATATATATGTATGGACAAAACACTCAACAAGTAAAATAAAGTAAATGATTCTTAAAAAGAATAGGTTGTTGAGACTAGGAAAATGGGTTTGAACATTCACTGTCAGCCTTTACAACCTGAGATCAGATCCTGAGACCCACATGGTGGAAGGAGTGGACCAAAGTCCTGACCTCCAAGTGCACACCATGGCATGTTTGAGTCCACACACATCATACACACATCAAAATGTATAAATATATAAACTATATGTAAATATGAATAAATTTTATTAGAAAGGGGAAATGTGGGAAATGATTGAGAAACAATATCTGATGATAATTTCTGATCTCCACACGCATGTGCACATGCATATATATACATATATACATGTATGCACAAATATGGCCACATATAAGCTCGCATAAATTAGGTATAGTGGGGCAATGTTATAATCACAGCACTTAAGAGGGTGAGGAAGGAAGCTGAGGAATTCTAGGTAATCTAATACTCAGCTACTTCAAGGCCAGCCTGAGTTACAGGAGACACTGGTTCAAGACAGAAACAACCCCTCCCACATAGATATAGAGTGTGCATTTTTCTTTGTGCTTTTACCTCTAATATTATCCATTCCAGCCCTGGTCACCAAGAATAATTCACAAATATACTACTTGATGGAGAGGCTGCAAGAGAAGTTAATGCTTGGGATATCTTCCTTCAGAGCTAGTGTAGTTCCTATAGTGTTACAGAAATGGTGTCATTGTGTCTCCCATAGACATGAAGAGATGTCTTCTGTGTCCAAAGGAGCAGTACTCGAGCCACACCAGAGACCATTGCCTGCCCAGGACAGAGATCTTCCTGTCCTTTGAGGAACCATTGGGATTCACATTGGCTTTGGTGGCACTATTGCTGGCTGGTCTGGCTGTCCTGGTTCTTGGAGTGTTTCTGAAGCACCAGGATACTCCTGTGGTCAAGGCCAACAACAGAACTCTCAGCTACTTCCTCCTGATCTCTCTTTCCCTGTGTGCCCTGTGTGCCTTGCTCTTCCTTGGGAGACCCACAGTCACCACCTGCCTCCTCCGTCAGACCACCTTTGCTGTGGTGTTCACAGTGGCTGTCTCCTCTGTTCTGGCCAAGACTCTCACAGTAGTCCTGGCCTTCAGAGTCACCAGGCCTGGGAGCAGGATCCAGGTATGCCTGAGCCCTGGTGCTTCGGCCTTGGTGGTCTTCATTGCTTCCTCCATACAGGTTGTTCTTTGTGGGGTGTGGTTGACCACCTCCCCACCATTCCCAGACAGGGATATGATCTCAGAGCCCCGACACATTGTCATCCAGTGCCAGGAGGGTTCTGGTGCCACCTTCTTCTGTGTGCTGGGCTACTTGGGTTTCCTGGCAGGGGGTACCTTCTCTGTGACTTTTCTGGCCAGGGGCCTTCCAGATGTCTTCAATGAGACCAAGTTCCTCACCTTCAGCATGCTGCTCTTCTTCAGTGTCTGGACAGCCTTCCTACCCCTGTACCATAGTGCTCGAGGGAAGTCCACTGTGGCTGTAGAGATCTTCTCCATCCTGGCTTCCACTGCTGGGCTTCTGGGTGGTATCTTCATCCCCAAGTGCTACATCATCTTGCTGAAACCTGAGAAGAACACCCCTGCCTGGCTAAGACAAGGCCACCAGGCACAACACAATAGACAGTGTGAGATGTTCCAGAGAGGTTGTCCATCCTCAGGGGAGTTACCAGAACCAAGTGCATAATTTTGGTTCACAGTTTCTTTGTGGGCCAAAAGGTATTTTAAAAGGCACATCAAGATTCAAGTGAGATACTTAGGACAAAACACAAATTAGAGTGGACCTATAGATGTTCAGAGTGGACATACAGATGGTTCCTGGCTATTCTCTCCAAGTGTATTGCTAAAAGTTCTCACCATTAAATTTTGTTAAGGAGAGCTTGGAAGATGTCTCAATGGGTAAAAATGCTTGCCAGTATGCAGGACATCTTGAATGTGATACCCTAACCCACATGGTAGAAGGAGCAACGTGACATTCCTTATTTGTTCTCTGACCTCTGCTTGGTAATCAAAGCATATCCCTCACGTGCATATCTATCGGGGACCGCTCTGCCAAATGTTGGGACCTGCACTGCCCCAAGCTTTGGGGGCTAAATTGTCAGAGCCCACATTGCTGCTCTGGTCCGTGGGTCAGGGTTCAGCAAGAGAGAGAGTGTGAGGGCAGACTCGAAGAATGGAGACCAGACAGAGTGTGATTCAGTCCTGTTTATTCTCAAGTCTTTCTTCTTCTCTCTTTCCAAGTCCCTTGTTCCTAGTCCAAGTTCTAAGTCTCGAGTTCCTAGTCCCTCGTTCCTAGTCCCTAGTGCCTCCAATTTCCAAGTTTCCCAGTCTCCTCTTCTGTTTGCCTCTTGTCTTTTATAAGTCTGACTTCTCAAGTCACGCCTTTAAGTCACACTTTTAAGTCACACACACCCAAGCGAAAATCCTGGGTATATAAAACAAGATGTTATCAGAGTGTGCTCAGCTGTTGTAGGCTGTTGAAAACAAGTCTCTTGTCAGGGTATATGACTCAAGATGGCTGCAAGGATGAGAACCTCCTTCTGTAGGCTCCCCACACATACCCACAAAATATCAATGCTAAAGTGCTAAATGTGTCATGAGGTGATGATGATGATGTCAAGGGTTGCTGAGCATGTGGGAAACCGACAGGCAGATTGTTTTTCTGCTTTTGTTGTGGTTTCTTTTGTGCTTCTAAATTTCTGGGGTTTTTTTTGTTTGTTTGTTTTTTGCAGTAGTTAATTTATTTACTTTATGTTCTGCCTTCCCTTACATCTTTTTTTCATCACCCCTCCTCACAGTATCATCTCTCCTTTTCACCTCTGAGAATGGTGAGGTCACTCAGGGGAACCAACCTACCCCAGTACCTCAAGTCACTGCAGGAGTAGGTACATCCTCTCCTACTAAGTCCAAACAAGACAGCCCAGTTAGGGGAAGAGGATCCACAGACATGCAGCAGAGTTAAGGTATGCCACCACTCCAGCTGTGTGACCAACATTAAGATCAAGCTGCACATCTGCTTAATGTTTTGGTTTTGGGGGACACCTGTGTCTTGCCCTTGCATGCTCTTTGGTTTGTTTAGTCTCTTGGAGTTCCCAAGTGTCCAACTCTTTTGATTGTCATATGGAATCCCTCTGTGTTCCTCAGTCCTCCTCCAACTGTTCCACAAAACTTCCTGAGGTGTGTGTAATGCTTGGCTGTGGGTCTCTGCATCTGTTTTGGTCATGTGCTGGGTGGAGCCTCTCAGAGGACAGCTATGCTACAATCCTGTCTGCAAGCATAACAGACTATCATTCATAGTGTCAAGGATTGGTTCTTGGGGTCTGAATTCATGTGTTACTTGGCCTTTTTCTCTTGCAGCTTTTAATACTCTTTCTTTGTTCTGTACATTTAGAGTTTTAATTATTCTGTGGCAGGAGGATTTTCTTTTCTGGTTCAGTCTATTTGGCTTTATGTAAGCTTTCTGTAAATTTATAGGCATCTCTCTAAGTTAGGGGATTTATAAAATGATTTTGTTAAAGATATTTTCTGGACCTTTGAACTGGGAATTCTTCCTTCTTTTATTCCAGTTGTTCTTAGGTTTGGTCTTTTCATATTGTTCCAGATATCCTGGATGTTTTGTGTCAGGAAGTTTTTAGATTGAACATTTTCATTGGCTGATGCACCAGTTTCTTCTATTGTATCTTCAATGCCTGTGATTATGTCTTCATTTCTTGTATTCTGTTGGCGATGACTGTAGCTCCTGTTCTCTTTCCTAGGCTTTCCTTTTCCAGGTTTCTCTCAGTTTGTTTTCTTTATTGCTTCTATTTCCATTTTCAGGTCTTGTATGGTTTTATTTCATTCTTTCACCAGTTTAATTGTATTTCTGGTATTTTTTTTTGGCTTTCATTTTCTTTTTATTGGATATTTTACTTACATTTCAGATGCCATTCCCTTTCCCCATTCCTCTTCCCTAAAAAACCCCTATCCCATGCCCCCCTTTCCTTTTTGTTTTTATACAATTTTTTTAACTGTTAATCAAAGGCTTTATAAGTTTGGTAATGCTCAATCAGAAGTGTAACCCAATACCCAACCTAGATATATAATCTATCTTTGACTGGTGGAGACACGTGAACATCTGTCTCCATTCCCCCTTCTTCCTCTCTCTCATCACCAAGCTTCTCCTCTCCTTCTTCTTCTCCTCTCCTTACTCCTTCTCTTCCTCTCAGTACTTCGTCCCCCTTAGCTCCTCCTACCTATCACCCTTCCTGTTAAAAAAAAAAACTTTTCTCTCATAATACAATAAGAGCATAATTATGCCTATTTGTACTAGTGAGGTACAAGATAGTCCTAATACCCAGTTCATCATTTTGTTGACTAACCATAACCTCTGTAATCTCTCCTAACTAAGGCATTTAGTCTTGAATCTGGCCTTTTTTTCTTGGCTTTAGAATGAATGTCAGCTAAAAACCATCCACTCAGATCTTTTCTCTCAAAGTAAATAGTCAGAATTGGCTATGAGACTATAGGTTTTTAACCCTGTCAGAAATCCAGACTGACTGAGTTAACTGAGATTATGGGAAGCATTAAGCATAGCTTCTAAAACTTAGTCAATTTATAGAGACCACTGAACACCTGGACAGCCCCTATACTACCGAACAATGGAACATCAAATCTTTAGCTTTCTGGCCCTTTCTGGTATTTCTTTAAGGAGTATATTCATTTCCTCTTTAATGGCCTCTATCATTTTCATAAGATTGGATTTAAGGCCATTTTCTTGTGTTTCAGCTGCATTAGAATATCCAGGGCTTGGTGATGTAGGATAGCTGAGCTCTGATGGTGCCATATTGCTCTGGTTGTTGTAGATTGTGTTCTTATGTTGGCCTCTAGTCATGTGGATTTGTGATTATTGTAGGTTTAGTTGCTGATTTCTGAGTTAATCTTTGTTGGATAGGTAGTTTTTGGATGTTTTCCTCCTTGGTTTCTGTTTCCTCCTGGTCTTCTTGTCTGAGTGGCCTGGGATTCTGTTGACCAGCCTTCAGGTCCAGTAGGGTATCCCTGCTGTGGAGTTTTTTGTGGCCTTATGGCCTCTGAGGTTTTGGGTGCTAATATTGCCTCAGGGGTCTCTAGTACCATGGTACCCATGGTGGCCTGAGATCTCTGGTGCCTGCCTGGACTGCTGGAAAATAGGGAGAGTTGTGAGCCATAAAATAGAGTTCAGGGAATGGGGTGCAGTTTCTGGCATTTGGGTGTGCTTTAAGAGAAGTTGGCAGGTATAGGACTTGTGGTGGAGCCTTACCTGGTGTTCCTGTTGCTGGAGGGCCACCAGGAAAATTAATTTGGATAAAGATTGTTGATCTTACTGGTTTTCTCAAAGAACCAACTCTTTGTTTTATTGATTCTTGTTTGTTTCAATGTTACTGATTTCTGCCCTGAGTTTGATTGTGTCTTGCCCTTACTCCTTTTGAGTGTTATTTCTTCTTTTTGTTCTAGAGCTTTCAGGTGTGCTGTTAAGTCACTAGTGTGATATCTCTCCATTTTTTTTTAAATGTAAGCACTCAGTGCTATTATGAATTTGCCTTTTAGAACCACTTTCATTTTGTCCCATCTGTTTAGGTTTATCTGTGTATTTATTTTCATTGAATGATAGAAAGCCTTCAATTTCTTTCTTGACCCATTTTTTCATTCAGTAGAGAGTTGTTCAGTTTTCGTGAGTTTGTAGGCTTTCTGTTGTTTCTGTTGTTGGTGACACTCAGCTTTAATCTGTGGTACTCAGATAGATGCAGGGTATTATTTCAATTTTCTCGTGTCTCTTGAGACTTGCTTTGCATCTGATTTTGTGGCTAGTTTTGTAGAGCATTCCATGAGATGCTCAGAGGAAGCTACATTCTTTTGTCTCTGTGTGAAATATTCTGTAAATATCTGTTAAGTTTACTTAGCTTATAACATCAGGCATCTTGAGCATTTCTCTGTTTAGTTTTTGTTGGAATGGCCTGTTTGTTGGTACAGGCAGGTTTATTGAAGTCTCCCACTATCAGTGTGTGAGGGTCAACATGTGATTTAAGCTGTAGTAGTGTTTATGAACCTGAGTCCCTCGTGTTTGTGGCATAGATGTTAAGAATTACTATGTTCTATTTGTGGAATTTTCCTTTGATGAATACATAAGGAGTGTCCTTCCATATCCTGATTAAGTTTGGTTTGAAGTCTATTTTGTCAGATATTAAAATGGTGGGGGGGCACATGCAAAAAGTGGGGAAGGGGAAACTGTGATCAGAGTGTAATATATGGAAAACTAGTAAAAAATGTGACAATTTTAGATAAAGGATTTCTCACATTCACTACACTTATAAGACCTCTCATCAGTGTGAACACTCTCTCTAAAAATAATTTTTTTATTCTCTCCCTACTAAACAATTTTCCACATTTATCACATTGATGAGGTCTTACAAATTTCTTACATATGTTAGACTTGTAAACTCCTTTCCTGATGAATATGATAACTTGTTGGTAGCTGAAAATTTTCATACTGTCAGATGTGTGGTCAGAATTCTCCTGTGTGCTGGTAACCTGTTGCTGGAAATGTTCTGTGCTGAAAAGGAAGTCTTTCCCAGCCTCTTTCCCAGAAATTTGTTAGTACAAGCTGTGGCCTCAGGTCATTCAAGAGTCCACACTTCAGAAAAGCCATATGAATAAGATGACTGCATCAAATCCTCTAGGTAAAAACCTAGCCTCATTAGCCACAAAGTGTGCATGGGTGTAAGACCTCATCAGTGTGATGAATGTGTGACTGATAAACCCAAGAACTGGGTCCATTTACAGAATCAGGATTCTGATCCAGGATGGGATTACCCACCAAATTTTGCCTATAAAGATGGAATAGATGGGGTTCATGAGTTTAAAATACACAGTCTTGAAATACAACACAGGAAGAATAGAGTATACAGCTTGTTCTATTGAAACAGCTGTCAGCTGGATATTGTCCACTACCAACATAGTCAGGGCCCAAGACAATTTGACAGCAAAATAGCTGCCCTTCAATGACTATGCTTGTAAAGGAAACAATCATCATCGCAGTAAAGAGACTGCCTGCTGACCTGGGAACATGTAAGAAACAATGGTTGTTCTTCTGAAATTCTTCAATTTTCCACACTGATTGGCTGAAACTTACACCCAGACAGCCTCTCCATTCGTCATCTACAGCTCTCTTCAGCCCCCAATACACTTTGTTTCTACAGGTTTTGCCTTTTATGGGTGTTTCATGTAAACAAATCACAGGTAGGTATCTGGTTTTGTACATGCCATAGAATGGTTTCATTATGACCACACATATGTGGAATATACATCAGTACTTCATCCATTAAATTGCTGAGATATATTCCATTGTACAGGTAAGTCACAGTTTGTTCATCTGTCTATCAGTTAATGAGACAACAGTTTATTTTATAGCACAAGCTGATCTCACATTTGCAGTCTTACTGTAACTACCTCCCAAGTGCTGGGACTACAGACATTGTCCCTCATGCCTGGCCATATTACTCTGTTATAAACATGTGCAAGTTTTTGCGCAGACATGTATATCTAGGAGTAGATATGCTGGGTCATGTAGTAATTTCATGTTTCTATTTCTAGGCATGACCAGACTGTTTTCCAAAGCAATTGTGCTGAGGATGGCAATGAACGGGAACCAACACAAAACTGTCGATGCACTTAAACACTAAGATTTTTGGGGGGTGACATTTCGTTACTCGATCCTCCAATGTGAACTTTGTCCATGACGTCATTGTGTTGAAAGGTCAAAAGACTGAACAGCTTGTCTTCATTTCTAACCTTTCCACAGCTATTGGCTACTCATAGCTCACTCCATATGTGAACTGCCTATGTAGCTTCTCCCCTGCCGGTCACAGTCCCTCATCAGAGCTGAGGACCGACAGAAATGGCCACCTCTTAATCTAGTCCTGTATTTCTTATGATATCCTCAGTGTCTTCATGTATATAAATGGAGATTAAATGACCAGATCTGATACAAGCATCACTTAGAAAGTTTTGTTTAATGAAAATATTTTGCTATCACAGTCAGGAAGACCCCCCCCCCCAAAAAAAAGGACTAAGCAATCTTTCTGGTCTGGAGCCAGATAACAAAATCCCAACAATCTGTCTTTCATTGTTAATGAACTTGGGTTCTTTCCTACATTCCACTTAAGTGATAATTATTCATGGATTATCACAGCTAAGAAGCAAGAGTTTAGGTATCATATGGATTTATTTTCTGCTATATGCTTCTCATGTTTCTTTCTGTAGAATGTTCTTGGACAAGGTTCTCTAGAAGTCCTGTTTATGTTTTTGGTTGTCTGCAGTTTAGTCTCCACTTTGTCTAGCACATGGTACATCTTTCTTTTGTTTTCACAGATTTCCTGAGTTTCCATCTTCCTCCATTTTTTTGTGACTCTCCACGTTTTTGATATAACTAGAATTCTCTGATGTAGTTTCCTTCATTACATTTTGCTCTCTCTTCATTTTCTTCTTAATGTTTTCCATTCTTTTTGTTTTAATAACTAAAATGCAGAAATTATGTTATTGAGATTGGAGTAAATGAAAGTTAGAAATGAAAACAAAGAAAGAAAAATAAAAGTATTTTCAGAGAATACTAAATGTTACTTATAAGGATAGTGATTTTTTAAATTATCTATCTATCTATCTATCTATCTATCTATCTATCTATCTATCTTTCTGTTTGTTGGTTTTATTTTGGCACAAGATCTTGTTATACATTCCTGGCTATCCCTGAATTCTCCATCTACCTGTTACCAGTACCCAAGTGCTGTGATTTGAGGTGTGAGCCATCACCCTCAGCTAAAATTTGAATTTTAAAATGATTATATTCTGTGTTCAAGCCTTTCAATTACCCAATAATAATTCAATATAATTAAAAAGGCATTGAAAAATATATTTTAACAGGTTATAAAGGCTCAACCTCAGGAGGCATCAACCATTACTTCTGCTCTTAGCATGTGACTCTTTCAGGTTGGGCACATCTAGGGTTGTTTAAAAGGAGCCAAGCAGAAGATGTCACTGTGTTTGGACCAGACACTGAACATTACATGTTCTTTTAGAACATATGACCAAAGAACCTGAAAATTTTTTTTCAAAATCAAGCTTCTGAAGAATTTCTGGCATCCTCTCTTCACAAATAAACATAGGCATCTCTCATGTACTTGTGTCTCACATAGTGTCCTTCTGTTTGGGAGAAATGACCTCTACTGTATAGACCTGGAACCCATTTCTACACCAGCATGAAGCAAATGGGAGTGTTTGTTTGTAGATATTCTAAGTGCAGGAATAATGTACCAATAACAATTATGTTCAAGGTAAAGTTTCATTCAAAACGAGATTTGTTTCCTGAGCTCTGTCTTAGATTCTTGGAATTGCCCACATTGGAAATCAAGCATCAAGACTTGGTAAGAATGGTTCATTTCTATATGAACATCCTTTTTTTCTTAACTCGGATTCTATTTGATCCCACTTAAATTTTCTTTGGAAAAGATCAAATCACCATTGACAGCTTTAGATGTGATAGGAAAAAGCACCTGAGCCAATGAATTTTCCCAGCTCCTCATTCTCCGGATGCAGCTGAGAAGATGCATCCCAACCATCATCTTTAGAAACCTCTTTCTCATCTATAAGTGGAATCTCGACATTTTCATACAACATTGCAAGCTGCTGTTTTTCCTCAGCTTTTACCAGTCGACTGGAGAAAGAGAGAGATGAATGTAAAGGCAGTTTTTTTTTTTCAGTCAACCATCCTGTCTTCACACTACAGCCTTTTAAGTTGTATTTATACTTATATGAGTGAGGCTGGAAAAGGGGCCTACGAAGAAAACAGGGAGGAAAACATCAGATTCTCTGGATCTGGAGCTGCCTGACCTGGATGTTGGGAAATGAACTCCAGTTCTCTGCAAGAGCATAGGATGCTTTTAACCCCAAATTCATCACTCCAGCCAAGATCATGAAATATTTTGACTCAAGAGAAATTGCTGATACATGCTGGTAGGTGGAGAACAGAGAAAGAAATATGCATTTATGTGAAACTTGAAATTTCTGATTTGGCACAGCTGATTCATGTCAAAAAATACTTTTGTAGTTTCAAACCTCATAACTAAAGCAGTACTGGGTGTGGATGACATATATAGACTAAATACAAAATCCAAGATACAACAAAACCCACTATCAATGGAATATAACACAAAAGAAAAAGCAATGCCAAGAAAGCTACAATGAACAAAAAAGTCAAGATTTTAAATAAATGTAGGATGCTACAGATTGTTCCTTTTATAGAGCTTCTAATACTCTGGCTTTGTCCAGCATGAATTCTGTACTTAACTGGGGCTGAGGAGACAGGTTGGTCAGCAGAAAGCTTATCACATAAGCCTGAGGACTTGAGTTCAACCTCCAGGATCCACATAAAAAGTCAGGTGTGATGGTGCACATGTGTAACCCAACCCTGGGGAGGCAGAGACAGGCAGATTCCTGCAGCTCAGTGCCCCCCTATAACCTAACTGGCGAGTTTTAAATCCCAGAGGGAGATCCTATCTCATATTACTCCTCAGGTGGGTGGCACTATCCTGAGGAGTGATACCAGAAGTAGACTTTGGCTTCTGGCCACACACAGCAACATGCTCACTCACACACAGAAAGATGCTATTATTTTGTAAACTGTGGCTATTTGGGTATTGATATTTTTTAACACTAAATTAAGATATTGTTCATCCTGACTAGTGAATTTTTAAACTCTCCCTTAAGGTTTGCACTTGAGGTCTCGCCTTCCCTTTGTCAGCCCAGTGCTAAAAGTGGATGGGTGAACTAGATCATTCTGTGTGATGTAGAAATGGATGACAGTGTTCTACTTTCTCCTGGTGTTCTTATGTACTTAGTCCTATGTGATTTGGGTAATAAAGAATACTTTAATGATTAGTGTAATTGTATTCTAAAGAGCAGTGATAGAGGAAAAGCAGGAGGAATGAACATCCTAGACCAATGTTTCTCAACCTTCCTAATGCCAAGATCCTTTAATATAGTTCCTCATGTTGAGGTGACCTCCAATCATAAAATTATTTTCATTGCTACTTCATAACTGTAATATTGCTATTTTTATGAATCATAATGGAAATATCTGATCTCTAGGATATCTGATATACAGCCCCTGTGAAAGGGTCATTTAACCTTAAGCGGGTTTTGACTCATAAATTGAGAGCCTCTGTCCTAGATACATGCTATGAGATGGCAAAATTACTTTCCATTGAATGTAGTAAAGATTCAGGAAGAATGAGGCACTGATCCAAGAAACAAATTTTAAGAGGATTCAAAACCACACAAGAATAAAGATAACTATTTTGATTCAATATTTTCAAGCATTGATACGAATTCACACAGTCCATAATAAGGCAAATATCCAACACTCTATACTTAGCATCTAGGTGTATAAATATACTCCCAGCTCAAGGTACAGACAGAATAATGGTAAGTTCTAGGCTACCATGGGCTAAAACTGTGAGACCTTGTCTCAAAAAAGAGTCCTTCCCATTAGTTAAGTCTTATAAATGTCCTTACTTTGCATACTCAGGTTGCCATCAACTTGAAAAGAAGGTTTTACTATCTTTGGCTATTTTAGAAGGATGCAATAGAATCTTAGACTGAATTAAGAGCCATAGAATGTGGTCCAAATATGATGCCACTTTGGCTTAATAATTTCAAAATGACCGTGTCATCTTTTGAAAGTTACACTCAATGTGATCGAAGCATGTTGTATGAAATTCTCAAAGAACAAATAAAAATATTTTAGATGTATTTTTAAAATAAGATATTTTGAGAGAGGGGACCTGGGGAGTAACATTTAGAATGTAAACAAATAAAATAATTAATTAAAAAATAAGAGCTTCACCCCAATATCTAAATTCTAAAACTCAGAGGGCAATGTAATTGTCACACAAGCCTGAGGACCTGAGTTAAATCCCAAGGATCCACATAAAAGCCAGATGTGTTGGCACAAACTTATAACTCTGACACTGGGAAGGTTCTGGCATTTCCAATCCATCAAATTTTAATCTAGTCTGGTTTCCTTCCCTTCCTGCTCTTCCTCTTCTTCCTCCTTCTCTTTCTCCTTCTCCTTCTCTTTTCCTTCTTTGTTCTCTTCCCACTCCTCTTGTTCCTTCTCTGACATGACCAACAATTTATATTTTGGCAAACCCTGGTCTGAAAATGTATAATGACCGTAATTATTTAGTAATTACAAAAAAGTCATTATCATCATTACCATTATTATCATCCTCTTTTGACACAAAATAATTTCCTTGTGTACCTGCTGCCTTATTAAGAATGGGTGAGGTTATTTGTAGCATACTTACTGTATCACATAGGAGATCAGGAGCCCACATAACAGGGCAATGACAAAAGCTATACTTGAAACTGAAATTACATGAATAAGACCAGGCCTATGTGGAATTACTGTGAAAAAATAGAAAGAAGTTTGTTACAAAAAATGAACCAAACACTAAACTGGCAATACTCTTACAAATGATATCCCTAATTTTGAAAAAGGTTAGTGACATCCTATTTAGGGATGAGAGCTCCAAAGTCTCACCTTCTCTGTAATTGTCCAGCTGTGGGTCTCTATGTTAGTTCTCGTCTACTATAAGCAGCTTCTCTGATGACGGTTGAGTGATGCTCTGGATCTAGCAGTATGCCATTTTATTGCTGTTCTTATAGCAGAATAATAGTAGTAGGTTTTCCCCCTAGGCACCATGACATTTTGAGTCTCAGGTCGTTGGCCATGTTAGCACTGTCAGCTATAGACTCCATGCCATGGTGTGGGACTTAAAATTTAATTAAAAAATTAATTGGTTACTCCCATATCATTTGTGCCATTATTGCACCAATATATCTTGCAGGTAGGTTGCTGTTAGTGGTTGCAGTTGTTGTATCTGGGTGATACTGATGAGTAAGAAGAAGAGGAGGCAGAAAGACTATAAGAGTCAGAGGGGATGGATGACTCCATGGAAACAAGCCTCTTCCAGACACAATAGAGTTGATATACGTATGAACTCAAGAGAAACTGTGAAAGGTTGCACAAGACCTGCCCAAGTTCAAACTGGGCAAAATCTAGGAAATGAGAAGAGGAAGTAAGTGGGCATAAAGTCTCACCCCTTCTCACAAAGTTCTTGCAATTAATACCTGCTGGGAGAAGGAAGTCAGTTTTCTCCAATAGAATGTCACTGAGCATAACAACCACACTCCAGAGCAGGCCCCACACTCAGGAGAAACTAACACAAGACAGACTCCATGGGGTTTTGATGTGCTTTTTGTTTTGTTTGGGTATTTTTTTTTTTTGGTCTTATCTGGTTTGGTTTTATTGTTGTTACCTTAGACTTTCAGTTTTTTTGGGGGGGGGCTTGAGTATTATTATTATTAGAAAGAAAGAACTGAAGGAGAGAGGTTGGGAGGATATAGAAGAAGCTGCGAAGGGAAAGATTTGATATCAAAATATATTGCATACATTTTAAAATAAAAATTATTTTTTAACAAATTCTAAGGCTAAATCTATATATCACATTTGCAGTTGAATATGTAATCTCTCTCTCCCCTCTCTTCTCTCTCTCTCTCTCTCTCTCTCTCTCTCTCTCTCTCTCTCTCTCAGCTTCCTGCCCTGTCATGGTTTCCTTGCCTTTATAGACTTTCCCTTTGAAATGTGAATTCAAAATAAACTCTTGCTCTTTAGGTTGATTTTGGTTGTGGTATTGTATCACAGCAACAGAAAAGTAATATACATGATGAAGGAAGACAAGAGGACTCTTCAAGATGCTGATCCTTTCTCTCATACCTCCACTGAGAAAATTTCCCTAAATATTGCTGACTTAGTTGGAGGGTCTGTTCTGCTAAGTGAACCTGGCCAGGATTCAATCTTGTAACCCTGAGACAGCTGGAGAAGGGAGGGAAGGTTGTCAAGGAATGAGCATCTCTCTCTCTCTCTCTTTCTTTCTCTCTCCTTCCTCCCTTCTTCCTCTTCTTCCTCCCTCCTCTTCCTCATCTGCCTCCTTCTTCCTTGAATAAACATCAATTTTGAAGAGGAAAAAATACTGCCAGGCATTCTAGCACACACTTTTAATTTCAGCACTAAGTAGGCACAGACAGGGATCTCTGTGAGTTCAGAGCCAGCTTAGGCTACATAGTGAGATCCTGTCTCAAAAGAAAATAATGACATGAGATTGCACAGCTCACATAAACACGATCAATTTTGAGGCTAGAGCAATGGCATATCAGGGAAAAGCGGTTGCCACAAACCCAACAACCTGAGTTTAATTCCTAGGACCTACAGAGTGGAGGAGAGAACCAAGTCATGATAGATGTCCTCTGATGTCCACCCAGTCACAGGCACCAGAGACACAGAGACATAAACACATTTTAATTCATTACCAATGCTCAATTTTAATATATATTTTTTCAATTTTACTTTTGCAAACCCCAGACATCCTGCATTTGGTCATCTCTTATCCAACCCCTCATTTTTATGCTATCAATGCACTGGTCGTTTTAACAACATCTGTAGATTTGTTGCCCCATAGCAACCTGTAAATTGTAGATAAACTGATTCCTTACCCATAGATATACTAACCCTTGATAGTAACTCCTGTCACCTGTCACCTACCATAATGATCTCAAGTTGTAAGATGCTGTAATAAAAGGAAACTACAGGGCAATTCATGGTGCAATTCCAGATACCTTCATTCCTAGGGTTGGGTCTGGGGGTTGTAGAACGTGCTGCAAACATGCGAATGGTCTCTGAAGGATTAAGCGCATCCTCTGTTGATGAAATTTAAAAAGAAAAAAAAAGAATTATTTTTGCACAGATTCAACAAAAGCAGTTGGTAAAGTATGTATATTGGACAGTCACTGCTAAGTCCTGACCACTTGAGGAGACTGCCTTTTGTGACACATATGGTCTTTTCTCATTTCCTGTTGCTACACTGGTGCAGAAAGGAGAGAGAATTTCCCTGATAGAACTGAGTAGTAGTTCTGATTGCTCTGATATTCAGACCTCAGAAGAGACAGTCAACCAAGCTTATGACAGCAATAGGAGTGTAAAGAAAGTGCTAGCTATATATATTCAGCGTGTGGGTTGTATGGGGTCCACTGTGTGGTCCTGTCAAACTTTCCATATGCCTTCAACTGTTCACAGTGAAATACTGCAGGAAAGATCATGGACTACTGATAGTTTAGTTACAATAAGAACTGAAAACTGGCTACTAGCCTGGGCATAAGGCCTAAGAGACCCCAGTAAAGGAGGCATTAGCAGTCTGGTAGAAAGGTAGTGAGTGACTAAAGCAGGCTTGAAGAAACAAGAGAAAAGAGCTTTAGATGGTGAGTTTATAAGATTCTTAGGTAAAGTTTACTACAAATAGGGGATGAGAAACAGATGAAGCTTTGTAACTGGGTTCTAGGACAGAAGCCCTACAAGTCCTCCAGTCCCAACAAGTTATTCTTCAGAACCTAACATGCCGTTAAAAATGCATGCTAAAGAGACAAGCCATGATTCAAAGCAGAGAGATTCAAACAGATGCATTAGGAAGAGGAACAAATTAGGGATTCAGTTACCCCAAGTTCACCTTCAAGGTAGTTATGTGAGCATTAGGTTTAAACAGAAACAAATTTGGAGCCAGAGTGTATGTAATTAAGTAGTCCTAGTTAAGGTGGTCCTCCCAGCATTTTCTCAGCTCCAGTCCCAGAAGGTGACTAAGGCAGGTTTGACTGACAGATGCTCTTTAGAGATTAGCATGTGTAGGAATGAGACCCAAAGTAAATAGAAAGACACAACTGAGTAGAGGTAACAGGCTTTCATCCTGCCTTCAGTGTCACCATTAAAATAAATCCCAACCAGGTGTGATGGCACACACCTTTAATCCCAACACTAAGGAAGCAGAGGTAGGAGGAACTCTGAGTTTAAGACCAGCCTGGTCTACAGAGTGAGTTCTCTGACCAGCCAAGAATATATAGTGAAACCTTGTCTGAAACAAAACAAAACAAAACAAAACAAAACAAAACAAAACAAAACAAAACCTCCCAAAATAAACCTAAGATAAATTTAATAAAAAGTAAACACCAGGGGCTGGACAGATGGCTCAGTGGGTGAGAGCACCGACTGTTCTGCCAGAGGTCCTGAGTTCAATTCCCAGCAAGCACATGGTGGCTCACAGCCATCTGTAATGGAATCCGATGCCCAATTCTGGTGTGTCTGAAGACAGCTGCAGTGTACTTATATAAATAAATAATAAATAAATCTAAAAGAAAGTAAACACCATTTATACTTCAATGGTCTTGATTTAAAAAAAAAAGTCAAAACATTTGTTAGAAAAAGTACATCAGTGACATCCCACTGAGGCCACTCTCTGATTGTTAGAACTGGCAGTTTCTCTTTCTTCCCTATGCTGTACAAAGAATTTGAGGCAGCCTAATGCCTTGGAAACCCCTAAGAGGGAGAATCATGCTTTATCTGGAAGGGATGGGAGGCTATGTTTTAAGAACTGCAACACACTCCATGTGGCATTAACAACTCACTCTGGTGGTTTGAATGACAATGGTCCCCCATATGCTCACATATTTGAATGCTTGTTTCCCTGACTGGTGGACTGTTTAGGACACATTTTGAAGGTGTGGCCTTGTTGGAGAAAGCATGTCACTTTCTCAAAAGAGTGGACTTTGTGGTTCCAAAAGCCCATACCAGGCACAGTCTCCCTTTCTCTCTGACTGCAATTTGTAGATTAGGTTCCAGGACCATGTCTCCATATCTACAGCCACACTCCATGCTGCGATGATAACTCTGAAACTGTAAGCAAGCTCCCAATCAAATACTTTTATAAGTTGCATTGGTCATGCTGTCTCCTCCCAGAAATAGAACAGTGATAACTAAGATACTCACCTAATGAATCTCTTACCCTGAAGGGCAGTTTGTCTCAGCACCTCCCTCTTGAATGCATCTCCTCACTTCTCCCTTCTCAAAAATCTATTGACATTGTTTCTATATCTTAAAACATGTTTATTTTATATAATTATTTCTTTGTGTGCATGTATGTGTTTTTTTGTGTTCTGTGGAATGCATGTGGAAGTCAGAGGTCAGTTTGATGAAGCTCATTCTTTTCTTCCACCATGTGGGTCCATGGGATCAAACTTGGGGTGTCAGGCTTGGCAGTAAGCATCTCATTCTTCTCACGAGCCTGTTTTTATATTTCTAAGAATCACCCTCTGTGGAAGTTACAGTTATTACCAGCTTACAAACAAGATTTTGACAATACTGTCAGCCCTGGTAGTATAGCTCATTTGAGGAGGTGGAGGCAAAAGGGTTGTTAAGTTCAAGCCCAGCTTGGGCAATTTAGTGAGTGGGACCCTATTGAGCCATAATAAGAAGACAAAGAAATTATGGGTCATGAAAGGGAAAGGAAGTCCTCACCCTGGCTTCTGAATAAGCCTATTGCCAGCAGAGAAGTAAGAAATCCAGTACAATTAGCACTTGTTGTAAAGGCCATTAATACAGCATCAACATTCTTACATATATACATATTTCATGTTAAAATAGCAATGACCTGGACTTACAGCCTGAATGTATATGACCTTCATAAGGGCTCTTATTCCTTCTGAAGGTCTGGAAAACTTGGTTTATAGTAAAGATTTTCTACCTTCCTGTAACCCTGTAGCCTTCTCATTTGTAATGCTGTGAGGTCTCCCTCAGAAATCCCCCAGTGATAAGATAGTAATTTCCAATGCTACCAACTGTGGGGAGCTGACAGAAGGCGGTTATCATCCTTGCAGTCATCTTGAGCCATATACCCTGATAAGAGACTTGATTACAATAGTCTACAACAACTGAGCACACTCTGATAACATCTTGTTTTAGATACCAGGATCTTCCCTTGGGTGTGTGAGACTTAAAGGTGTGATTTAGAGCTGAGACTTAAGGGCATGACTTAGAGATCAGAGTTAGAGATAAGACCTAACTAAGGGTGTGACTTAAGGGTGTGACTTAGAAGTGAGACATATAAAAGGCGAGAGGCAGACCGAAGAGTGCAGTACAACTTGGAACAGAGAATTAGGTATTAGGCACTTGGCATTTGGAGGAAGAACTTGGAATTAGAGAGTACAACTTGGAGTTAGTTATTAGGCAGTAGGAATTAAGCACTCGGAAGAGAACAGATTATTAGGCATTAGACATTAGGCACTTAGCACTTGGAGAAAGAAATTGGAACTTGGAGGCACTAGGAACTAGGACTAGGAACTCAAGACTTGGGACTTGGACTACGAAGAGAGACTGAAGAATAAACGGGATTGAATCACACTCTGTCTGGTCTCCATTCTTCGAGTCCATCCTCACTCTCTCTCTTGCTGAACCCTGACCCTCGGACTGGAGCAGCTTGGGGCAGTGCGGACTCTAACAGCTTAGCCCCCAAGGCTTTTGGCAATTCGGGTCCAACGCTGACAGAGCGGCCGCAACATTTTTGGTGCCCAACTTGGGGCAGCGCGGTCTGCAACAACCAACACTGTACATCTATCTGACTGTTGTAAGAGTCAGTGAGGTATCTGTAACACACTTGGGGATGTTTTACTTTCTTCTGAGTTCTTCTCTTTCTCCTAAGCCTATATTAAAATACTTTTAATAAGATCTCCAGTTTTTTATAACCTGCTATCCCTGAGATGTTCAGGAATAGGTTCACAGAACCAAAGTCTAAATATTGATGTGAACTGAGTCCGAATCCCTAAAACTCTAGGGGAACTCCACAGTCCATGAGAGAGAGTGGGGGAGCAATGTCTCTTTCACCTGTTCTCCAACACACTGGCACTATCTTAAAATAGTAACAATAAGGTTGAGGACATAGATCAGTGGTAGAATATGTGGTTCAGCATGTGAGAGTCCCTAGGGACAAACATTAGGAGCACACATAAGTACAGTTCTTAAACATCTGCCCACTTTCGACCTCATAGCTGAAAAACTTGATTTCTATGGTGCTCCAACACGTTTCTCTTATTATGAATGAGTAACACATCTTCCCATATAAATGACAGCCAAGAACTCCAAGAGAATGTTCAGGACTCCAAGCAATTGTGGTAGAGAACCACTTCCTTCCTCTAGCTATAGAACCTACAGCGGAGAGCTGAAGCCCATGCCTCAGCAAACTGATATCACTAACTGAAAAACAGGTTTGTGCCAAGAGATGAGAACACAAGCCTTCTCACATCCTGACCCTAACCCAAGCTTCATGCTCTGGTAGTGGTATGAACCAGCAACACAATCATGGCTATTCTTTACGATTAGGGGTACGTTTGGGACTGATGGATGCATTCACTGTATTATTGTATGTACTTTGATACTTTGACATTTGAGGGCCTTCGTGATCCTGCATACACTACCAGACCAGAACCAGTTAACTTCTAAAGATGGGAGAGCTCATCTTTATGTGTAAACAAACCAACCCAACCCAGTCCTTAGACTATAGATGGCTGTTCAGGTGTCCTTATCACTCCACGGCCCAGCACTGGATAAACTTGTAACAGTCCTTGAGTCAACTGAGATTATTCAAGCTACTTGATGTCAGGCTTCATGTCATGCCTTAGCTTTACTTGTGAAAATAAAAACAAAAACTTTTGTTCACATGTTCTGACTTCCTCTTCCTGATCCACCTGCCATACTCCATTAAGTACCCTCTCCCACTTGGCATTTGTGACTATAGAAATGTCTTCCTTCATCAATCAGAAAGAGAATTTCTGAAAAGAAGTTGACATGACAAAGGCTGATTGATGACTTTCATGATGTGGAGAAGTTTGAGTGCTATAAGTCCCAGAGTCAAATTATCTTGGAAATTGTTTACCCCTTCAATACCCATTTATTACCCTCCTCTGGTGTGACCTTTCTGATCATTAGGTAGATCTTTGAAATGTACAGACGGGCAGAACCTTAGTTTCCATGAACAAAGGGACAAAGGATTCCATCAGATAACAACTGAGGCTGTAGCTGAGATTTATCTACTTCACTGTAAACCGTCTTTCTAATATTTCCACCAATGCATTTGAAAAGTGTCTCGATTATCTTTTACCTATGACTATAAAAAGTTCACAAGACTGTTACTACATTGGAACATGGGATTTGAGGAAACCTGAGTCTGTGTTCTTAGGATATGGATAGTCATATTTGGCTCCAAAATAAACTATCTTTTATGCCCTTTGAGATGAGCATTATGTGGTTTTCATTGTCTTATTTCCGTATCAGCATCCCCTAAATACCTGATTCAGTCAAATCCCAGGCACCTTAAAAAGCAAGATAGCTGAGTCCAATCATAGCTCTCACCCCTCATCTATGAAAGTTTATTTTTGCAGCAGATGAAGACTATTACCGAGATCAATGATTGGTCAAAATTAGAAAGGCTAAGTGACTATGGGGAAGCTAATCAGAAATGGCACATCTATAACACAAGTACACATAAGATATTACACAGGTAATAGCTCAGAAGATGGAGCATAAGAATAGTAAGAGCCAAAGAACCAGGATGCTGCTGGGATATAGTGTCTTCTAGACATGACAAACAAGATGCACCCAAGAAGTCTTAACAATATGGTCACCTAAACAATATTCGCATAATGACAATGCCAGTTAACATAGCAACCTAGAATGGAGAAGTTTCACAAATACCAACCCATTGATGATAAGCTGCAGGCAATCAATGGCTGTGGAGATGAGCAAAATCTGATTTCTCCAGGAACCAGCCCCCTCATTGGCTATCCAATCCAAAGTGGTCAGCCTTAGACAGATGTGCATACGAGCAGCACTAAATGGATCCAGTAAGGTGTGTGTGTATGTGTATTCACGCACATGCATGTGTGTGTATTAACATTAATAATTAAAGAAGAAACAGTTTCCTTAGTGGTAGTGAAATTTTGCAGGAATTGGAGAGGAGAGGGATAGAAATGATGTAAATACAGTACTCACGTAGGACATTCTCAAAAAATATATATATATAAACTTAACTGTATAAAACAAGAATGCTGAGTGAGGAATCTACTCTTGACAGGCATTTAGTAAACCTTTAGCATTTAAACTTCTAAGGTGGGCAGAACAGCCATGTAGAGCGCTGGCTTTTGTTTAAAGAGGACTCTGCAGCAGGCAGTCTTGGGAAAGCTCTAAGCAGAAAAGCCAAGAGAGAAGCAGCTCCCAGAAAGTCAGTACCGAGACTGTGAGGACTGGCTTCATATTCTGTATTGCCCAAAGGGAGGTGGAACTCTAACTCAGCCTATGCTCTGTGGTTTACAGCCTCTCTGCTAATTTCTAATGTGTACCAGGGGGCACCATCTCACATCCAACTATTCAAAGGGAGTGGCTTTATCTACATCTTGCTGAGATGGTGTCTAGACTAGTGATCACACTCACTGGTGCTCTCCAGAGCCTCACACTGTATTAGCATTTGTACTACCAGTTCCTTTGACTCACCTTTATTTGTATGGAATTCTGATGGCTTCACAGTTGGTTTAGCTAGAAGGTCATTGGAGGAGACCCAAGAGAAGACACTTATTTAAGATAGAGTTGGGAAAATGGGGAGATAATTTGGTAATAGACAAAGAAGTCCACAGAGTATCCAGGTAGCTAAGACAGTAAAGTAAATCCATCCCAGTATCTAGCAGACATTTAAATTAGTTTGCTAAATCATCATCTTCTCTTTGTATTCGGTGCTTTATTTTATGACTGGAATTTCAAAACTGTAACACCTTAGTTTTGCAGACTCAGGAGCTACCAGGATAAGGGCATGGACAGACAGAATTGAAAGCTATAGTACTCTATCACAAAGACAGAGGGCTGGGACCAGTGAATCCACCAATCATGGCTTTCCTTCAGACATAGATGAGCTATGACTATATCGTTGACTGAGCCTTTCCCTTGTAAAGAAGTGAAATTTCTTATCTCCTCTTATGAGGAGATGGATGAACATGACTTGAAAGATCATCAGGCTCCATTCCACTGTGGTAAGAGAAACAAGTTCTTATATTTTATTTTATTTTATTTTATTTTATTTTATTTTATTTTATTTTATTTTATTTTGCCACTAAGTATCACTAGAAAGCCTGGAACTGAAAAGAGATCAATGTGCATGTGCTGAGTCTTAAAGTGTGAACCAACCATAAAATCTGGCCAAATGATTTCTAATCAACTTTGAACTGAACAAGAAACTCTCCCTGGCTGGCTTTCGAAGTACTGGAAGGTGCTTTGTACACTGATGTGGGAGGAAAGACCTGACTAATGATCTTACCTAGCACTCGGCCACACTTGCTACAGTTCTGATATTCTAAGCAACAGAAGGACAAGAGTAGCAAGATGTAGGTATACCACATGCAAGCCTGGTGCCCAGCGAGTCCAGAAAAGGACTCATCATGTGGGTTCTGGGAATCAAATCTGTGTCCTCTGAAAAGCAGCCAGCACCCTTAATCACCAAGCCATCCCTCCAGTCTTGCACCTACATTTATATTAATATATTTGTGCTACTCTAAACTTGGGTCAAACAAGCTTCTTATCACAGTACACTGACGTGGAAACTTCTTTGGAAAGTTAGTTATGTCTGTGATGTTTTGCTGGGGCACACAGGTGAAAGGATATCTTGCTAAAGCAAACACATGAAAGACTGTTTTCCTGAAGCAGACACAGGTGAAAAGGATGTTTGGATATAGCAAACTCATGAAAAGACCCAGGGGGAAGGAGTATAAATATGACCGTACAGACAGTGGGAGATGAGCACTGAGCTTTGGTTTGCGCCAACTCATTATTCTTCACTAACAACAGCCAAGTTTGCCTTACATAGTATTGTTGAGCTCAACTTGTGATCACACTGCCATTGAGAGAAACTTGCCCAAGAACTGCTTGTGAGTTTTCTGCAGCAGCTTGCCACCTTCATGGTCTTGCCTTAGGCGGGTTGGCAAGCCTGGTGGTTTCTTCAGGCTTGAACTGCAGTTGCTGGTTCATGCCTGGTGTCTGCTTGCTTAAAGAACTAGACTGTAGCTGCCGGTTCATGATGGGTGTCTGCCTGCCTAGAGAATTGACCTGCAGCTGCTGAATCGTGTTTGGTGTTTGCTATAGAAGTGAACTGCTGCCAAAGAAGATTGAGATTGTCCCCTCACCCCCGACAGAACTATTGCTGAACAGGTCCACTTCCTCCATATCCTAATAAATTTTCTCTTCCACTACCTCTGCTTGGTGGTGGTCTAGAGGAGAGGTTGAGCCATTATTAAAAGAAGGGTGCAAAAAATTTATGCCTTCAGTACACAGTGGTTAATGCATTACTGTTCAAAGTGGTAAGAATAAATGCCTATGGGTACTTGGGTATAGAAGGTATACCTGTTATTAACCCCTTGCCTACACAATCACCTTAAGGCTTAGGGAACACCATGGAGGAAGAGCAGAAGAAAGGCTGAAGACGGGAGGCATGTTATGAAATGTTATTCTCTGGACATGACATGCTTATTGCACACATAAACTCAGAGCAGTTGTGATTATCTGCATAAAATCAATCCAATATACATCCAACATGAAGAAGGGCTGTCAAGGTCCCACACTGACTGAGGATTTTATTGGAAGTTGATTGGAAGTTATTTTATTGGAAGTTAGGGGGCATAAAGGTGTTCATTACAATTGTGTCCTCTGGTAGGTTCCCAATGCATTCGTGGGTGACTCCACACCAGTGAGCACTAACTAAGACTTAGAGGATTAAAAAATAATTAAAAGTATAAAAGGAAGACAGAAAGCTTGGAGGGAGGTATAACAAGGGTACTGTGCTGAGGGAGAGTCACAGAGAGGGGGGGTGAGTATGAGCAGGATACACTGTATACACATATGAAATTTTCAAAAAATAAATGCAAACTTAAATTTAAAAAGATAATGTTTTTGTCAACCCAGTCCTGATCTAAGGATGGAACATAGGACTTTAGGCTTCTAAATTGAGCTAAATTCCCAATGCCATATTTTTGTCTTCTTAAATTAAAAAAAAAATAAAAAGCACAGCATAGGAGACAAATGGCACATGTCTATAGTTCTAGCACTCCGACACGAGAGGGTTGTGAGTTGAAGACCAGCCCAAGCTTCATAGTGAACCCTGATCTTAAGCAGTAAGCTCAGAACATACAAATAATTATAAATGACACAGTATATTTGCAAAGGACCTGTGTCTTGATCATGAGCTTGACCAACCTCCAAGACCTGTACAGCGAATTATAACCGAAGTCATTCATAGGATCAGAAAAGGCCCAAGGTGGCTCTGCACATTAATTAAAGAGAAAGGAGTTGGAAAAAACCAGTAGCCTTTAATGAGAGGCACACAGTACACTGAGGCACAGAGTAATTTCCTATCCAATGCCTGTCTAACTTTTCTATGGATTTCACTACTAACAAATACTCATGGCATATTCTTACATACACACTACACCACACATCCCCCACCTCCACACTATACACACCACACAAACACATATGTACCACATATATATATACCACACACACAAAATACACAACATACACACACACACACACCACCACCACCACCACCATCACACATCTGGCTCTGATCCTCACCTCACCTCAGTAAGTTATGCAAAGACTTACCTGCTGGAATTTTTACTTCTGTTGGTCGAAGTATTGAAAGAAAGCCTCTGGGTTGTCCCATAGAAGTTTTAGATGTTTCTAACTGTCTGCTCCCTTGAAAAGAAAACTTGTAGCAGTGAAATGTAATTAACTTTTTTTTTATTTCCCTGAAAAAAAAAGACTTTAGTCTCCCTTGAAATAAGAAAGGCCATTGCTAAAATTACCTGGTGAGTCTGTTGTTTTCTCAACAGTATAAAGATCATCTGCGTAAGGCAAGCAGACATGAAGTAGGCATTCCAATAAAAACCAGCATAAAAACATAGAAGAACTCCAAACCCTGTGATTCATTTTACCATCATCAGTTCTTTTTCATACACAAGAAAGACCTATCTAACAGCCCAGCGGCTGGCGCAGCGGAATGTTTGAGTTCTGAGTTAGAGCCCCCAGTGTGAGGTCAGCTTATCCTAACTGCCCTGGAATTCCTTCACAGAACTTGGGCAGCCAAGGTGACTGAAATAAGCCAGGTGTCCTAACTGTGAGGCAGACAGGGATGAGAGCAGGTTCAAGCCTTCAGGGAAAATGCAGATTAGAGAGAAGGCAGGCAGGAATCTTGATTCAGTGTGGTATGTGAAGAGAAAGGGACAGAAGGTAGCAAGACAGGAAACCATCTGGACAAAGTCAAAACTCTGCATCTCAATGTCTGATGTCAAAGTGGTCTTCAGATCTCTAATGCCTTTTTCATCTTTGTGGACTGCAACAAACTTCTTTCTCCTGGTGATTCAAAGTTGGAGTCATTCAAAAACCAGATATATAAAGAGATCTCAGTAAGAGTTTTATCTGGGATCAAACAAGGCTTGGATGAACACATTCCTTTTGTTACACAGTTGGCTTATTATTAATTGATCCCTCTAAAAGAGTTTTAATACAAGCCCTTGCTCTCACACAACGAGCTTTAAAATTTTACAGAGTGCTTGTTGCTCCAAAAACATCCAAAGACAATATTTTTTCAATATCTTAGACATCAGTTATATTCCTAAATAAATTGTGACACAAAAATTCAAAAGAGAAGAGATAGTTTACTTATTTTAAATTATTTTCAAAAGTTTCTAGGAGATGCTAATTGGCTAAGATCTTATTTTAAGCTCTCCACAAAAGAATTTAAACCTCTGTTTAATGTTCTCAAGAGAGAGACAAACCCTAATTTTTTTCTACAATTGGCTGATAAAACAAAAATAATTTTGCAGAAAATAGAAAAAGCTATTATTGATAGATATATTATAGATTGATTGGTTGTTGGCTGTTTTATAACTCCTTTGATAAAAAAAAGATTATTAATATAGATTTATATTTCTTTATTTCCAAAAGAAGTTCAAACATCCTGTTTTAAAGCTGTAAGCTGTTGCTGTGTTAATATAAAATTATAGGTTAAAGATCGCAGAGGAATCTTAAGAAAGGACTTAATGAAATATTCCTTATTCTAAATAATAATATAATTGGTTATTAAAAAATACTGATATTTGGCCTAATACATGATCAATTTGTTACAGCTTTTCTCTATACATGCTCTTGTATTTATACATATAGCCCATAAAAGGTGTGTTTACTGTATTAATAGACAGCTCATTTAATGAGGAGACAATATACATAATTAGACTACATATTTACTCTCTTGAGTTTCCCCTGCTTCAGCAAAGATAATTGAACTTCGTGCTGTAGCCACTATTTAAAATACAACAAAAAAAAATAAGCTTTCAATTGGTATACTTATGGTCAGTATATGGCTTACGGTTTATAATTGCTTAAAATTGTTTCTTTTCTAGATCTTGCTAATTTTCAAAATTTACAAATACAGCTCAATTTAAGAAACATGTATTTTTTCTTAATTTTTAAAGACATTTAAGAGCTCATACTACATTGCCTGAGTCCCAGAAAAATGTCATAACAAATTTGTATATCAGATAGATTACAGACCTTACAAAAACAATTGACCATACAATTTTATCCTTTACATTGGGGTTACTATATAATAAAAGTCTGTGTATCTAGATTACTGTGTCACTGTAGCTGATCTGCCTTTTGTGATCCCTGAGACCAGAAGCTGCAGTTTTTTCGCACTTAGCACCTCATTCTAAAAACAGTCAGAGATTAAGTAAACAGCTTTTGTTTTGTCTTGACAAAAACTGCTGGGCTCTAACTTATGCCTGCTAGTCTGAGGCCACTTAAAAGTTACTAAAGAGTTTATTATTAGGTGTAAAAAAAGGTTTTATATGAAAGCCATCTAAAGAAAAAATACAAAGACAACTTCCTTTTTATTTGAGAAAAGGAAAAAAGTTCTATTTTATATTCTAAGTGGAAAAAGACAAAGAGTTCTGTTTTATCTCTCCATTATGTTTGTCCTCGTATCCTTTTGAACTCAGTATTCATATATTTTTTAGAGTGTATGATCACACGTTACAAAGTTTGTTACAAGTTTATACCAAAAATTAAACTGAGATAAAGGATTATAATGAAAAGTGTTTATATGCATATTTGTTGAAAGTGATTGTGTGGCTAGACATTCATCACCTGCCTGGCTCCACAGGTTCACTGGGGGTTTGGAACTATAGCTGAGTTACCAGTGAAGATTTGTATAGATAAGCCCAGACAATATTTTATTTTCTATCCTAACACCTACAGTATATTATTGGTCCCCTTTTTTATTAATCTTTGGCAAATTGTTTTCTAACCTCCTAGAATGTGCCCAAGGTGGGGAAAAAAAGTCTGGTTATTATCTAAAAACAGTTAATTGATATTATTTGAGAGACTGACAAAATTTTTATTACAGACTTGACTATCAGAAAAAGGCCTAGTAACAGTCTCATTATAAAAGAGCTTAACAATGATGAATATAATTTTAAATTTTTTATAAAGATCATTATTAAGACTTAAAAAGTCATCTATTTGTCTATATAACATTACCACAAGATAGTACATCTTTGTGGATCTATGTTTAATAATAACAGCTTGAGTCAACAATTTGATATTTTCAAAGAGTGTATAAGTTACATTATAAAAATTTGCTTTTAGTGCCCTCAGCTTTTTAATAATAGTGCTAATACTTGAGGACTTATATTTAATCAGTTATGGTAAGTAGGTGTTACACATTTCTGATTTTAGAAAATTAAAATATGTATATGTGATTTGACACCTTTTCAGGCTTTCTAGTTACAATTACTTTAACATGAAAAACAACCAAAAGTACAATTAGTTATTGCCTATATTATCTTTTTATACTTGCCATTCCATATCATATTAAAATAAACAAAACTGACTGTTGCAGTCAGACATTTGAGATGTTTTGTTGACAGTTTGGAATTAGCCATGTTTCTGGAATTCCTTGTAATCCTCAAGGACAAGGTATTGTAAAACAGATATTGTGGAACCTTGAAATAGTGTCTTCATGACTCTCTGAGTGTGGAAAAAGCAGCTGCTGGCACTTTTACCCTGGTTTTACGAAGAGCTCTAAAAAATTGGCTTTTAATACAAAAGACGGGGAGATACACCCCCAGAAAGAGTCCCCAGAAATGCTTTCCATCATGCCTTGTTCATTCTCAATTCTCTAAATCTGGATGCTCACGGCAAACCTGCTGCTGATTGCCTTTGGCATGCTGAGACCAAGAAAAACTATGCCACAGTTATGTGAAAGTTATACCCTTAAATAGAATGGCCCGGACCCAGTTCTCATATGGGGCCGAGGACTGATATGCCTGTTTGATACCAAAGAAGGTGTAAGGCCTGCCAGAAAGGGAGGAACTCCCTCCATGTTCTCGGGAATTCACAGCCACCCCAATAACTGCAAGACACCGAACTTGATGCAATTAACAACGCGTTGAGGCTGCACTTCTAGCCTGTCCTACGCAGAGGCAAGCAATGAAGTTCGACCCCCCTTAGAGAAGAGCTAGAACTTTTAAAGGGAAAAACCACAACACAGGGAGACGAGGGGGGAAAATCATGATTAAGTATCTATAGAAAGCATCTGTCCAGTGTTCAGCTTCCGTGACAGGTTCACGAAACGGTCAGGGGGAAACATCTCATACAAGCTTTTCCTGGTATCCAGGGTGCACGGGCACGCTGACCTGAACTCCCAGCTCTGAACGCTTATCTATTTTGTTTTGTGAATAGCTAGTTTCCTAGGACCCAGAGCACAGAACAAGCTGATCTGCACTCTTGACTCCATCTGTGGAAGGCTTAAAATTTTTTAACTCTTTCAGTTCCAAGCCTCAACTCCTTTGTATGACTCCTTCAGTCCTGGGCCATCAGCTGCAACTGAGCCTGCACCTTCATGGCCTTCCATGGCCTCTCACAGTGCCACACCTCAGCTGCTCTTCATGACCCCTTCATGCCTTCAAAACCAGCACCACCTGGGTGATTCTTACACATTACCAAGTACAGTTACTGCAGGAGGTACAACTTTGGCTATCTCTGGAACACCTATTCTTTGTGCTCTCAGTAAACACAGATAACTGTAGGGACAAGAGAAAGCCCTACGTTAGCAAATCCCTGAGTGAATATATGATGTTAACATAGGCATGGCCATTTTAAGGACCTACTGAGGAATAGGCAGGACCCCCTTCATTCCCCAGGAGGGAGAGTCTCAGCAACATGACAAAGCTTTCCTCTGATCCAAGAGTGGATATTGACTGTGTGTGCAGAAAACGGCCACCTATGCTTTCTTCAGGCAGATATTTATGAGCTGAAGACTGGTTCCTTACAGAGACTATCCCTACCAAGATCAGATAAATCCATCTCCTTGATCCACTCATATAAGATAAACCCTGCCTCCTTCTCTGTGTATAGTAGCTCTGCCTCCCATTCAGTTGCACGCAATAACTCCACCTCTCAGTTTAACTCTACTTATGCACTTGTGTACACTTAGCTCACAGGTAGCTGAGATTCCTCCAGCCAAGAGCCAGACCACCCAAATGCCAGGTTTTCTGTGTATCCTTGTCTCTGCCTGTTTTTTCATTCCCTCATTGATCCCACTCAGGTCTGTCCTTGGAGCTATGCTAGATGCATCAGGTGAACAATTAAAGGAGTCATCTCTCACTAATTCTCCTCTCAGAAGTCATGAGTTACCTATAGTTTTTTTCCCCTAGGGATAGGATCTGGTGACAATTTCTGTCTTCCAGGTTGGCATGTCTATTGATATTGCCATTGTTCAGGTCTTGTTTTTACAGCCTTGTTTTACAACTAGGAGAGATGGTCTCACAGCAAACTTCCTTATATTCTGCCTCTTACAAGTTCTCTGTTCTTTCTTCTGTGATGTTTCCTGAGCAATAGGTAACGAGGCTGTGATGTAGTGTTGAGGTTTCATCTGTTACTAAGCATTACAGTGCTAAATTCTGTATCCCAGGGTCCAGTTGCCCCCAGACAAGTGAATTTCCACACATACAGCTTTCACTGTGCAAATCTTGCTCCTTAATTTAAAACTATTGGTTAATATAGATGCTTACAGCCTGCAGATGGGTAGAAGAGAGGTAGGCAGGGCTTCAGTTCCCAGGCATGGCTGCTGAGGTAAAGACCATGAAGAAGAGAGAGGAGGAATGAGCATTTTCCCTTGCCCGGACCCCGGTGGACTAAGCAGTCACACAGCTGATCTGCTCCCCCGAGGAAACTGCATCCCGAGGCATTCTAGCCAGGTCACGGACCAAAGAGCTGCAGGTAGGAGCACCCACACACCGCCCTAGGCCCCAGAAGCACAACTGGCAGTAGGGAGATCCCAGGGCACACCTGGCATCCAGAACCCACTCCTGGGGAAAACCACATCCCTTCCGCCTCTTGCCTGGACCCTGTCTTCGTTCTTCATGAGCTTCATGTGGTCTGTGGGCTGAGTCTTCGCTATTCCAAGCTTTTGGGCTAACATCCGCTTAACAAGGAGTAAATACCATGTGTGTTCTTTTGTGATTGGGTTAACTCACTCAGGATGATAATTTTTAGATCCATCCATTTACCTAAAAATTTCTCTAATTCATTATTTTTAATAGCTGAGTAATACTCCATTGTGTAGATGTACCACATTTTTTGTATCCATTCCTCTGTTGAGGGACATCTCGGTTCTTTCTAGCTTCTGGCTATTATAAATAAGGATGCTATGAACATAGTGGAGCGTATGTCCTTATTATATGTTGGAACATCTTCTGGGTATATGCCTAGGAGTGGTATAGCTGGATCCTCAGGTAATGCTATGTCCAGTTTTCTGAGGAACCACCAGACTGATTTTCAGAGTGGTTGTACCAGCTTGCAATCCCACCAACAATGGAGGAGTGTTCCTCTTTCTCTGCATCCTTGCCAGCATCTACTATCACTTGAGTTTTTGATCTTAGCCATTCTGACTGGTGTGAGGTGGTATCTCAGGGTTGTTTTGATTTGCATTTCCCTGATGACTAAGGATGTTAAGCATTTCTTAGGGTGCTTCTCAGCCATTCAAATTTCCTCTGTTGAGAATTCATTGTTTAGCTCTCCACCCCAGTTTTAATAGGGTTATATGGTTGTTTGGAGTATGATTTCTTGAGTTCTTTGTATATCCTGGATATTAGCCTTCTATCGGATGTGGGATTGGTTAAGATCTTTTCCCAATCTGTTGGTTGCCGTTTTGTCTTATTGACAGTGTCCTTTGCCTTACAGAAGCTTTGCAATTTGATGAGGTCCCATTTGTCAATTCTTGATCTTAGAGCATAAACCATTGGTGTTTTGTTCAGGAACTTTTCCCCTGTGCCTAGGTATTCGAGGGTCTTCTCCCTTCTCTTCTATTAGTTTCAGTGTATCTGGTTTTATGTGAGGGTCTTTTATCCACTTGAATTTGAGCTTTGTACAAGGAGATAAGAATGAATTGATTTGCATCCTTCTACATGTTGACCTCCAGTTGAACCAGCACCATTTGCTGAAAATGCTGTCATTTTTCCACTGGATGGCTTTAGCTCCTTTCTCAAAGATCAAGTGATCATAGGTGTGTGGGTTTATTTCTGGATCTTCAATTCTATTCCATTGATCTTCCTGCCTGTATCTGTACCAATACCATGCAGTTTTTATTACTCTTGCCCTGCAGTACAGTTTGAGGTCAGGGACAGTGATTTCCCCAGAAGTTCTTTTATTGTTGAGAATAGTTCTTGCTATCCTGGGTTTTTTGTTGTTCCAAATGAACTTGCAAATTGCTCTTTCTATCTCTATGAAGAATTGATTTGGAATTTTGATGGGGATTGCATTGAATCTGTAGATTGCTTTTGGCAAGATGGCCATTTTTACTAAATTAATCCTGCCAATCCAAGAGCATGGGAGATCTTTCCATCTTCTGATATCATCTTTGATTTCTTTCTTCAGAGACTTGAAGTTCTTGTCATACAGATCTTTCACTTTCTTGGTTAGATTCACTCCAAGATATTTTATATTATTTGTGACTATTGTGAAGGGTGTCATTTTCCTAATTTCTTTCTCAACCTGTTTATCCTTTGAGTAGAGGAAGGCTACTGATTTGTTTGAGTTGATTTTATATCCAGCCACTTTGCTGAAGTTGTTTATCAGGTTTAGGAGTTCTCTGGTGGAAGTTTTAGGGTCACTTAAGTATACTATCATATCATCTGCAAATATTGAAATATTGACTTTTTCCTTTCCTATTTGTATCCCTTTGACTTCCTTTTGTTGTCTAATTGCTCTGGCTAGGACTTTCAGTACTATATTGAATAGGTAGGGTGAGAGTGGGCAGGCTTGTCTAGTCCCTGATCTTAGTGGGATTGCTTCCAGTTTCTCTCCATTTAGTTTGATGTTGGCTACTGGCTTGCTGTATATTGCTTTTACTATGTTTAGGTGTGGACTTGAATTCCTGATCTTTCTAAGACTTTTAACATGAAGGGATGTTAAATTTTGTCAAATGCTTTCTCAGCATCTAGTGAGATGATCATGTGGTTTTTTTTCTTTGAGTTTATTTATGTGTGGATTACATTGATGGATTTTCGAATATTGAACCATCCCTGCATTCCTGGGATAAAGCCTACTTGATCATGATGGATAATTGTTTTGATGTGTTTTTGGATTCGGTTTATGAGAATTTTATTGAGTATTTTTGCATCAATATTCACAAGAGAGATTGGTCTGTAGTTCTCTTTCTTTGTTGGATCTTTGTGAGGTTTAGGTATGAGTGTAATTGTAGCTTCATAGAACGAATTGGGCAGTGTTCCTTCTGTTTCTATTCTGTGGAATAGTTTGAAGAGAATTGGTATTGGGTCTTCCTGGAAGGTCTGATAGAATTCTGCACTAAACCATCTGGCCCCGGACCTTTTTTTTGGTGGGGAGACTTTTAATGACTGCTTCTATTTCTTTAGGGGTTATGCACTGTTTATATGGTTTATCTGCTTCTGTTTTAATTTTGATACTTGGTATCTGTCTAGAAAATTGTCCATTTCATATAGATTTTCTAATTTTGTTGAATATAAGCCTTTGTAGTAGGATCTGGTGATTTTTAAAATTTCCTCAGTTTCTGTTGTTATGTTTCCCTTTTCAGTTATGCTTTTATTAATTTGAGTACTGTCTCTGCAGCCTTTGGTTAGTCTTGCTAAGGGTTTGTCTATCTTGTTGATTTTCTCAAAGAAGAAGCTCCTGGTTTTGTTGATATTTTGTATAGTTCTTTCTGTTTCAACTTGGTTGATTTCAGCCCTTAGTTTGATTATTTCCTGCCATCTACTCCTCTTAGGTGTATTTGCTTCTTTTTGTTCTAGAGCTTTCAGGTGTGCTGTCAAGTTGTTAGTGTATGTTCTTTCTAGTTTCTTTTTGTGGGCACTTAGAGCTATGAGTTTTCCTCTTAGTACTGCTTTCATGGAGTCCCACAAGTTTTGATATGATGTGTCCTCATTTTCATTAAATTCTAAAAGGTCTTTATTTTCTTTCTTTATTTCTTCCTTGACCAAGTCTTCATTGAGTAGAGCATTGTTCAGTTTCCACGTGTATGTGGCTTTCCATTGTTTTTGTCCATATTAAAGATGAGTCTTAGTCCATGGTTGTCTGATAGGGCACAAGAGATTATTTCAATATTTTTGTATCTGTTGAGGCCTGTTTTGTGACCAATTATATGGTCTATTTTGGAGAAGGTACCATGAGGTGCTGAGAAAAAGGTATATTCTTTTGTTTTAGGATGAAATGTTCTATACATAGCAGTTAAGTCCAATTGGTTCATAACTTCTGTTGGTTTCATTGTGTCTCGGTTATTTTTTGTTTTCATGATCTGTCCATTGCTGAGAGTGGCATGTCGAAATCTCCCACTATTATTGTGTGAGGTGCAATGTATGCTTTAAGCTTTAGTAAAGTTGTTTTTTTTTTTTTTTTATGTATGTGGGTGCCCTTGCATTTGGAGCATAGATGTTGAGAATTGCAAGTTCCTCTTGGTACATTTTTCCTTTGATGAATATGACATGTTCTTCTTTATCTTTTTCGATTACTTTTGGTTGAAAATCGATTTTATTTGATATTAGAATCGCTACTCCAACTTGTTTATTGGGACCATTTGCTTGAAGACTATTTTCCATCCTTATACTCTGAGGTAGTGTCTGTCTTTTTCACAGACGTGCGTTTCTTGTATGCAGCAAAATGCTGGGTCGTGTTTATGTATTCAGTCTGATAGTCTATGTCTTTTTATTGGAGAATTGAGTTTATTGATATTAAGAGTTATTAAGGAAAAATGATTGTTGCTTCCTGTCATTTTTTTATTGGTGGTGGAGTTATGTTTGTGTAGCTATCTTCTTTTAGGGTTGTTGGAAGATTACTTTCTTGCTTTTTCTAGGTTGTAGTTTTTCTCCTTGTGTTGGAGTTTTCCACCAATTATCCTTTGAAGTGCTGGATTTGTGGTAAGATATTGTGTAAATTTGGATTTGTCATGCAATATTTTGGTTTCTCCAACAATATTGATTGAGAGTTTTGTTGGGTATGGTAGTCTGGGCTGGCATTTGTGTTCTCTTAGGGTCTGTATGATATCAGTCCAGGATCTTTTGGCTTTTATAGTCTCTAGTGAGAAATCTGGTGTAATTCTTATAGGTCTACCTTTATATGTTACTTTACCTTTTTCCCTTACTGATTTTAGTATTTTTTCTTTGTTTTGTACATTTGATGTTTTGATTATTATGTGGCGGGAGGTATTTCTTTTCTGGTCTAAACTATTTGGAGTTCTGTAGGCTTCTTGTATATTTAGGGACATCTCTTTCTCCAGGTTAGGAAAGTTTTCCTCTATAATTTTGTTGAAGATATTTACTGACCCTTTAATTGGGAGTCTTCACCCTCATCTATACCTTTCATCCTTAGGTTTGGCCTTCTCATTGTGTCTTGAATTTCTTGGATGTTTCGGATTAGTAGCTTTTTTGTATTTTGCATGTTTTTTGACAGTTGTGTCAATGTTTTCCATGGTATCTTCTGCACATGAGATTCTCTCATTTATCTCCTGTATTCTGTTGGTAATACTTGTGTCTATGACTCCTGATCTTTTTCCTAGGTTTTCTATCTCCAGAATAGTTTCCCTTTGTGATTTCTTTATTGTTTATACTTCCATTTTTAGATCCTGGATGGTTTTGTTTAATTACTTCACCTGTTTTGTTGTGTTTTCTTGCAATTCTTTAAAGGATTTTTGTGTTACCTCTTTACGGGCTTCTACCCGTCTACCTGTGTTCTCCTTAAATTCTTTAAGAGTGTTATTTATGTGCTTCTTAAAGTCCTCTATCATTGTCATGAGAATTGATTTTAATTCTGAATCCTGATTTTCCTGTGTGATGGGGTGTTCAGGGTTTACTATGATGGGGGAACTGGGGTCTGATGATGCCATGTAACTTTGGATTCTGTTGCTTACGTTCTTGCACTTGCCTTTTGCCATCTGGTTAACTCTAGTGTTAGCTGTACTCACTGTTTCTGACTGAAGCCTGCCTTTCCAGTTATCTTGCTTGTGTCTTATCTCCTCGGGGTCCAGATGTCTCTGTGATCTTTTGATCCTGAGCTCCAGTTGCTCTGAGTACAGTGGTACCTCTAGGCTGTCTCAGGATATGGTGTCTCCAAGGTAGCAGACCAGCTAGGTGTCAGCTCTTCTGGGTGCAGTGTCTCCTCTAGGATGTCTCGGGATAAGGTGCCCACTGCTTTGAGTGCAGTGTCTCCTCTAGAATGTCTCAGGATATGTTGTTGTCTGTTGCTCTGAGTTCATTTGTTCCTCTGCCGCTCTGGGTTAAGTGGACCCTCTAGGATGCCTCTGGAGGGATCCGGTGTCCACACAGGAGCAGATCAGGTGGGGATCTGACAAATATTTTTTAACTCTGCAGCTTCACCTTTGTGGTCCTGAGTTTAAACCCATCTGAATAGCACACATACTGCTTTTGTACCTCAGACCAGAACTCTCCTGTCTCTTCAGTCCATTAAAAGAGTCCATTAACATTAATGTTTTTATATTGCAGATTGAAAGAGACCCAAGGAGTCCTTCTTCTCTGTTACTTCTGATCCAGCTGGTGAAGCTCTGTGATAAATTTAAGTATTGCTCCAAATTATCGTTTCTCACTGAAGTGGAATTTATTTCCCCACAACTTGACTCTGGGATTTCCCTGACCTTCCATTAATGGAATGTGGCAGACCTATTGATTTGTGACTTCTGAGGCTATGTTATAATGCACTTTGCAGATGTTATTTTATTTTATTTTTTAATAATGTTTATTATTGGGACATCCTTCCTTCTGGGACCCACCCACTATGCTGAGGAGGGCTAAAATACTTTGGAGACATACAGTCTGACTGAGCTCCCAGCTTGCAGCTGGCATCTACTGCCTTGAGTATGTTATTTTGGACACAGAATCCTCACAGGAGTTTACTATTCTTTCATTGCTTCTAACCAAAACGTCCTGAGATGCTCTCAATAAGAATCAACCAGTAAACAAGGAGAGAAAAGAGTCATTTA
>JANHMN010000003.1:20888034-20986503 GCA_030674055.1 Rhabdomys pumilio
GTATAGTAGTCTGGGCTGGCATTTGTGTTCTCTTTGAGTCTGTATGCTATTAGTCCAGGATCTTCTGGCTTTTATAGTTTCTGGTGAGAAGTCTTGTGTAATTCTTATAGGTCTGCCTTTCTATGTTACTTTACCTTTTTCCCTGATTGCTTTTAGTATTTTTTCTTTGTTTTGTGCATTTGATGTTTTGATTATTGTGTGATGGGAAGAATTTCTTTTCTGGTCTAGTCTATTTGGACTTCTGTAGGCTTCTTGTATGTTCATTGGCATCTCTTTCTTTTGGTTAGAAAAGTTTTCCTCTATAATTTTGTTGTAGACATTTACTGGCCCTTTTAGTTGGGAATCTTCAGTCTCATCTATACCTATTATCCTTAGGTTTGGTCTTCTCATTGTGTCCTGGATATCCTGGATGTTTTGGGTTAGGAGCTTTTTGCATTTTGCGTTTTCTCTGACAGTTGTGTCAATGTTTTCCATGGTATCTTCTGCACATGATATTCTCTCTTCTATCTCTTGTCTTCTGTTGGTGATGCTTTCATCTATGACTCCTGATCTTTTTCCTAGGTTTTCTATCTCCAGGGTTGTCTCCTGTTGAAATTTCTTTGTTTCTACTTCCATTTTTAGATCCTAGATGGTTTTGTTTAGTTTTTACATCTGTTTGGTTGTATTTTCTTGCAATTCATTAAGGGATTTTTGTGTTTCCTCTTCAAGGGATTCTACCTGCTTACCTGTGTTCTTCTGTATTTCTTTAAGGGAGTTGTTTATGTCCTTCTTAATTTAAATCTGAATCCTGCTATTCAGGTGTGATGGGGTGCTCAGGACTTGCTCAGGTAGGAGAACTGGGTTCTGATGATGCCAGATAACTTTGGTTTCTGTTGCTTATATTCTTGAGCTTGCCTTTTGCCATCTGGGTAACTCTAGTGCTACCTGCACTCACTGTCTCTGATTGGAGCCTGTCTTTCCAGTTATCTTGCTTGTGTCAGAACTCTTCAGAGTCCAGATGTCTCTGTGATCCTGTGATCCTGAGCTCCTGGGTGGAAGAGCTCCTGGAACTCAAGCTATCTCTGGGATCCTGAAATCCTGCTGCTTTGAGTGCAGTGGTTCCACCACTGCTCTGCTGCTCTTGGAAGGTTCAGGATATGATGTCTTCATGGGAGCAGACCTGCTAGGTAACTGCCCCAGCCAAAAGGAGCAATCTAGGGGTGGCCCTTCCTCTCTTTCTCTCCCAGCTCCACCTCCTCTTCTACTGCCTAATCACCCAGCTCCACTGGCATTACAATGTAGCAGAATAAGTATCCCACTACATATCACCCTTTCTGAACAGTCCCTTATACTATAAAACATTGCATCCGATCTTCAGCCTTTTTGTCCAGGATCATCTGACAGACTTTTTGATAGAAGTTGCTACACAGGACAGCTTTCAACCCATCTGTGGTTCTTCATGGCTGATAGCCTACATCTTTTGTTTTTTGTATCTCTATTATCTTAGTATTTTAAACATTTTTATAATGTTTTCAATGTTTTCTTCTATGGCCTGTCTCCATTTCTCATATTTTTTCATTTCTTGTTCTAATCTTTCTTCTAAGGCCTGTAACTCTACAGCCCTCTTTTTTTGAGGAGGTATAAAAAGCTATTAATGATTATTAAGATTAGCATAATAAATACCAGCTTAATAATAACCATAATTGGTATTGTGCTGATCTCAGTTAAGCCATTTGTCTCTTCTGCTTTTGTTTCTATCTTTAAGCCCTCTAAAATGGCATTATATAACAATCAAAAACTCTTACTGAGTCTTTTCATCTTATTTATTTTATTCCCTTTAATTTTATTAATTTAAATTCTTTTTACTAATTTATAATTTTTCTTTTGTTTACCTTTTTATTGGATATTATATTTACATTTCAAATTTTATCCCCTTACCACATTCTCCCCACCACCCAGGAACCTCCTATCCCATCCCCCCTCCTCCTGCTTCTATGAGGATGTTCCCCCATCTCCCACTTCTCCACCCCCCACTCTATGTTCAGCCTTCATGGGACCAAGGATCTCCTCTCCCACCTATGCCTGACAAGGCCATCCTCCCCTACATGTACAGATGGAGTCATGAGTCCTTCCCTATGTGCTCCCAGGCTGCTGGTTTAGATCCTGGGTGCTCTGGTTGGTTGGTATTGTTGCTCTCCTCATGGGGCCACCAACCCTTTCAGTTCCTTCAGTCTTCTCTCTAACTTCTCCATTGGGAAACACTTGATCAGTTCAGTGGTTAGCTGTGAGCATCTGCCTCTGAATATGTCAGACTCTGGCAGACCTCTGAGTAGACAGCTATATCAGGTGTGAGGAGCGGGTGCGGCAGCACAGCCAGCTAAAATGGTGCCTGGGCCAAATCTTATGAATGGCACCTGTCAAATCTTATGAATGGTGCTGCTTCTTGGCAGTTTGCGCTCTGCGCGCCTTTCCCTAACTGAGCCACAATGACAGAACTACTGCGCAGACTCACTGCCACGAGAATCGGGCCGTTTGAGGTGCACCAATGAGGCATGCCCATGAGGCAGGTGCTGATTGGGACAGGCAGGGGTATAAAAGGAAGGCCGTTAGGGAGCCTCCAGAGAGGAGATTGTAAAGGATCCTGAATAAACTGTGTTGAGAAGAACTCCCACTTGTTTTGTTCCTGTCTGCCGGTCAGAGAGAGAACTGACAATCAGGCTCCAGTCAGCACGCACTTCTGACATCCACATCAGCATCTACCTTTGGTGACTACACATGGTATGGATACCCAGGTGGAATGGTCTTCAGATGGCCCCTCCTTCAGTTTCTGTCCCACACTTTGTCTCCATATTTGCTCCCATGAGTATTTTGTTACTCCTACATTCAGTCTCCTTCCTTTTTAACATTAAAAGATAACTTTAAAGATTTGTTACTTGGTCAGAAGTTTAGTTGCTTTGGATTTTTTCCTGCCTTTTCTGTCTCTCTTCTCTTTAGCTCAGATCTTTAGCTGTCACTCACCTGCCCCTGTCACTTTGTTTATAAGGAGAGGCCCTTTTCCCTTCCAGGTGTCACTGAGAGTTCTCCCTCTGTTTCCACACCCCTCCCTGTCCACTTTAGCCAGCAGGAGCCCCCTCAGCTCTGGCCTCTTAGCTTCCCACCTGACTGCTTTAGAAAGTGCTTGTCTATAGTTTCTTTCTCTACACAGCTGAGGACTTCTTAATAGTGTCCATTTTTTCTAGTCAGCAGGTTGTTTTTATAGGTGCCCTTTTCCCTCTCTACCTCTTTAGCAGCCACACCTGGCCTCCTGACTTCATTTTCATTTGGAGTGCTACCTCCTCAGCCACTTGACACCCTGTTTGCTCAGTGCAAGTTTGAATTTCTAAGTTTTTGACTGACATTCAGTGCCAATATAACCACACTGCCTCTCACTTAGGACTTTACTACTTGAATTCTATGCCCAATGGTAGATACCATTTGTAAAAGTAATTTTAATAATCCATTTTTCTTTTACTAGTCCTGCAACCAGAATGACAACTCTAAGACAAAATATTTATCAACAAATGCCCAGGACAGAAGCTTTGCCTCATTCCTTGACTAGGGTTTTTTTTTTTTTTTTTTTTCCCTAACAATTTGATGCACATAACTTTTGTCTTTTATTTTCAAAAAATTTAATATATTAATTATTTTATTTATTTATGTCCCAAATGATGTCCCCCTCCAGGTCTCCCTTGCAGAGTTCTTTCCCCCAGCCCCTCTACCCTTCTCCTCTGAGAGCTTGCCCCCAGGTATACCTCTAACCCAGGGCATTAATTTTGTACAGGATTAGGCATATCCTCTACCACTGACGCCAGATAAGGCAGTCCTCTGCTACATATGTGCTGGGGCCCTCGGCCCAGCCTGTGTATGCTCTTTGGTTGGTGGCTGAGTCTCTAGGAGCTCCCAAAAGTGCAGGTAAGTTGACACTGTTGGTCTTTCTCTGGGGTTGCAAACTTCTTCAGCTCCTTCAATCCTTCCCCTAATTCTTCCATAGGAGTCCCTGGTCTCTGTCCAATGCTTGGCTGTGGGTATCTACATCTGTCTCTGTCAGCTGCTGGTAGAGCCTCTCAGAAGACAGCCAGGTTAGGCTTCTGTCATGCATGCTTGATTAGCTCTTAACTTATTTAACCATTTAAACTATTCTATGTCTACTATTTATTTAGTTAGTTACCTCTCCTTCAGTTTCAGCCTGATTCTTCCTTCTTGTCTCCTTGAGTTCATCTTCCTACTGGTTAAAATCATCTCCTTGGTTGTCTCCTGTCTCCTACCTCATGTCTCTCAGCTCTCCCCTCTCTCTCTCTTCTCTTACTATTTTCCAGAATCTTCCTGAAATTATCTCACCTACTATTTCCTGCCTCAGCTTATTGGACATTGGCTTTTTTTTTTTTTTTTTTTTTTTTTTTTTTTTTTTTTTTTTTTTTTTTGACAGGTGATGTTTGTAAGTGATTCTCTTTACAAAAATCTCATAAAAGAGATTTAATGCGAGGTCTAGGGTGTGGAGGGACAAATCCCAGGTTGGCTGCCTCTACTCTCAAGAGATGACAGCAGGGAACTGAGCAGACATAGCTTTTACATAGGATTTCTTAGAGAGTGGAAATTTCTAGGGCAGAGATTCCACAGTGAGGATTGGTGGGATTTCAGATCCTGAGTTTATGGAATTCAGGGATTGGTGGGTTTCTGTTGGAAGCTCAGGGATTGGTGGGATCGTTTTTAGAATTTTCAGCTAAGATTAGCATAATCTGGGAAGGGTCCTATTGATGGGTTGGAGATGACTTTTGCAACAGTTACAGAGGCTGGAAACTCCATTAGGACAGTTAGGGAAATCTGGGGGAGGGGCCTGACTGCTGGAGGTCCTTGGGAGGGGTGGAGCGTAGAGGTGGAAGTATGGCCACTTTCCTGCCTTGAGGGTCTACAAACTTTACAAAGTATACAAAGAATACAAAATTTCCAAAGACTTTACCTGCCTCTTGAGTCAGCTCATTAGTCTCTGCACTAATTCTTGCCTGTGTGATAAGCTTCTTTGACAAAGGCTGAGAGCACGCTAATATACTGATATAAAAATTCGGATAGAAGGAATTTTGACATGTCCATTTAGCAGAACAACTGTAATAGGTTCCTAACCAAAACCTGTGACCTCCTTACTCATAGGCAACCCAATGCACTCTAAAGCTACATTTTAGAGTTTCATCAGTTCACTTAAATCTCCTCAGCTTCAGCTCCCTCATGTGTTAATGCCAGAAAAAAACAGTACCTAGTTCACAGGGTTAGTGAGTAAACAATGCAGTCTTTCATAGCTTAGAAAAACAGAATTGAGCCGGCGGTGGTGGCACACGCCTTTAATCCCAGCACTTGGGAGGCAGAGGCAGGCGGATTTCTGAGTTTGAGGCCAGCCTGGTTTACAGAGTGAGTTCCAGGACATCCAGGACTACACAGAGAAACCCTGTCTCGAAACCACCCCCCATCAAAAAAAAAAAAAAAAAAAAAAAAAAAAAAGAAAAAGAAAAACAGAATTGGTGATGGATATCTATTTTATCTCTTTCTATAATTTGGATGGAGTGGGTGCAGAGGCACCCAATCCTCCTGCACAGCCCCTTCCTCTTTGTGGCACAAAACGGTCTCCAATCTCCTCCCAAGAGGATTTATCTGCATGTAGTTGGCTCCCTAATGGCTGCTGCCCACTGTACCTGCATAAAATTTTTCTCTGTGTGATGTCATAAGGGAGGATGGTTGCCAGGGCAAAATGGTATCTTCAGAAGCCAAGGTTCTCTAGTCCTTACAGATTGAAGACCGTGCAGCTGGGGACGCCCTCCATCCTCACCACCTCACATGTTCCCTCTCACATTTTCTCTGTCTGCAAGGTCAGACTTATTTGTTTCTTCTCTTAAGGGACTTTCACTATTTAACATTGAAATGGAAATCCTTCCACCATTTGAGCATCCAAAATTGCAACCTCCTCTCCTTGTGGTTCCACTGCACATAAAACCCTACTGTCTCCTCCCCATAGGCGACAGGAGCAAAAGGGTGAATTCATCAGTCTTGACCTAATGAGCATGGGAGATCTTTTCATCTTCTGAGGTCTTCTTCTATTTCTTTCTTCAGAGACTTGAAGTTCTTGTCATACAGGTCTTTCACTTGCTTGGCTAGGGTCACACCATAGTATTTTATATTATCTGTGACTATTGTGAAGGGTGTCATTTACACAATGGAGTATTACTCAGCTATTAAAAACAATGACTTCATGAAATTTTTAGGCAAATGGGTGGAACTAGAAAATATCATCTTGAGTGAGGTAACCCAATCACAAAAGAACACACATGGTATTCACTCACTGATAAGTGGGTATTAGCCTAAAAGTTCGGAATACCCAAGATACAAGTCACAGACCACATGAAGCTCAAGAAGAAGGAAGACCAAAGTATGGGTGCTTCAATCCTTAGAAGGGGGTACCCAACAAAATACCCATGGGAGTAGATACAGAGGCAAAGTGTGGAGCAGAGACTGAAGGAAAGGCCATCCAGAGACTGCCCCACCTGGGGATCCCATATACAGTTACCAAACCCAGACACTATTGCAGATGCCAAAAAGTGCTTGCTGACAGGACCTGATATAGCTGTCTCCTGAGAGACTCTGCCAGAGCCTGACAAATACAGAAGTGGATACTCGCAGCCAACCATTGGACTGAGCACAGAGTCCCTAATGGAAAAGTTAGAAAGAGAACTGAAGGAGCTGAAGGGGTTTGCAACCCCATAGGAGGAACAACAATATGAACCAACCAGAACTCCTAGAGCTCCCAGGGACTAGACCACCAACCAAAGAATACACATGAAGGGACATATGGCTCCAGCCACATATGTAGCAGAGGATGGCCTTGTTGGACATCAATGGGAGGAGAGGCCCTTGGTCCTATGAAGGCTTGATGCCCCAGTGTACGGGAATGCCAGGACGGACAAGCAGGAGTGGGCAGATGGGTGGGGGAATACCCTCACAGAAGCAAGGGGAGAAAAGATGGGATAGGGAGTTTTCAGAGGTGAAACCTGGAAAGGTGATAATATTTAAAATGCAAATAAAGAAAATATCTAATAAAAATTTTCAAAAAAAAAATAAAAAAGAAAAGAAAAAAAAGGTCCTAAATAACTTTCAGTAAAAATTCTGTCACAGTAATAAATTTGGCTTTGGAAGTAAATTTAAAAAAAAAAAAAGAACTCAATGCAAACTGGGGTGTAGCTCATGGGTTTGATCTCTAGAACCACAAAAGCAAACCAAACCACCTAATTATGCTATGGTATGCCACCAATCACCCACAGCATAATAGCGGTTATGTGGGTCAATGGAGCACAGGGCTAGCAAGGTCCCAACTCTCCTAGAGTTCACAACCTCCCATGGTATTGGGGACAGAAGAGAACCAACAATAAAGGACTAAAAATAAAGGGTATATTAGATGGTGGCTTCTGCTGCGAAGCAGTTTTTGAGCATGGCAATGAGATGAACATGAATTGGATGGAAGATCAGAGAGATTTGGTGAATAATCTAAGAGCTGGGGCCCAAATGAGAAGGGGGAAGGACCAGCCTCACCAAGTGTCAGATCACTCAGAGTCAAAGTGTATATATTTGCTCTTCACTGTCTCCTGCACTTCCATGTTTCTGTCTTCCTTAAGAATCATCTCAATTTATTTTGGTACAGATCCATGTTGGCTCACCTGGATATTTTATCTTCATTTCCAAAAAGATATTCCCTTTTTTAGACAGAATTTTTCCATTTGAGCTTCTCCTGCGTCAGCCTTCTGGTAGATGAGGATTGTGAGACGGACACCATACCTGGGAGCTCTCCAGGACATTCCCAGTGAGTAAAGAATGATCAGTTAGAGCTGGCGTGGTAGTGCAGAAATTAAGAGTCATGGCTGCTCTTCCACAGGATCTGAGTTTGGTCACTAGCTCCCACATGGTGGCTCACAATCACCCATGTTTCCATATTCCAAGTGCCAGAGGATAGGGCACCTTCTGACTTTCTGAGGCACACATGTAATACACATACAAAGATAAACTAAATGATTCTTTTAAACCATTCTTCTTCTTCTTCTTCTTTTTTTTTTTTTTTTCCCCGAGAGAGGGTTTCTCTGTGTAGCCCTGGCTGTCCTGGAACTCACTCTGTAGACCAGGTTGGCCTCGAACTCAGAAATCCGCCTGCCTCTGCCTCCCGAGTGCTGGGATTAAAGGCGTGTGCGCCACCATCGTCCGGCTTAAACCATTATTCTTAAATTGCATGTATCACTAACAGAAAAATAATGACATTTACTTTTAGCACTTTGGGGGTGGGGGGAGCAGTTTCTTTTGGAAGTACTCACACTGGGAATTAAACCCAAGGGCCTCATGCAAGTTAGTGTATGGCCATTGAGTGATATTTCCAGACCTTTTTGTATTTTGTTTTAGTGTGTATGTTCATGTGTACATGCACGTATGTTTGTGTACTCATGTGCACATGAGTGTAGAAGCCAATTGGTATCTCCCTCAAGGACTCTCCACTTTATTATTAGTAGAAAAATGTTTGTTGGGTACATTACAACAGAGCATCAGGCTGGACAGTAATTATAGTATCAACTGCAGCCTCCATCTTATATAATACAGGGTCTCTCACTGAACCTGGAAGGTGCAAATTTGACTACACTGGCTGTCCAGCAGACCTCAGGGAACCTCCATCCCAAATTCAAGGATTATGACCACACACCATGGCACCCAAATTTCCACATGGGTTCTGGTGTTCTGAACTTAGGTCCTTGTTTGTGCAGCAAACACTTTACCAACTGAGTCATCCCTGTATGTCTCCCTTCTTGTATTTTTTTGACACAGACTTCCTGGGATACCTCCTCTGCCTGTGAATTCACTAATAGCATATCTAATCCTGGAACTTGTAATCCTGCCTCAACCTCCCAAATGACTGAGATTACAGGACTGTGATATAAGGGCTATTTACTTTCAGCACTTCTAAACATTGCCTTCTGACTGCCAGCCTTCCTCCTGGAGTCACCTGCTAGTGACATCATTGTCACTTTAATGTGTCTGTTTGCAAAGGTCATTTTATTGATGTGGTTCTTTGCAGTTTCTCTATGATCCAACTTTAAGCCATTGCTCTCTATAGCTGGTTTTACTGTCTTTCACCTGCTTGAAGACATTCTCAGTCAGCTCACCAAATGCTGTGGGCATCCATCATTGAATGATGAGGGATGTATCTTTATATACTGAGGTTTCAGAGCTCCTTTGTTTTGAGGACAAGTCAAGCCTGTTCAGGGCTCAATGGCAAAGTCAGTATCATTTTGTTCACATCATTCTTGATCTCAAAGACATGACGTACTTCTCTTTCTAAGTCTCTGCCCTGATTTATAATGCCAGCCTTTTGTGTCATGAATGGTAGGCCACCAGCTTCTACATCACCTCTGACAACCTCTCCTCTCTAACCTAATTATCCTGCAGAATCTTATCTTTCTCTATGTAGGTTCTTTCCTCTCCTAGCACTATATCTTTAATATATACTGCTCATATTATTTTTCTTCAGAGAACTCACTTAAAAAAATTGTGTCTTCATATATTTGGAAAACAGAGGACAACTTGTATGAGTCAACGCTCTCCTTCACCCGATCAATCCCAGATAATGACTCAGGTTGTCAGGCTTGATTGCAAGCCCCTTTACCTGCTAAGCTATCTCACTAGCCCACCACTCAACTTTTTTACATCTAATATTTCCTTCACCAAGTTTTTAGGGGTGTGATACCTAATGACAGCTATGTCCCTTATCTCACAACGTCTGCACCTAGTAGGTGCTCTGGCTGAGCAGATGAGAGGAACAAGTCTTATCTGACCCTCCAGAGTGAGAAAGAACTATACCTTCCCTGTGAAGCATTCCTGTGGAAGTATTTCAGTCTACCTGGAGTGACTACGGAGGGAAAACGGTGACCAATAGAGTGCAGTTTTTTTGCACTCACTTTTGCAGCTGGGAGAATGAAACCTGTCAAGGAATCATCTCCAGGGGAGCTGTGCTCAAATGGCCAAGTCCCCAAAGCCTGCCCATTTGTTTCCCTAAGCCTGTCATCTCATTCTCTGTCCCTAACTTTCTTCTCCTTAGGTGCACCCCAATTTTACTGTCTCTAAACATAAGTCAAATGCCCAGCTTTTTGTCACATGACACCTCAAGTCTCAAGTGACCACAAAATGAAACCATCAGCCAAATGAAACCTTTCTTCCCATAGAGAGGGACCCATGGCTCCAGCTGTATGTGTAGGGGAGGATGGCCTTGTTGGGTATAGGTGGGAGAGGAAGTCCTTGGTTCAGTGAAGGCTGGATGCCCCAGTGTGGGGGAATTTGTGGGTGGGGAGGCGGGAGTGGGAGGGTGGGTGGGGGCACATCCTCATAGAATCGGGAGGAGGGGGGATGGGATAGGGGGTTCCTGGGTGGGTGGGGAATGGGGAAAGGGGATCACATCTGAGATGTAAATAAAATATGCAATAGAAAATTTGTATGTAAAAAAAAGCAAAAAGGAGGAGGGGGTGGGATAGGGGGTTTCTGCGGGGGGTGGGGGGATGGGGAAAGGGGATGACATCTAAAATGTAAATAAATAAAACTATCCAAAAAAAAAAAAAAAAAAAGAATTCCTAGTGGAATTCAAATTAGTTTACATAGAGGTTGATGCTCATGTAGCACCTCTATTCACTGCCCCATCGATACTCTCCACAGCCATTGGACTTGGTGATCAGACTCATCATACCTATGCCATGTTGAAAACACTGGAGAGAAGCAAACTTATCTGTAGCTCTGACCCACAGGGCACATCGTGTTTGTAGTGCCTTACATTGGGGCAATTGCCCTCATCCCTCATTAGAGCTGCTTTGTGTCATTTGAAGGGTCGGGAAGTCCCCGTGGTCCTTAGTTGGGTGAAGGATTTTGTGAAAGTTCCTGACACCTGACCCCAGGTGACTAGAAGTAAAAACAGGATCAAACAGTGAGTTGATAGTTTATTCAAGTTATTGCTAGGAAACTTGGATGGCATTTCAGTAGATCTGAAAAGCCAGGCATAAAGAGAAATAGTATCCTTTACCTCAAATCTACTGTTCTATTCAGAGAAGCATGTACCTCTTATGCTCTAGGAAAAACTCAGACAAGAATTCGGCAGTTAACACTATCTCCATAATAGTAGGTCAATGTTGTAGTAATTATTTAAAAACGGCTGCTGGTCAAGCCAACTGTCTAGGCTGCAGCTGCTCTGCCTAGCTCAACCACATGGCCCAAGGCCAGAAACAGCCAGCCAGAAACACCAGCGCTGCCACCCATGAGACGCCAGCGTGGGAGATGGTTCTGCCAATCTTCTATGCTGTCTTTGCAAGGCTGGGCATTGCCCAGACTATCCCGCCAACCATGCGGGTTCAGTACAGATGAGATTCTAATGCTTAGATTATCCAAAGGCTTATATATTTAGTAATGATCAATAACAAGATACCCAACCTAGATATACCAACTACCTTTGACTGCTACAGACAAGTGAACATCCGCCTCCATGTCCCCCTCTCTCATTCTGTCTCCCCTTAGTTTCTCCTCTTCCTTCTTTTCCTCTCCTTTTCTCCTCCTCTCCTTTACTCCTCCTCTTCCTCTCCTTTACTCCTCCTCTTCCTCTCCTTACTCCTCCCACCTTAGCTCATCCTACAAGTCTATAGTCACCTAAGAGCTGAGTGCACTAGAAACCCAAAATCAGCATGGAATTTTCAGCTGTAATATGATCCAGTAGTACTCTAACCTGAGTGGGTTGGGGTCAGATTGAGAATGTATCCAGAATTCAACATTTTTTCATGATTTTCAGAGAGACTTTGGAGTCATTTCAGTTATAGAGATAGCATTTTATATTGTAATATTTATACTGTCAAAACTAGGAGATAGCAACCTGATGTGCAGGCAAAATTAATTGTTGCAGTTTTTGAAACAAACTCTGTTAAAAAAAATTCTTTCTTCCTTTTCCTTGGATATTCTGTCACAGCAATGGGTAATTAACACAAGTCAATTGGAACAGGAAGGGATGCTTTAACAGATAGTAGAGGGTTCCTGGGACAACAATGAAGGAACTGTGGGGTTGGGGGGCAGGGTGAAGGGCATAAAATGTCAGTGGTGGTCACAGGACTTTCAAGGTTAGAACACAAAATTTATCAGTGTTTTAAAAATCAGAATTGTGGTAGTTTTAGATGCAGAGTCAGAAAAACGGCACATTGAGATTTGCACATGAGCCCAAAATATGATGACTAAAGCTAGAAGCAATGGGTATCCTGAGTTAAACCTGTGTTTAGAGAGAAGGGACAGAGAACAGTCTAGATGGGAGAGCTAGATGCAAAAGAAAGCTGTCACCTTGGACAGGACTCAGTAGGCACAGTTGAGACCTTCAGGTAGGAATCTCAAGAAGCAATCACATAATTGAATGGAAGGTGGTCTGGGCAGAGTTGAGCTGGGGAGGAGTAGAAGATGGAGTCCAAAAGGACAATGATCAGAACCATACATAATCTGGAATCAGAATAACAAAAGCGATCCTGGGAGTGCAGAGCATACTTCCAATAGTCTTTTGACAGTTTAGTGCCATCTAAGGCTATACATAAGAGGTGGTAGGGAATCCTTCCAGGGGATGGAGCAGTAGTCTGGGAATCCTGGAGGAGGTGCTGGAAATTAGAATAGGCCTTGTACCTTACACAAGCTAAGCAAGCCTTTCATCCTGTTCTATGCTCTTAGCCCTGGAACTTTATTTTGACTCCATGGAAGACCCTTTTAGAAACATTTTAAAGAGATACTATTGCTTGATAATAAGGTTATAAAATAAGATACCAGAGTATTTATGGAATATTGCATATGATGTGTGGAATTCCTCAGGAGTCTATAAATCTTAGAAATGAGGCTTGATTTGGGTATTAAAATGCAGATCCATAACATTTTGGCAGTATGATTCTAAATACATTTTTCACTCTTTTACAGAGGCCATATTAGTACTTTATCCAGGAGTCTTTGCAAAATTCACAATAAAAAACCATCAATTTCTGTTTGCCATAACATTTATTAAGTGACTATTAGACCCTGCAAAGGAGGGCACTAAATGTTACATCCTAACTTGCCTGAAGCTCTAAAAGTCAGAGGTGAACACAGTAACTTAATGCCAGTATGCCACCAATTTTTACTATGTCTTAGGGAGCCCAGGATCCTAAAAGGTTAGATGAATTTTACGTGCTCCAAAATTCTTCCCAATACCCTTGAAGCATATCTAGAAACAATACTTTCCTGCGTTCATGGATCCCTTCTTCACTGCTGCTGCTGAACTCAGCCAGATCTCTCTCTTCCTGAATCATCCCTCCCATCAAGCAATTACTTCATGTAAAGAGGCTAATAATAAACTCAGAGGGTACTTTGAAGACTCAGGTGTGCCAATAGGCACAAGTTTCCAACATGTCAAAGAACAAACACCTTTGCCTCTGCTTTATCAGGGGTACTTTTGAACCCCCATGGGAAAGTCCTTACACTTGCTCAAGTTCTCAATGCCCAGCTGTCTGTAACCCTTAAACCCAGGACTCAGAAAACAGTGGTTTCAATGTCCTTCTCAGAGCTGTTCATATTAAAAAAAAAAAAACCAAAACAAACAAACAAACAAACAAAAAAAACCCCATGGTTTATATATTAGTAGAAATCCTTCAGGATATAGGAACTAGGCAACCAGGTTTTCATTAGTTAGGATTTTCTTGAAATTTATTATCAAATATTATTATAAAAACACTGAACGAAAGTGAGAAAACACAGTGGTTAAAAACGCAAACTCTGGAGCCAAACAATCTTAACTGTACTCCCTATTATGTGTCTCCTGGGTAAGTTATTCAACACCTCTGCTTCTGTTTATCCATTTGCAAGCCTGGGGGTAATAACAATGCTACTTCATAGTTAGTGGAATTAAATAAGTTAGTATTTAAGAAAATATTTAAAAGAAGGTCTAGCACATGTTAAGTGCTTATGTATTTGTAAAACAAAAACTAAAACTAAACTTAAAAAAAAAAAAGAAAAAAACCAACAAAAACCTTAAATTAACTGGGTTCATTTCTCCATGGTTCTAAGAGGTCTTTATCCAAACACACTTTTTTAGATGTTATAGTAGATGTTTATATACAATTGTGTCCTTCTTATTGTTGTTTCTTGTTATGTATATTGCTAGTGCCCACAATTATAATTTATAGTGACTGCCTAAAAGAGTTATAAGCTAACTGCCAATAATTGACTGGTATGTACCAATGAACACTGACACTACATTAAGTACTGGTTTCTGTTTCAAAATTCAGTCTCATATTTCTAGGCAACAGCCTTTCTATCTTCTATCATTACTTATCTCCCTTACTAATCTTTTCTAAAGAGGTTAACCTTGATCAATAGTAAATAACCCACTCAGTACTACACTATTTTTTTTCATGAATTCAGACTTAGTATTCCATATTCTATCTCTTAAAGAGCACCTAGACCCTCCCCTTGTAATAGCAAAATCTGTTTCTATCATTATGAACAAAATGTTAATGTAAAGCTTTCCATCTAATATTCCAGGTAGTATCTTTCCAGTTAAAACACTATTCTTGGCACAAGACTTTCCTCTTAATAATGCACAAACTTCTACATTTTGATCTACATATCAGAGCTTTTGCTAGAATACTTCATTTACCCAATCATGTTCCTCAAATATGGATTCCTTGTGGACCACATAAGAAGCTTAGAATTTTTTTTCCTATAATTTCCTACCACTGAATACAGGCTACATAGCTGCTGAAAGGTTTTCCCTAGTCTTTTCATTTATGTTAGTTATAAAATTTCTTCTAAAAAGAGATTTCCTGTTGTATAGCAAAGACAGCTTAACTGAATTCTTAGTGAAAAACTTCCCTCTTGGTTATACTGATAAGGGCGTTCTCCCCCAATGTGTTGTTAAATACACAGTAAAAGAAAAGTCTTTAATCAATTCAGTTAGAGTTTCTCTTCACTATGATTTTTCTGGTGTTGAAGTAAGGCTGAATGACCACTAAAGGCTCTTCCACACTGATTGCATATAAAGCGTTTCTCTCCACTATGCATTCTCTGATGAATAATCAGGGAAGAATTCTTACAGAAGGCTTTTTCACAATGATTACATTTGTAGGGTTTCTCTCCTGTATGGTTTCTCAAGTGTACAATAAGGGAAGAACTCTCATTAAATGCCTTCCCACACTCGTTGCACCTGTATGGTTTCTCTCCAGTATGAGTTCTCCGGTGTGCAATTAGGTGAGAGCTACAATTAAAGGATCGTTCACATTGATTACACTTATAGGGTTTCTCACCAGTGTGAATTCTCCGGTGAGCAACAAGGTGACAGCTCTGACTGAAGGATTTTCCACATTTATTGCACTCATAGGGCTTTTCTCCTGTATGAGTCCTTTGATGCCTAACAAGATGAGCCATCTGGCTACAGGATTTTCCACATTTATTACATTCATAGGGCTTAATTTCCGAATGAATAATTTCATGTTTTCTAAGGGCTGAACGCTCTCTGAAAGCTTTGCCACATTCATGACAGTTATAAGGTTTCTCTCCCGTGTGAGTTCTCTGGTGAGCAATAAGATGGGAGCTCCAGCTGAAGGACTTAGTACACTCAGTACATTTATATGGTTTTGCTCCAGAGTGAGTTCTTTCATGTTTACTAAGGGCTGAATAATCCCTAAAAGCTTTTTCACATTCGTCACATTTAAAGGGTTTCTCTCCAGTATGCATCCGCATGTGGGCAATAAGATGGGAACTCCAGCTAAAAGACTTGCCACATTCAGTACACTCAAAAGGTTTCTCTCCAGTATGAGTTCTCTGATGTCCAATCAGATGGGAGTTCCAGTTGAAAGATTTCCCACATTCATTACATACATAAGGTTTTTCTCCTGTATGAATTCTTGTATGTACAATAAGATGAGAATTCCAACTGAATGCTTTCCCACACTTGTTACATTCATAGGGTTTTATTCCAGTGTGAGTCCGTTCATGCTTAGTAAGGGCTGAACGATTCCTAAAAACTTTTCCACATTTATCACATTCATAGGGTTTCTCTCCAGGATGAGTTTTCTTATGCTGGATAAGGTAAGAGCTCCAGATAAAAGATGTTCCACATTTGTTGAATTCATAGGGTTTCTCTGTAGTGTATGTGCTTGTATGTTGAGCAAGTAATGAGTCGTAACCAAAGACTTTCTCCCATTCATTGTATTTATATGCTTTTTCTACACTGCCAATTTTTTGATGTTCCATAAAAGATGAGAAATAAAAGATATTTTCATACTCTTTATATTTCTCATACTGGTTTCCTCCAATTTGAAGTCTTGGGTATTCAATAAGTGATGGGCTCTGGTTAAAGATTTGATGGTATTCCTTATATCCATAGAATTTTTCTCCTGTATGGACTGCTTTATGATCACCAAACTGTATAATGTGATTGAAAGACTTCATAGCATCAGTACATTTGAACAGATTATCTCCAGTTTGCATTTTTCCAGGGTAAACAGGTTGAACAGATTGGCAGAAGGCTTTATCATAATCATTATTTTCACAGGTAACCTTATCTGCATACATTATGGCTGAATTACATCTCCAACTTTCAAGATGTGTATCAGGTTTGTAGAAATGTTCTAATTGAGAAACTTTCTGAGATGGAATCAAGTTTAAGCTTTGGCTGTACTCTGTGCCAAGTTCACAGAATTCAGAACCTCGTTGAGAAAGTACTTGTTTTTGCATGAAGACCATTTGCCTCACACCTGCGCTCTGGTTCATGTGATACATTTCTAATTGGTCTCCATATCTCAAAACTCCTAGCTTGGAGAGCCAAGGATTATCCCATATGTATCTTTCTAACATCATTCTGTTGCTGGATTGTTCTTCCTCAAAGACACTTTGTGCTGGAATCAATGCTTTGCTTTCAACATTTTTCATCCACTCTGAAACAGAAGCAGGGGGCAACTGTGAGTATATAAAGACCTCAAGATGTACTGCTGAGATTTGTTATTCATACTACAGACAAGGCTAGAGTATATTTCAATTTCAAGTCCAGACATAAAAGCCAGAGAAATGGTGAAAAGTAAACAATAGCTAACTACAAAATAAAGTAATAAAACCATTGAGGAGTACTTTCACATGAAAAGGAAGACTTATAGAAAAAAGTCACCTATGCATGACTGAGCTACTCAAACCATGAACATTACTAAATTGGCTTGCTTCATTCATTCATTCAACTGGCTTAGTGGTTAGCTAAGGCTAACCACTAAGAATTGAGATTATAAAATGAAATGCTATAAATATTATAACAGCTTTCTATGTTCACAGTCTTGAAGCAAACTATACCGATCTCTCTAGGTAGCTTGTAATTAATGACATTTCTAGTGAAGATGTGCTTTCTTTCTAAAGATCTGGATATGTGGGCTCTCAGTTGTATAAGTATTACTGCCTACATAATCAACCTCCAATAAGCACAACGAATTCTGGCTTAAGCTCAACCATATTTCCTAGTAGGCAACTTCACAGATCATCACAATTTCTGTTTGGCTTCTTCTGGACCCTACTGATATTGCTTTATATTCTTTTATGTAATAATCCATAACCCTGATGGTAGTGAATTTCAAGTCCTCTAAATCATTCTAGTGTTAACAATGGGGTAGCAGTGGATACCTGTGACAAAATGACACAGTGAATACTAGTAGGAAGAAAGGAAGGAAAGAAGGAAGGAAGGAACGGACAGGATGTAGGATGAAGTAGGATGAAGGGAGTAGAGGGAAGGCAAGAAAGGAAGGGCTTAATGAATGTAGGCCTTTGGCAAGTAAAGTTGAAATCATTAAATAGAGTTATAATTTACTTCTATAATATAATGTGTGTGTGTGTGTGTATGATAAAGTATCACCAAAAGATTTCAAACCAGGATATTATCTATAATAAACTACTAATACAATATTTGTTGTTCCAGAATCCAGTCAAAATTTAAACACATTAAGACTTATCAGCTCAGAGGGAAATATCATCACAGTTTAAAGATTCTCCTAAAGCATCAATTCCTGTGACTATTACAAAATCATTTTTAGAGCATGTTATAAGAGATAGATTAGAAAAACAGCAAGGTATGGTAAAATAGTCATGTGAGTTGAAGTTGATCATATGTATTTAAATACTAGCTCTACCACTAAACCTAAATGGACTTTGTGTTGGCTGAATGTTAGTCATTCAGCAAAATGCATGCCAAATTGTGCATGTATGTAATCAGTAATGTTTCATCATGAATGGAGTATCAGTCAACAGAATCTGTATTAATTTCCTACTACTATCATAATAAGCTATCACATACTTAGTGACTTACAGTAACACAGACTTATTATCTTATAATTCTAGAAGTCAACAACCCAGAACAACCATTAATTGTCTGGGGTTCTCTGAAGACCCACAAGAAAGGCTTGTCTTTGACATGATAAATAAAGAAAATACAAGATCCTAAGAATTTATGGCAGGGAGCTGAGGTAGAGCATACCAGTGAGACCAACAATACAATAACCAAAAAGAGAAAAAAAAAAAAAAAAAAAAAAAAAAAAAAAAAAAAAAAAAAAAAAAACAAAGAACAAAAACTATGTTACAACATGATCATAGAGGCTTTAAGAGTAACAGTCTAGAAGGTTACATGAATATACATAGTTAATCAATTAAACAGTTGAAACCCAAAAAGAGAATCCAGGAGGCAAAAAAAGACAAGGAATTCTTTACACAGACAATTTAATATTACAAGTAATAATAATATTACTCATCAGAAACTATGGAAGCTAAAATAAAAAATGCCACCAACCATGAACTTTATACCCATTAAAATTATCAAATGATTTCCAGATAAAACCTTGGAATTTGTTGCTAACCTGTCCCACAAGAAATGCTAACAAGTGCTGGGGAGATGGTTCACAGGGAGAGTGTTACTCCTCTTGCAGAAGATCTTGGTTCAATCCTTAGCTCACAACCATCTACAACTACAGTTCCAGAGAATCCAATGCCCTCTTCTGACCTCTGTGGGCTCTGACAATACATATACATCAGGCAGACACACATACCCATAAAAAATTAAAGTATTTTTAAGCAAGTAAGCAAGAAATGCTAACAGGAGATGAAAAAATGGCTCAGCAGTTAAGAAAATATTGCTGAGAACCTGAGTTCAGTTTCCAGTATCTAAATCAGATAGCATAAAACTATAATTTTAGACACCTGAACTCACTTGTGTGATCGTGCACACACAACTAAAAATAAAGAAAAATAATTTTAAAAGAGAAGTGCTAAAAGAAGTCCTTTAGGCTGACATGGAAAAACACTAAAGAAATCATATTTTTTTTTCCCTTTTTTTTTTCTAATTTTGGGGACAGGGTCTCTATTTAGCCTTGTCTGTCCTGCAATTCAGTATGTACACCAGGCTAGCCTTGAACTCACAGAGATTCACCTGCCTCTGCCTCCCAAGTGCTCAGAATTAAAGGTATGCACCACCATACCCAGCAAAATTACAGTGTTTTCTTTATAATATTGCTTTATCTGATTTTAGAGATAAGACAATACTGGCTACATGGCTAAGTGATACTTGCTACCAACCTTGACAATCTGAAACATTAATATGATGGAGGCAGAAAACTGACTAGACTAGTACAAGTCATCTTCTGCCCTCAATGTGGGTGCCCACCTATCCCCACCCCACACAAATAAATATCATTTAAAATTTTAAGAATTCTAACAACTGAAAATTACAAAGGTAAAATGTCATTAGTTACAAATGTGTGCTGATAACATACAATGGATAACTGTGCAAAAGAGAACAAACTATACAAAAGCTAAGTTTTTGAACACTAACTAGATTAAATTAGCATTAATCAAAGTAAGAACATTATAGGATGTTAAGTGTAATCCTCAGTACAACCACTAAGGCAGTAACAAAACAACCAACCCCAAAGTAAAAGATAAGTGGTGACCTGTGCACTGAGAAGCACCGGTAAGTGGGGACCTGAGCACTGAGAAGAACCAGTAAGTGGGGACCTGAACACTGAGAAGAACCAGTAAGTGGGGACCTGAGCACTGAGAAGCACCAGTAAGTGGGGACCTGTTCACTGAGAAGCACCAGTGAGTGGTAATGTAGAATAGAGCAGTGAGTGTGTGTGAGATTTTCAACATACATTTTATGCTGCTTTGACTTTTTTAAATTATGAGAAAACAGCTAAACAATCATTCCTTAAAAAACAAAACAAAACAAAACAAAATAAGAACAACAAAAAAAAACAACCTATTTTTTTGTAAATAAGTGTTTAAAGCCATAGACTACAATTTAGAAATTTAAAAATTAAATTTTTATGTAGGTAAATAACTGTGACCTTAGCTTAGAGAAAGTACAGGAAATGTGAACAACCACAAAGAAGACAGAACTGTGTATGTGTCTGGGGGATGCGCAGGATACAACTGCAGTTTTATGAGAGAGGCTCTGCTCTCAATCAGGAGTAGATGGAAAGGAAACATGAAGATGAAAATGCCTTCGAGGGAATTCTGAATGTAACTGAAAATAACTCCTCTCCCTTTAGCTCATTTCTTAAAAAGGAGAGCTTTGAGGCCAAGGTCCTCATTTATGCCTGGGGCTTGACCTCACCTGGACAAGTGCTTTTAGGATATCCTTGCTCCACTGACCATGGCTCTTCTCCTTGTTCCAACAGGGAGATGACTTCAGGCTTAGCAATCTGATTCCCTACACATGGAGGAAAGACATGTGACTTTGGTGACAAAGCTTTAGAGTTGCAAAGAAATCTTTCTTTGCCTAGTCCCACTGTGACTCCTCACTTACACAGAATATGCACATCCTTTTCCTTTCAGACTTCATAAATATTAGGAACTTCATCCCTGAATTTCAAAGTTCAAGATAATCTTAGCCCTTCAGAGATACAGTATACTTCTTTCACAGAATCGCTGAAGACACTGTGGAGGAAATGGCTTTGTCAGTTTCCACCTTACCCACAGAAAGTAGGTGTCCATAGGTCTCCAGCATCACATCACGGTACAGAGTCCGCTGAACAAGGTCTAGCTGGCCCCACTCTTCTTGGGTAAAGGCCACAGCCACATCTTTGAAAGTCACTGGTTCCTGAAAGAGCATATATGATCCTTCTCAGCCAGTGGCAAATCTTTCCAAATTTTCTAGGGATGGAATGAGGCTGATAACCTTTGAGGAAAGGAGACAGGGTGTAAAGAATGCACTAGAAGGCATCAAGAATCTACCCAGGTGTGGTGATTTACTTTAATCAAAGCACTTGGGAGGCAGAGATAGGTGGATCTCTGTAAGTTTGAGACCAGTCTGGTCTACACAGTGAGTTCCAGGACAGCATGGCTATGTAAAGAGAGACCTGTCTCAAAAAACATTTTTTTTTTTTTTTTTTAAGATAAAAGATTCTAGCTGTTATGTGTCAAGTTTAACTGAGTAGCACAGCAAAAAGCATGCTCATCAAGAAATCTAAAAACCTAGAGGGGAATACGCACATACAATATTAACATCATGAGTCAAAAAGAAACCTGGAGGCAGTAAGAGACACATAAAGGATCTTTAATGTATTTTCTAGTTTATTTATTAGGAACCAGTTCTGATGAACAGAAATTCCATTCACTATGAACAGAAATTCCACCCACCTTGACAATACCCTGTCCTCTCAGTACATGAATAACATCTGGGACCAAGGTAGAATGAGGGTGCCTAAGGACCAGAGATCTCGTGTTAGAAAAACTTTTGCTCCCATATGTGGACCTGGGACCTGGAAGGTGATCTGGAATCTGCCATCCTGATCACAGGAGAAAGTTTCCATTCACTGGTCACTTCCGGATGACCCAGGGCCACCTGGGCTAAGAAAATTTCTTATACCAGTGGTCAAAAACAGTTGAGTTAGGAAAAAATTGAAACTGGCTAGCATAGTAGCATCCACCTGTAATCCCAGTTACTCATCAGGGACTGAAGCAAGAAGGTATGAGTTGTTACCAGGTTCAATATAAACCTTCACAACATGATGCCAAAAAATAAATACAGAAACCAGGCATGGAACAGGTCTACAGCTCAGGGAATCAGAACAACACAGAAGGACCAGAGTTTGAAGTCTGCCTGCATGACCTTGTAAGAACGTGTCTCTAAGCAAACAAAAATAAAATTAAAAGAGGAAAGGAAACTGGAACCTAGAAAACTAGGGATGATGAACACAAATCTAACCTGTCCGATTTCTGCAATGATTCTATCTTTTATACTTTTTCTAAGAAATCAATGTGAGACTCAGTGTCTGGCCATCCTCAGAGTGGAAGATGAGGTGTTACTGTTACAGGCAGAGTGTCTGGGTGGTAGGTCATAAACCCTGTATCTATTTGCACCTTAGGCCCAACAACCTATTTTCAAGGTCCAAATAACTGACTAGAATATAGCTCCCTGGTTACATCCATCACTGATACAGAATCAACCCTAAGACAAACCTGCTGGGCTGATACGTGTATCATGAATCAGATGCACTCTTGGGGTCCTCTGACTCTCTCCCCTCCCTTAACAGCTTCTGGCTTCTTTCTTACCTCAATACAACTTTCCCCACAGCCTTCCTTTGTGTTGGTTTATCACATCTTATAAACAACTTGTCTGAAATAGCCCTTGCTACCTAGTACTCAATATAGTAACTTTTATTTTTACCCTGCATCAGAACTGGATTTACTTTACCTTCTGATATCACCTGCTTAAAACAAAACCCTGATTCTGTTGCAAAGACTGCCTTAGAATCCCAAAACTCAACCCCTGCACACACCCTGACACACTCAGTCTTCCTGTAGCCCATCACTGCTGCTGGCCTATTCTGAAGCATCTGGGGACAATGCAGATGCACTGACGGATCTTGTTTTCAGTAAACTCTCACCAAGACCCCAGCTGCTTTGAGATGGTTAAGCATGGATGTGGAATTCTCCCTCTGCCTTTCCAACACAAAGCCCCTGAAAGTGTTAACATACTACACTCTCTTCTTGAAATCCTCTCCAACCTTGATGACAAGGTCAATTCCCTACTTTTCTTGATGAAGTTCTTCCCAGACCTGCTTCCTTCAAATTTCCAGCTGTTTCTACAAATTGACAGAGAAATACAAAAATCTTAGCATGATGAATTTTCTGCAGGTAGGCTGAGGCCATGCTTACTACCCTGGGGCTTCTAGTCCTTGTTTCTTTCTCTTCATCTCATCCTCCTTAACTCCCAGGTTTCTAGCAACCACCTTTTCCACATGCTTCCTAGATCCTGAATATATAAATATATGAATGATCATATATATGAAAATATGAGTTACCTTCTTATAAGTTAAAATGATTGATGTTTTATCAAGTGTATCTTTGTTTATGGCTGGTGGTTTTGCATCTTTTATGATACCCTGTGTTATTGTTCAAGATAGGGTCTCACTCTGTATCCTTGGCTGTCTTGGAACTCACTCTATAGACCAGGCTGGCCTCAAACTCAGAGATCTGCCTGTCTATGCCTCCCTAGAGGTGGGATTAAAGGTGTGTACCACTACCACCCAGCCCCATATTATTTTTTAAAGTACTTCTATTCTTTATCTTTATATTCTTTCTGGAGTCTTCTGCTGGATACTGGGTTTCTTAGATAACTAATACTGTCTGCTTTCCCGTGTGTCATAATCTTGGTAGAGATGGGAGCCCAGGAATCTACCTCCTCACTGAACCGATGTCTGTCCTGTAGCATCCTGTTTTGTTTCGTAATTGTAACCTCTCCAGGCCAAGAGCTGGAGAAGAGACTTTACAGTTGTTTGAAAGTTAGCTCAATATACTGAGAGTTAAGGAGGACAAGATAAAGAGAAAGAAACAGATAGTAAAAAATACCCAGCCTCACCAGCAACCAAATACATTCAAACTAAAGTAATGTAATACACCTTTCTGACCTCACAATTAAAACATAACAACAACAACAACCAAACTTGATGTTAAGTGTGAGCAAAGATGTAAGAAAATGGGTATTTTCTTTCATAATGTAGAGACTGAGTAGTGACTGCAGCCTTTGGAGACCAGCATGGGGACACTAGCACCAGCACCAGCACCACCAGCAACACCACCTCCTAGATCCCAAGACCCAGTAAAATTCTGCATCTAGAGTCATGCATATGCAAGCAGTTAAACATATACAATGTAAAATACCAGAACACTGGCACAGGTTTGGCTGAAATGGCAGTGAGGACAGTGGTAGAGGATTTAGAGGCCCATCCATTAAAGGATGGGGAGAATGAAATCTGGTGAAGGCTAGTGCCTGGGAGTACAGCAAGAACAAACCTGACCTGTTTATTTCTACCAATGAGAACATACCTCAAACTTTAGCAAAGTAGATGAAGAGATGGCTCAGGGGTTAAGAGCACTGACTGCTGTTGCACAGCACCTGGTTTCAATTCCCAACACCCATATGGCAGGCAGCTCACAGCCAGCAGTAATTCCAGTCTTAGGTAATCCTCTGCCCTCTTCTGGACTCCACAGGCATTGTATGCACTCGGTGCATAGACAAACATGCAGGTAGAACACCCATGCACATTAAAAAAGCAAAACAAAACAAAAACCCAAACCTTCAAAGCTACTTGTAGACTTATATAAGAGATCGTACTGCCTAATATTCTACATATAAAAATAGACTCTGTGTACAAGGAATCTATCCATGTTCAGTTTCTTTGACAGATTGAAGACTACGTAAAGATTGAAAAATAAAGCAAATATGGAAAAACAGTAACTATTTCTTGAGTCAGGGTCTCCAGCGTTCCTGGCTGGCCTGGAGCTTGATATACAAACCAGGCTGTCCTGGAACATAGATACCTGTTTGTCTCTGCCTCTCTAGTCCTGTTATTTAAGGCATGTGGTGCTACACGTGGCTACAGTAGTTGTTTATTCAGAGATGGGGTTTACTCTTTATACTTTGCTGTAATTACAGAACTTGTCAAAAATATCCAGAATTTAAAAATATCAAACTAGGCCTGTAAAGACAGTTAGCCTTCCAGGTGAATATACAATGTTGGGGCCACAAAAATCGAAGGTGACATCTCAGGGATAAAGACCATTAAATACCTTTGGTCTGCAAATGAAAATCCCAGCAGCTGAAAGTGATAGTGGATGGCAGTTTCTGTGGAGTACATCCTCATCACCAAGAACAGGGAAGAAATAAAGGGTTCAGCGTTACCTGAGGTACTGGGGTGAGACTGCAGAGCACAGATAATGCTCACAAGTCGGGCTTATATATTCCAGTCATATGGTGGGAAGACTTGCAGAAATGTCTCCAATTCTTACAAATGTCCTTGTATAGATATATAACTTTGTGTGTATGTTGTGCCTTTCTTTACCTAGGCATTCCAAAGCACCTCCTGGGATGTTTACACACTAGTCACAAACTTAAACCATGGGGCCTAAGGTTGATGAACTACATCTTAGCTGTCTGCCTGGTAAAGCTACTAATTGTCTGAACTCAAGTTTGCTCCTTCACGGAACCTGTGGCATTCATAAGTTTTTTCATTATTAATTCTTTATATTTGGGGGAGGTGTTATTTTGTATTTTTAATTTACATTCATGCTTCTGTGACATGGGGTATATGCCATGGGACACTTGTGGAGTTAGCTAGCTCTCTTCATCCACCAAGGACTGTTGGCATGCATAGCACCTGCTGGCCCATCTTACCAGCCAGTCTTTTCTGTTTGCCTGTTATTTTACGGGCTAAATATTTATTTTTTTTTTATTTATACATGTGTGTCTGTGTGAATGTATGGCACTGTGTGCAGGTACCAGTCAAATCCAGAGCAGGTATCAGATCCTCTGGAGCTAGAGTCACATGTCACCTATCATGGATGCTGAAAACCAAACTCAGGTACTCTGAACAAGTGCTCTTAACCACAGAGCCATTGCTCCAGTCCCTGGCTTATTTTTTATTTTTTTAAAGTCAGGACCTCAAGTTCATGGTTCTCTTGCCTTAGCCTCCGAAGTACTGGGATTATAAGCACTATCATAACTGGCTAGTATTAGCATTTCAACACAAACTTTTTGTAGAAAAAAGGTCAATCTCTGCACATGACGAATACTGAGTACATGTCACTCATGTGTGCCAAGCTTCTCATTTGTCATGCAGAAAGCCTTGGTGGATCATTATAGAGAGCATTTCCAAATTTGGTGGGCTCCCTGGTTATTTTTTAAGCAAACTGGGATATTATCACTCAAACTGTTTTCACTATTCCTTGAAAGAACAGGATCTAGGGTTCTATTAGATAAAATTTTACTGACACATTTCCAAGATTCAGTGGAGATGGCAGCTTTTGATGTTTTCACCAGGTGAATGCTTTATTTTGGTAATTCTTTATTTCCGTTATTAACTTGGAGAGAGCCATACAGGAACAAGAGGCTCACTGTGTTCCTCACAATCCTGCTTAATTGAGAAGTTCTAGCTGGCTGTTGGTGACGAGTGTTTTTGACCCAGCACTCTGGAGGCAGAGGGAAGTAGAGTTGATCTCCTCTGAGTTCAATAGCAAGTTCCAAGCTAATGAGGATCTTAAAAAAACAACATAAGAACAATTCCAAATTCAAGTCCAAGTTTCCAACAGGGAAAATTCCAAAGCAGTGATCTGGGAAGAGAGCCAGGACTATGTTTTCAGAAATCACAACTCTTCAGACATTACAAAGTGTTGTTATTTTAACTGTTTTATTTTTCTCAGCAATAACTAGTTGTTTTCAGAATCTCTCACATAGGTTAACGATAGAGTACAGCAGTGACTAGTCAGGTCTCTTCACATCATTTGATTATAGCTAACTTGTATTCTCCTGAGACTGACTTGGGACCCATCTAGTTTTGTTATAGGATGTGAAAATAATGTTCACATTGTGACAGCAGAGAGCCTTGGCCACCCAATTTCTGAAGCCAGATAACCGTCACCCTGTATCACTCCATCCAGGCCCTTCTGCTTCTCAGGGACAGTGGTACTGCCATGTGATGACAGCACAGTTTCAACACAGTTCACCTGTCAGCTTTAAAACTGTAGGAGGAGGTTTTATTATTTTTTTAATTTGAAGGAAGGCATAAAGTTAAATAGAGATGTTACTTTAAAACATTTCTTAATCTTGGCATTTTACATTATCTGACTTTACCACTTCATTATTTTAAGTTACAAGTAAAAGACCTAAATATTCAAACTCCTTTTTCCTTTTCATAGCAGGGAGTAAGGAGAATAAATGAAACTTATACTAATTTTTAAAAAATAATTTAAGAAAATTCCATTTGGAAAAATGATTTACAAAATTGGAAAGTGTGTGTGTGTGTGTGTGTGTGTAGATAACTGAGCCTGAGTCATGAAAAGAAACTCTAGATCAATAGTTCTCAACCCTCTTAAAGCTGCAGTTCACTTCCTCATGGTGTGGTGATTCCCAACCATAAAATTATTTGTTGCTGCTTTATAACTGTAATTTGGCTACTCTTATAAATTGCAATGTAAATATCTGATATGCAACTTCTGTGAAAGGCCATTCAACCTCCAAAGAGGTCACGACCCACACGCTGAGTACCACTGCTCTGGGGCATTTTAAAATATCAACCGACACATGGAGGCTTAGCATTTAAACACACTTGCTATTCTATCATGTGCACCAATGTTCTGATCCCAGCACTCATGTTGGGCAGCTCACAAACACATTTAACTCTATCTACAAAGGACCCAATACTTTCTCATCTCCTTTGGTACCTGGGTGTACACATACATACTCAGAACATTTTACGTGGCTAAAGATGGCTCAGCAGTTAAAAGCAGTGACTGTTCTACCAGTGTACAGACAGACATACATGCAGGCAAAACACCCAATCAGATAAATAAAAAACTTTTTTTTTAAAATTAAGAAAAAAGTAAGGGGGTAGGTTGGAAAGATGGGTCAGTGAGTAAAGTCATTAGCTTCTAGGCCTGGCAATCTGAATTCAATCTCTGTAACCCACATGGAGGAAGGAGAAAGCCAAATCTTCAAGCTGTCCTCCGACTACCCTAACCTCCGCTCCACCTCCACATGTGCACCCACACACATACAAAAACAAATATATTTTTTAAGACATTCTTAAAATTAATTACACTTAAAACGTGCCAAGTGGAAGAAGCCAGATTCAAAATGTCATATGTTATGGTTCCATTTAAATTAAATACCCAGAAAAGGCAAATCTATAGAGTTGGAAATTGACTAGTGGTTGCCAGGAAGTGGAAGCAGGAAGAAAGGGAGTGACTACTAATGGATGTAAGAGTTCTTCTTGGGGAGACAGGAACGTTCCGGAATGAGAAGCTAGAAGCACCATTTTGTGACTTTATTAAAAACCAATTAACTTTACGAGTTTAAAGGGTCAACTTTTTAGTTGTAGATATCTCGATAAAACTATTAATTGTTTAAAAGAAAAAAAAAAAGACAAAAGGCTGGCTATGATGAAGACCCTAGATGTGAGGGAGAGCAGTGACAGTATTCCCACAGCGACACTCCTGTCCTGTCCTCTCTGAGGAGCTACCCAGGGTGCTCTTACACTCCCAGAGCCCTGCTGGACTCCCCTTGGCTCTCTCTGATCTTACTCTCCTCTCTGGCTTCTAGACCCTGATCAGACTGAAGCCTGTCACCAGCCTGCCTCTCATAGCCTCTTCAATGCACTTTTCCAGCCACATTCTGGACCATGGTGCCTCCTAGGGCCAACAATTCTGAGGTTCATAGCTTGGCAATAGGAGTGCAGACCCACCTGGGTTCTTCCTAGCCTCTCCTATTTAAAATCAGCTGTATGCAGACACCAGTCAGACAGTACATCTCAGATCTTTAACATACCTGTGGAGCACCTGCTTACCAGGATGCGCCCACCTGATGCATTCATTCCTTTTACCTCTTGGCTTATTTTTTAAGGTAATCTCCCCCTCCACAATTCTGTACCCCTGCTAACCTCTATGAAGACTCTGTCTCATCTCTCAAGGCATCACTGGACTAAGTTGTAACAGAGCTTAGGGTTTCCCTCCATGTTTCAGTCTTCTTGTGTCAGAGCATGTCTAGCCCCAGGTTAACTGTGAAGTGTCATTACGTGAGTGTGCCACCTTAGAAAGTCGACTGTTAGGTCCTCCAGGTAAAGGCTTACACCTGTTCTTGTTCTCAGAGCAAGCATGGAGTACACTAGACAGCATCTGGTCTGAATCTGATTCTGAACACATGAGTAAATAAGGGGTTGGGGAAGGAGTAAGGGCTGCCAGCTAAAAATGGCTTTCATTCATCTGTCTCAAAAGAGCTGGTGACAGAGATTTGTCTCAGCTCTGTGGACAGGCAGGGTGACAGCAAAGCTCTGTATCGTGGAAAACTGACAAGACTGTCTTACTGGCATTCAGGAATCGCTAACTGGCTGACTCCTCAACCTATGTTCTCAGTGCTATAAATTAAGGAACCATATCAACTAGGGTGGCCAAGGAAAACCTGGGAACACAGTGACGTTTCAAGAAAAGGCAGAAGTTCCATCTCACCTGGACTTGGGCTGTTGGAAGCCCACCTGCCTTTCTTCCCCCGTCCTCAGGGCTTCCCTCTGTGTGACATGCTGGATCCTGAGAGCACAGATCTGCGAACAGAAAAAGAAGTCATGGAGGCACCACTTCCTGCCAGAAGTTCATTGTGTACCCTATGGAAATGAGAAGGGCTAGGCCTGCCCCTGCTCCTACTATCACTGATGAGGAAGAAAGCCCCTTCTTCAACCCACAGATGAAGGAGATAGGTCTTGGAGAAGGTGACATGTGAATCCTCACTGACCTATGCTATGAGGCACCATCTCTGAGAAGCACTTTTCACAGCCTCTCTTGTCTGAGCCCTAAGTATCTAGACATTAATTCTCACGTCATCTGTCCTATCAATGTCACCATCACATTATCCCTACAGACAGTTTTCTGACCCCTCTCTACTCCAGCTCTGAGGTGAGATTGGACTACAAGCTCCTGTTCTAAAGAGCCACTGGGTCACCAGCTCTGACTCCAGCTATGGCAGACCACTGAAAGAAGAGGACAGTACACGGCAGCCACCACAGGTGAGGGTACAGGTTCTTGACTTACCCCAGGAGACAGAAGGGTCAGCGGCTGCCATCCCCCAAGACTGGTCCATGAAGGTACCTGCAGAGAAGGATCAGATTATGATGATGATACAAACCCAGTGATCAAATTTAACAAAAAAAAAAAAGAAAGAAAGAAAGAAAGAGAGCATGATAGAACTCTACACAGAATCCAAGGACATATAAAAAATCCAATATAACCTGGATTTATATAGGAAACACAGCTGCAGACTATTATTAAACAAGGCAATTAAAAACAGAACCCTCTGAATGGCTGAATAAGTTTCTGATGAGGTGCAAGATCACCTAATTTTTATATAGGTAGGATACTGCCTCAATGTCTATGGTGATGAAAACTTAAAGATAAAATGATCACATATCACTATTAACAGTTTTTAAAATACAGATTAATGTTAATAAGTGAAATACAAAAGGTGAAAAACACAAGAGAAGTAAAAATGTTTTGACTGTATGTATGTCATTTGTATGACTGTCTTCTAAAGAGTAATGTTTTGACTGTATGTATGTCATTTGTATGACTGTCTTCTAAAGAGTCCTATGAGTTACTAGGATATCTTATAGAGGTCCTTTTCAGAAGCTGACCATCAAATATACAAAACTTATGTTGTCTTTTATGAAGACATTTCCTCTTAACTACTAATCTGTTCTAATTTTGTACCAAGACAGCTAGACCTTCTATTATCTCCCAAAGCTGGCAGCCCTTTCTCAGCCCCGACCTTCAGTAAGTCTCCTATAGGGAAGGTGCAGAAAAAAAAAAAAATCAAGATTTGGACTCACCCCAGGAGGGCCATGGGTTGATGGCTGCCATCCCAGAGGATTAATCAGCCAGGGTCCTGCCCTGTAATTATCAGCCTAGAGACAAGGCAAAATAAGACAAAATTGGTCCAGTCTCACAAAAGATCCAGTAAGAACAAAACGAACCCATCCACAAAGGTAACAAAAGACCCCTAAGAAGCATGATTTTTTAAAAAAAATGCAGGCAGACACACACACACACAGACACACACACACACACACACACACACACACACACGTATACTGTGCAGTGAGTGGAACACAAGTAAAACCAGCAATGGGGAGGCAGACAGGAGAATCCTTGGGGATTTCTGACAAGTCAATAGAGTGGAATTAGAAGCTTTCTGATTCAGTAAGAGACCCTGTCTCAAAGCCAAGATAGCCACTGAAGAAGATATCCAATACCAACCTCATAGTCAACACAGACACACACAAGAAAAAGAAAAATGACAGAACTGGAGCGAAAAGAAGCATAATTTGACTACCATAAGGTGGTGGTGGTAGGGGTGGTTGACCAATCCTGGTTAAAGGTGAAAATGTGTATGTCACTTCACTTAGATGGAACTCTTTGGTGGATGTAACAAACAAATGCTGTAAAACCTGCACACTGTGCTCATACATAAACGATCTGAAGCTGGAGGAAGGAGAAAACCAGATTTCTAAATGTGTGCCAGGATGTTCTTTGGGGGCAGGGGTAATGAAAAGTTCTGGAATGGGCCCGGAGACACTTTTATGAATATTCAATAAATCCATGAAATCTCATACTTCAGGATAAAGTGTGATCGTTTGCAAAGGTTAAAGCCAAACAACAACCACCACCACCTTCAAGATCTTCCAGACTTAAGCCCATCGATCCCCTCCTGTAGTCACGTCAGAGACAAAAAGGCTAGAGTCAGACCCCACAAATGCATGGATTCTGGGTCTTCGTGAGAGATCAGCAACCTCTCGGTTGGTAAGCACTGGCACACTTACAGAGACTCAGATACCCCAGGATTTGCACCAAAACTCAAGGCAAGCAAGTTGTAAGAATCCAAAATACACACACACACACACACACACACACACACACACACACCCTGAAAACTCAAGCCAAAACTCAAGGCAAGCAAGCTGTAAGAATCACACACGCGCGCGCGCGGACACACACACCCGAAAACTGAAGGCAAGCAAGGAGCAAGAACCAAGCACACACCCCCTAACAGCGCGCGCACACACTTGTCGCTTCAAATTTAAAAGAACCCGGAGTCCTCCTTAGGTAAGGTCTGACGTCCTTTACGAGTCTTTGCTTGGAAAGGAAGGGTTAAGAGCCTGGCTTTCCTTTCCTGGCCTCGGCAACCTGGTCGCTCTAGGCGCTGGTTTCAGCAGGCTTCCCGCCTTACCTGGCTCGCAGCCACTCGCCCCAACCTTGCGCTGCGGCTGAGCTGGCTCGGGGCTGCTGCACTGAGCGTCTGACTTCTGTCCTGCACCAAGACAACGTCCCAGACCTGGCCTACTCGGCCCACTAGGGCCGGCCTTTCCCAGTCAGGAGAAATCGCACACCCAGACCCCGGAGCCGGAGGGTCGAGGGCAACGGGGGCACCGAGTCGCCGAGAAAAGAAAAGGCCCCCGTTGCAACCCGGCACTGAGACAGCTCTAGCCGCAGGTGCCGCTTCTCCGTGGCCGTTCCCACGACCTGCCAGGCTCTCCGCGACAACGACATCGGTAGCCCTTTGGTCCAGAATAAGGCCTTACCCTGACCGCGGACAATGGCGGCCGCACCCCCCCACCAGTCGACTGGGGCACACCGCAAGGACTACTGGGAGTTGTAGTTTCAAAAAGACGCACTTCGCGTTGCTACCGGAAGTCATTCAAGGCCATTTTCAGAGCACATCCACAGCAAGTCCGGTTCTTGAAACACCCGAACTCTTAGGTTCCGCTTGTTTCCGAGGCCGAGAAGGGCGGGTGGTTCTCTCACTTGTCACCTCTTCCCAATTGATGACAGCCAGGATAGGTTGGTAGGCCAGGAACATCAGTTTGAGTCTCAGTCAAATGGCAGCGCAAGGTAGCTACTTTTGAAGTTGGAGCTTGATGAAGGTGATTGATCTCTAGGAAGCACTTCCCTCTGCCTTGATAAAATTGAGAGCGTGGTTCTTATTATACCTTCATTTTATTTTTTATTTTTAGATGACGAACCTAATTCTGAGTGGCTCCTTGCTTGTGAAGTCCCACTTCTGAAAACATCAGGGATTGTCCCCCAAATCTCTTTCAAGATGGCAGAGTGTTGTGGGAGTCTGAACTATCCAATTAGTTGTGGCATTTCCCGGAGTCAGCATTTATTGAGCAGCATTTGGGGCTAGAACAGAAAACAGCTAAAGAAACTTCTGACAAATTGGACCGGTTTATGACACATGAAATTTTATAGTATGTGGAGGGTAAGAACACATTCAAAAAATGTAACTAAAAGTGGTCCTGGCATGCACTAGCAACATGAAATTATGGATTGCAGAAAAGCAAAGGAACCCTAGAAAATACATTAAACAACGGTGTTTAGATTAATTTTATGCATCAAGAAGAGAGCATATGGAAAGGCTGAGGGTCAAGTTATAAAATATATAGCTTAAAGCTGTAAGACTGGAGAGTGTCAGAGGTCGGCAGGAAGAGGAAATGAGTTTGAGATTTTAATCCCCCTGCCTCCACCTACTGAGTGCAGGGTTTATAGGCATGATGGCTTTTATGCAATACTGAGGATTCGACTCAGGCTTTGTTCATGCAAGGCAAACACTACCAACTGAACTGCATCCCTAGCCTAGAAATCCAGTTTCTCTGTTGTGAGTTAGAGGGAACCACTGAAAAGTTTAGGTGTGAGAGTAGGAACTGTGTGTGTGTGTGTGTGTGTGTGTGTGTGTGTGTGTGTGTGTGCCCTTCCCCCAGCCTGACAGCCTGAGCAGACCGGAAAGAGCTGTTTACCACAAGAGACCAAATAACAATAGGACCTAGGAAGCGTTGCCTTGGAGACCTGCAGTCTGCCATAGGAGCTGAGTTGAATAGATTGCCTGCTGAGCTTGCTTGTAACACCTCCGGCTGAGATTAAGGATGCATACCCTTCACCCACGCTGTTGGGCTGAAGTGCCAAGAGACTCTTCTTGTGGCTGGGGTTTTCCCCTTTTTATTTGATGGTCAAACGATAAACCTTGAGCCTCGATCAGAGAACTTTGTCCTAACTTCATCTCTTCCTGCCCTCCTGTTCCTTCTATTCCCAGCCTCTCTTTCAAGTGAACCCGGTTAAGTGTGGCTGCTGGCAGCTACAGTGTGTAAACTGAATTAGTTGGTATAGAGAAAGGAATTCTGGACCTGAATGAACAATGAGCAAGGCAGACCTTAGAGACAGTTCCAAAAGAGATGGAAGGTCATTTAACAAAGGCTTATGGGTTAGATTTGTATAGGTAATATTGGCACTCACTGGGAAGGCAAAAAGGAGTCAGTCTCCCAACATGTGTGGAGAAGCTAAGGAAGAAAGCTGAATTTAAGCGAGAGGCCTAATAGGTAGTGTAAAAAGGCCAAGGTACTGACACAGACCGTGGGTGGACAGGAAAGTGATCTTAGACAGAAATGCAGAATTGAACAAAATAATAATGTATGGATGGTAGTGCACAAACCCTACCTTTAATGATTAGACATAGAAACAATGCTTGAAGTGTAGAGTGAAAAATTATAAAGACCATTTTATAAAATATATACAGGCTCTGTAAATTCCTTCTCCCTAACCTGAGTAGCTGAAGCCGCAGCCTACAGTTAATCAGTTAACAAAGAATTCGGAGTTACAGGACAAAGAGCTGCTGAGTCATCTGAGGAATAGGCCGGATACGAGAGACAAACATCCGCCTGCAGGAACTACGCCCTCCCTGGGTATGAGAGACAAACATCCGCCTGCAGGAACTACACCCTCCCCCCCCTCCACCATGGACCGGTTCAACCTACTGATGTTCAAGAATCGGAAAACAACCAATCGTGTGTGCCCGCGCGAAAGTTTCTCCCAATCATGTGCACCCGTGCAAAAACTTCTCCTTTTCCCCACCCCAAGCTTATATTTACCCTGAATCCCGGAGCCACGAGGCTGATGCCTCTGTCTCCTACACTGAGACACATGTTGGCCCGGAACGTTCCGCCATTAAACTACCTCGTGTTCTTGCAGCAAGTTGGTCTTTCGTGTGTCCTTTGGGTGCGCGCAATCCTGAGACCCTAGTGGGGTCCCCTTTGGGGAACTCCAGACCTTTCAGAAGGAGGAGTGGTGGTTAGAAGAGAGTCTTTCTACTTCATCCCCAAAGCTCATTCCTTCAGGCAACAGTCAAAGGTATCTTTAGATTTTCCTATCAGGTCCCTACTTGTCCTTCACTGGCTTCCTCTTGTAATTTGATAATATCCAAACTACAGTTTACACTTAGAGAACAATGGGACTAGCCTCAGTTTCCCAACTCACCTTAATCCCCCCTCCCCAACAAGGCTCATCTCATTTCACTCCTACTCCTAGACTCCAGTCTCCTCTAACAGAAAAAGGCCGATCTGGCCTCAGGGCCTTAACACTTGCTGTTCCCTCTGCTTGAAATTGTCTTCCTCATACAGTCACTGGGTTATTTCTTTTCTTCTTTCAGATCTGAACACAATATCACATTTGGATACCAGCCACCTCTGAGTGTCTCTCCCCCAAATCTCAATACTGCTACCCTGTTTTGTTTTCTTTATACCAATACTGCCTAAAGTCCCTTGACTTTGTTATTTTAAGTCCATGCAGAAAATCTCAATGTTCTTTGTAACTGTATGGAAGAAACAAAGATTTATAGTTTCTTAGGGCTTAGTAATACATATATTTGTCCAGAAAATACTAGCAAAGAAGTGTCTCAAACTGCAAATAACTATGCCTTTTTGTAACTGAAGTTTCTTAAGACCAAGGGACAAAAGAAAAGGTGAAAAGTTAGTCCAAAGTTACCACTTTGAATTTTCAGGGACTGATAATAGAGGACCTTTATTGTCTTTTAAAGATGATAAATTTGGCCGGGCAGTGGTGGCGCATGCCTTTAATCCCAGCACTTGGGAGGCAGAAGCAGGTGGATTTCTGAATTCGAGGCTAGCCTGGTCTACAGAGTAAGTTCCAGGACAGCCAAGGCTATACAGAGAAACCCTGTCTCCAAAAACCAAAAAAAATTAAATAAATAAATAAATAAATAAATAAATAAATATGATAAATTTTATGAAATTTAATCACCTAATGCCAGCTTTGAAAAATTCAGTATGTCAGTATAAAATTCAGGATATGAAATTATGTTCCAAAATAAGACTTGATGGCTCTGTTCAAGGTTGAACTCTCACGTCATTTGACCTAAAGGCATCAGGAAACAAGAATGAAGATAAAGATTATGGTTTGAATATTTTTGTCACTTCCAAAACTCATGCATTAAAATTTAGTCTCCAACAAAACAGTGTTGGGAAATGTCATATAACAGGAGATATGTGAAGTCCTCATGAATGGACCCATGTCTTTATAAAGAAAAAACATTAAAGCTCTGAAGTTTGATAGAAAAGTTCACTGACAAGTGACCTCTACGGGGGGGAAAAAAACCAACTTCTACATTATACTAGTCCCCATCCTGGGTCACTACCTATTCTTGTTTATATTCCTCTAGACCAGTGGTTCTCAACATGTGGGTAGAGACAGTTTAGGTGTCAAATGACCCTTGTGAAAGAACACCAGTCAACAGATATTTATATACTAGTCATAACAGTAGCAAAATTACAGTTATGAAGTAGCAATGAGAATAATTCTATGCTCAGGGGTCACCACAACATGACTAACTTATATTAAAGGGTTGTAGTGAAGACTCCCAAATAAGGGAGACCCTTACTCAGGTCTTGGGAAGTCTCGAACACCCACAAACTCCAAGGCACTGTTACTGGATGCAATTAGCAGAGGTTTATTAGGGAAGAGAACTGGCAGCCAGCGTTCAAACTGCACACTCTCGAAGGAGTACAGTTTGACCCCGCCAGTCAGTCTGGGGAGGGTTTTTAAACCACAAATCAGGGGAGTGGGAAGGGGGGGTGAGGGGTTGTCAAGGACACATAATATAAGAATAGCAAAACATTTCAGAAGAGCCCAAACCTAAATGATACAGGATCATGTGAAAATCACTCTGCACACTCATTCTTCTCAAGAATGTAGTCTTACCATGTTATTACCGACTATTTCAGGTTAAACTATTTCTCACTTGCTCTGGTCATAGCCCCACCTAGGTGACTTGCATCTTTTTGTGGTTAGGAATGTGTCTTCCTGTTTTGGGCCTTCCCCACCCACAGGTGGGTTCTTTTCCCTGAGGCTTGAGGAATGTTAATACTCTTCCCGGGATGTATCTCAGGGCAGTGAAGGCCTGAAATCCTACATTCAATTCTGCCTTCTTGGAAGGTTTAGACCCTGGGGTGCCCTGGTTGGTTGGTATTGTTGCTCTCCTCATGGGGCCACAAACCCTTTTAGCTCCTTCAGTCTTCTCTCTAACTTCTCCATTGGGAAACCCTTGATCATATCAGTGGTTAGCTGTGAGCATCTGCCTCTGTATATGTCAGACTCTGGCAGACCTCTAAGGAGACAGCTATATCAGGCTCTTGTCAGCATGTACTTCCTGACATCCACATCAGCATCTACCTTTGGTGACTGCACGTGGGATGGATAGCCAGGTGGAATGGTCTCCAGATGGCCCCTCCTTCAGTTTTTGTCTCACACTTTGTCTCCATATTTGATTCCAAAGAGGCATCTACACTTGGTCTTCCTTCTTCATGAGCTTCATGTGGTCTGTGAGTTGAATCTTAACTATTTTAAGCTTTTGGGCTAATATCCACTTATCAGTGAGTAAATACCATTTTGTGATTGGGTTACCTCACTCAGGATGATATTTTCTAGTTCCAACCATTTACCTAAGAATTTCTTGAATTCATTATTTTTAATAGCTGAGTAATACTCCATCTTTTGTGTCCTCAGGTAATGCTATGTCCAATTTTCTGAAGAACCGCCAGATTTCCAGAGTGGTTGTACCAACTTGCAATTCCACCAACAAAGGAGGAGTGTTCCTCTTTCTCAACATCCTCACCAACATCTACTATCACCTGAGTGTTTGATTTTAGCCATTTTGACTGGTGTGAGGTGGTATCTCAGGGTTGTTTTGATTTGCATTTTCCTGATGACCAAGGATGTTGAGCATTTCTTTCTTTTTTTTTTTTTTTTTTGGTTTTTCGAGACAGGGTTTCTCTGTGTAGCCCTGGCTGTCCTGGAACTCACTCAGTAGACCAGGCTGGCCTCGAACTCAGAAATCCACCTGCCTCTGCCTCCCAAGTGCTGGGATTAAAGGCGTGCGCCACCACCACCCGGCTGAGCATTTCTTAAGGTGCTTCTTGGCCATTCAAGTTTCCTCAGTTGAGAATTTTTTGTTTAGCTCTGTACCTCATCGTTTAATAGGGTTATTTGCTTGTCTGGAGTCTAATTTCTTGAATTCTTTGTATATCTTGAATATTAGCCCTCTATCAGATGTAGGATTGATAATGATCTTTTCCCATTCTGTTGGTTGCCATTTTGTCCTATTGACAGTGTCCTTTGCCTTACAGAAGCTTTGCAATTTTATGAGGTCCCATTTGTCAATTCTTGATCTTAGAGCATAAGCCATTGGTGTTCTGTTCAGGAACTTTCCCCCTATGCCTAGGTATTCGAGGGTCTCCTCCACCTTCGCTTCTATTAGTTTCAGTGTATTTGGTTTTATGTGAAGGTCCTTTATTCACTTGGACTTAAGCTTTGTACAAGGAAATAAGAATGGATTGATTTGCATTCTTCTACATGTTGACCTCCAGTTGAACCAGCACCATTTGCTGAAAATGCTGTCCTTTTTCCACTGGATGGTTTTGGCTCCTTTGTCAAAAATCAAGTGACCATAGGTATGTGGGTTCATTTCTGGATCTTCAATTCTATTCCATTGATCTTCCTGCCTGTCTCTGTACCAATACTGTAAGGCCCCCACAAAGGGAGGACCTCACCCAAACCTCAGGAATTGGTGGCCACTGATTAACTTACAAGACACCGAACTTGATGCAATCAACAAGAGGTATATTTCCATCAACATGCTGAGGTCAAGATCCAGGACCCACACAGGGGTAGTGGAGTCTGTCCCTGGGGCTTCGGAGGCAGAGAAAATTTAAAGGCAAAACCCACAACCCAGGCAGGGGAAAACCACAACCCAGGGGGAGTGAAGGATAGTTATTGGAGAGTACCTGTGGTAAGTCCCAGCCCATTATTCAGTTTGTGACAGGGTCTAAGCAACAGTCATGGGGAACATTTTGTATATTCTCTAAGAGCCTATTTGTCTTGTGGTTAGCCAAGTTCCTGAAACATAGAGCTCACGACCAAGCTGTCCTGCACTCTAGGTTCTGTCAGCGTGCTAGGAGTTTTTGAAAATTTTTAACCCTTTCAATACCATGCACTTTTTTAAAATCACTATTGGCCTGTAGTACAGTTTGAGGTCAGGGATAGTGATTCCCCCAGAAGTGGAGAATTTTTATGGAGAATAGTTCACGCTATCCTGGCTTTTTTGTCATTCCAGATGAATTTGCAAATTGCTCTTTCTATCTCTATGAAGAATTGATTTGGAATTTTGATGAAAATTGCATTGAATCAGTAGATTGCTTTTGGCAAGATGGCCATTTTTACTAAATTAATCCTGCCAATCCATGAGCATGGGAGATCTTCCCATCTTCTGAAATCTTCAATTTCTTTCTTCAGAGATTTGAAATTCTTGTCATACAGATCTTTCACTTGCTTGGTTAGATAGAATCCAGGATATTTTTTATCATTTGTGACTATTGTCAAGGGTGTCATTTTCCTAATTTCTTTCTCAACTGATTTATCCTTTGAGTAGAGGAAGGCTACTGATTTGTTTGAGTTGATTCTATATCCAGTCACTTTGCTAAAGTTGTTTATCAGGTTTAGGAGTTTTTTGGTGGAAGTTTTAGGGTCACTTAAGTATACTATCCTATCGTCTGCAAATAGTGAAATTTTGACTTCTTCCTTTCCCATTTGTATCCCTTTGACTTCCTTTTGTTGTCTAACTGCTCTGGCTAGGACTTCCAGTACTATATTGAATAGGCAGGAAGAGAGTGGGCAGCCTTGTCTAGTCCCTGATCTTAGTGGGATTGCTTCAAGTTTCTCTCCATTTAGTTTGATGTTGGCTTCTGGCTTGCTGTATATTGCTTTTACTATGTTTAGGTATGGGCCTTGATATCCTGATTTTTCCAAGACTTTTACCATGAAGGGATGTTGAATTTTGTCAAATGCTTTCTCAGCATCTAGTGATATGATCATGTGGTTTTTTTCTTTTGAGTTTGTTTATATAATGGATTACATTGATGGATTTCCAAATATTGAACCATCTCTGCATTCCTGGGATAAAGCCTACTTGATCATGATGGATGATTGTTTTGATGTGTTCTTGGATTCAGTTTGCAAGGATTTTATTGAGTATTTTTGCATTAATATTCATAAGAGTGATTGGTCTGTAGTTCTCTTTCTTTGTTGGGTTTTTGTGAGGTTTAAGTATGAGCATAATTGTAGCTTTATAGAACGAATTGGGTAGTGTTCCTTTTGTTTCTATTCTGTGGAATAGTTTGAAGAGAATTGGTATTAGGTCTTCCTGGAAGGTCTGATAGAATTCTGCACTAAGACTATCTGGTCCCAGACTTTTTTTTTGGTGGGGAGACTTTTAATGACTGCTGCTATTTCTTTCAGGATTATGGGACAGTTTAGGTGATTTATCTGCTCTTGATTTAATTTTGGTACCTGATATCTCTCTAGAAAATTGTCCATTTCATTCAGAGTTTCCAATTTTGTTGAGTATAGGCCTTTGTAGTAGGATCTGATGATTTTTTAAAATTTCCTCAGTTTCTGTTGTTATGTCTCCCTTTCAGTTCTGATTTTATTAATTTGAGTACTGTCTGTGTGCCCTTTGGTTAGTCTGGCTAAGGGTTGATTTGTTGATTTTCTCAAAGAACCAGCTCATGGTTTTGTTGATATTTTGTATATTTCTTTCTGTTTCTACTTGGTTGTTTTCAGCTCCGAGTTTGATTATTTCCTGCTGTCTACTCATCTTGGGTGTATTTGCTTCTTTTTGTTCTAGAGCTTTCAGGTATGGTGTCAAGTTGTTAGTGTATGTTCTTTCCAGTTTCTTTTTGTAGGTACTTAGAGCAATGCTTTTTCCTCTTAGTACTGCTTTCATGGAGTCCCACAAGTTTTGATATGATGTGTCCTCATTTTCATTAAATTCTAAAAAGTCTTTAATTTCTTTCTTTATTTCTTCCTTTACCAAGTCTTCATTGAGTAGAGCATTGTTCAGTTTCCATGTGTATGTGGGATTTCCATTGCTTTTGTCATTATTAAAGATTAGCTTTAGTCCATGGTGGTCTGGTAGTGTACAAGGGATTATTTCAATCTCTTTGTATCTGTTGAGGCCTGTTTTGTGAGCAATTATATGGTCTATTTTGGAGAAGGTACCATGAGGTGCTGAGAAAAAGGTATATTCTTTTGTTTTAGGATGAAATGTTCTATAGATACCAGGTAAATCCATTTGGGTCATAACTTCTGTTAGTTTCATTGTGTCTTGGTTTAGTTTTTGTTTCCATTGATCTGTCCATTGTTGAGAGTGGGGTGTTGAAATCTCCCACTATTATTGTGTGAGGTGCATTGTATGCTTTGAGCTTTAGTAAAGTTTGTTTTATGTATGTGGATGCCCTTGCATTTGGGGCATAGATGTTCAGAACTGAGAGTTCATCTTGGTACATTTTTCCTTTGATGAGTATGAAGTGTTCTTCCTTATCTTTTTTGATTACTTCTGGTTGAAAATCGATTTTATTTGATATTAGAATTGCTACTTCAGCTTGTTTCTTGGGACCATTTGCTTAGAAGATTGTTTTCCATCTTTTTACTTTGAGGTAGTGTCTGTCTTTTTCACAGAGGTGCATTTCCTGCACAGAGGTGCAGCAAAATTCTGGGTCGTGTTTATGTATCCAGTCTGAGTGTCTACGTCTTTTTATTGGAGAATCGAGTCTATTGATATTAAGAGACATTAAGAAAAAATGATTGTTGCTTCCTGTTATTTTTGTTATTAGAGGTAGAATTATGTTTGTGTAACTATTTTCTTTTGGGGTTGTTGTAAGATTACTTTCTTGCTTTTTCTATGTTGTAGTTTCCCTCCTTGTGTTGGAGTTTTCCATCAATTATCCTTTGAAGTGCTGGATTTGTGGGAAGATATTTTGTAAATTTGGTTTTGTCGTGGAATATCTTGATTTCTCTATCAATAGTGATTGGGAGTTTTGCTGCGTATAGTTGTCTGGTCTGGCATTTGTATTCTCTTAGGGTCTGTATGGTGTCAGTCCAGGATCTTCTGACTTTGATAGTCTCTGGTGAGAAGTCTGGTGTAATTTTCATAATTTTACCTTTATATGTTGCTTTGCCTTTTTTTTTTTCTTACTGCTTTTAGTATTTTTTTCTTTGTTTTGTATATTTGATGTTTTGATTATTATGTGATGGGAGGTATTTCTTTTCTGGTCTAGTCTATTTGGAGTTTTGTAGGCTTCTTGTATATTTATGGACATATCTTTCTTTAGGTTAGGAACGTTTTCCTCTATAATTTTGTTGAAGATATTTACTGGGCCTTTAAGTTGGGAATCTTCACCCTCATCTATACCTATTATCCTTAGGTTTGGCCTTCTCATTGTGTCCTGGATGTTTTGGGTTAGAAGCTTTTTGCATTTTCTTTGACATTTGTGTCAATGTTTTCCATGGTATCTTCTGCACATGAGATTCTCTCTTCTATGTCTTGTATTCTGTTAGTGATGCTTGTGTCTATGACTCCTGGTCTCTTTCCTAGGTTTTCTATCTCCAGGGTAGTCTCTCTTTGATATTTCTTTATTGTTTCTGTTTCCATTTTTAGATCCTGGATGGTTTTGTTTAATTCCTTCAACTGTTTGTTTGTGTTTTCTTGCAATTCTTTAAGGGATTTTTGAGTTTCCTCTTTAAGGGCTTCTACTTGTTTACTTGTGTTCTCTTCAAATTCTTCGAGAGTGTTACTTATGTCCTTCTTAAAGTCCTCTATCATTGTCATGAGAAGTGATTTTAATTCTGAATCCTGCTTTTCCAGTGAGATGTGGGGGGAGGTGTTCAGGGCTTGCTATAGTGGGAGAACTGGGTTCTGCTGATATCAAGTAAGGTTGGTTTCTGTTGCTTATATTCTTGTGCTTGCCTTTCACCATTTGGTTAACTCTAGTGCTATCTTTACTAACTGGTTCTGACTGGAGCCTGCCTTTCCAGTTATCTTGCTTGTGTCAGAACTCTTCAGAATCCAGATATCTCTGTGATTCTGTGATCCTGAGCTCCAGCTGCTCTGAGTTCAGTGGGTCTTCTAGGATGTCTCAGGATATGGTGTCTCCACAGTAGCAGACCTGCTAAGTGTCCGCTGCTCTGGATGCAGTGTCTCGTCTAGGATGTATCAGTATTAGGTGTCTTCATGGGATCAGACCAGCTATGTATCCACAGCTTGAGTGTAGTGCTTTCTCTAGGATGTCTCAGGATATGGTGTTCACTGCTCTGTCTTCAGTGGGTCCTCTATGATATCTAGGGATATGGTGTCCCCTGCTCTGAGTTCAGTTACTCCTCTAGGATGTCTTGGGATATGGTTTCTGCTGTTCTGAGTTTAGTGACTCCTCTAGGATGTCTTGGAATATGGTGTCTTCACGGGAGCAGACCAGCTAGCTGTCTGCCCCAGCCACAAGGACCAGGTTAAGTGGTGGAAGGGGAGTGGTATTCACAGGGGCAGTGTTTGGGTGCCTTGTGGGTCCTGAGCACCCCCTGCTCCTAGTTGTAGCTCTGGGGCATATGTTAGTGGGCAATTGTTCTTACCTGCCAGTCTGAGTTCAGTTGCTCCTCTAGGATGTCTTGAGATATGGTGTCCTCAGGGTAGCAAACCAGCTAAGTTCCCCATCCACAAGGCTAATAGTCACTTTCAATAGTTTGATTTATTCTTATAAATCAGAGTATTGTGAAAGATCACCCTCTATAACTGATTGATAATCTTTTTGTAATACTAGCTTTATTTAGACATAATCACATATTGTACAATTCATCCATTTACATTATGTAATCTTCCAGATGTGGGAGCAAACCTAAAATGCCTGCACATGGGAGGCTGAAGCAGCAAGATTGCTACAAATTTGAAGCCAACATGGATATTATGGAAAGACCCTGTCCAAAATCAATCAATCAATCAATCAATCAATCAATCAATCAGTCAGTCAGTCAATCAATCAACCAATCAGTCAGTCAAAGCAGATAACAATTATCTTGTCATGTTGTTTTATAACAATTACCAGACAATTTTTAAATTAAAAATTTTAATTAAGTGTGAGTAGCAGTATGAACAAATGTGCTCACAGAGGCCAGACCTGTTGGATCTCTAGAGTTGTAACCAGAGGTGGATATGAGCTGCCTGACATGGGTTGTGGTAACCAACTGGGGTACTCTGGAGGAGGAGTAAGTGTTCTGAAACACTGAGCCACCTCTCAAGTCCCACAAAGTCACTTTTAGAACTTCATCATCCTAGAAAGAAACACTGCACAGTTTAGTCTTCACTCCTTCCTGCCAATCTCTCCTCCATACAAGTCAAACACCTGTAGTCTTATGTGCACCACTATGGGTTTACTTCATCAGAGTATTTCATTAAATGGAATATTAAAATATATTATTTTGATTGGCTTCCTTATCTCAGTAGAAAATTCTCCATATTTAACTGTATATTAAACAGTATTCTACTACTTACGTTTAATTTTTATTTACAAATAATGTCATAGTCATTGAGTAAGTCTCACAAAACATTTATCAACTGATAAATATTTAGAGGCATTCAACTTTTATTATATAAATAATGCTTCTCTGAAGTTTTATTAACAGTCTTTCCAGACATTATTTATTTTTTATGGGTATATATCTAAAAACGAGATTGCTCAGTCACATGGTAAGTGTCTGAGTGAACTGTCAGTGAAAGGTTTGATCATTAGCACTCTTTATAAAAAAGCCAAAACAACCCTCTAAACAACAATAACGAAAACAAAACAAAAAAAACCAAACCAACTCTCCCAACCAAAAAATGCCCGCAAAACCCATCCAAACAATTTAACAGATCAACAACCTGCCTGTCAATTTTCCACACCCTCAGCAACCTGTGACATCATCATCATCATCATCATCATCATCATCATCATCACCATTTTCCCACCTTTGGATTGATGTTTTGTATGTATGCATGTGAGGGGTGTGCTGTGGTTTGCAAGCAGAGGTCTGAGAAAAAAAATCAGTGATGTCACTTCACTACATCCATTATGTGTGTCCTGGGATCACACTCAAATTGCCATAGTTAACTGGCAAGCATTTTTACCCATTGAACAATATTCCAAGTTTCTTTTTCCAAGTTCCTTAGTTGTGAGGATTTTTAGCAATACATACGAAGAGAATAATCAGTGACCATCTAGAAACCAACTTTAAATCCTTTGTTTTGTTCTAAGTATCTCAGTTTAATCTTGATCTGTCTTTTAAATACCTTTTGATCCACACAAAAACAGTGAGCTGAAATCATTCACTTGGTCCTGGTGACTCTCCTGAGGACTAGATCTTGAGGGTTTTTGGTGATTTGGGGACATGCCTTCTCTGGAGTATCTCTTTTTCTTGCTGTGCCTGGTGGACTTGCCTTAGCCAGGCAGGAGTGTTTTTCTCTGGTTTTAGCAAGATGAGGTAGCACTTGGGAATGAAGATGCCACCCAGAAGCCCAGCAGTGGAAGCCAGGATGGAGAAGATCTCTACAGCCACAGTGGACTTCCCTCGGGCACTGTGGTACAGGGGCAGGAAGGCTGTCCAGACACTGCAGAAGAGCAGCATGCTGAAGGTGAGAAACTTGGTCTCATTGAAGACATCTGGAAGGTCCCTGGCCAGAAAAGCCACAGAGAAGGTACCCCCTGCCAGGAAACCCAAGTAGCCCAGCACACAGAAGAAGGTGGCACCAGAACCCTCCTGGCACTGGATGACAATGTGCCGGGGCTCTGAGATCATATCCCTTTCTGGGAATGGTGGGGAAGTCACCAACCAGACTCCACAAAGAACAACTTGTATTAAGGAAGCAATGAGGACAACTGAGGTCGAAGCACCAGGGCTTAGGCATACCTGGATCCTGCTCTGTGGCCTGGTGACCCTGAAGGCCAGGACTACTGTGAGAGTCTTGGCCAGAACAGAGGAGACAGCCACTGTGAACACCACAGCAAAGGTGGTCTGACGGAGGAGGCAGGTGGTGACTGTGGGTCTCCCAAGGAAGAGCAAGGCACACAGGGCACACAGGGAAAGAGAGATCAGGAGGAAGTAGCTGAGAGTTCTGTTGTTGGCCTTGACCACAGGTGTATCCTGGTGCTTCAGAAACACTCCAAGAACCAGGACAGCCAGACCAGCCAGCAATAGTGCCACCAAAGCCAATGTGAATCCCAATGGTTCCTCAAAGGCCAGGAAGATCTCTGTCTTGGGTAGGCAATGGTCCCTTGTATGGCTTGAATACTGCTCCTTGGGACACAGAAAGCATCTCTTCATGTCTATGGGAGACACACAGACAATATCTGTAATACAATAGGAACTACACTAGCTCTAAAGGAAGGTATCCTAAGTGCTAATTTCTCTTGCAGATTTTCCATCAATTCATGTATTTATGAATTATTCTTGGTGTCCAGGTTTGAAATTGGTAATATTAGAGACAGAGGCACAAAGAGAAACTTTCACATTATAGATCTGTTTTATGCGAGGGTTTTGTTTCTTCCTTAAAACTGTGTCTTCTGTAACTCAGCCTAGCCTTGAACTGGCTGAGTCGCAGATTACCTTGAATTCCTCCGCCTCCTTCCTTACCCTCTTAAGTGCTGTGGTTAGAAAACTGCCCCACTATATCTAACTTATGTGAGTTGGTGCCTGTGTGCGTGTGTGTGTGTGTGTGTGCATGCTTATATGTTCATACATGTTTGTTGTGGATGCATATGTATGTGAAGACCAGAGACTATCATCACATATTGTTTCTCAATAATTTCCCACGCATTATTATTTTTTAGTCAAATATTTCAATTGTCTCAACCAATACATATTATATATATTTACATATTGTAACATATAATATTATATTTGCCACCATGTGGGTGTTTCTAACTCCTGAGCCATCTCTCCAGACCCTCTCTTTATTAGTTGTTAAGACAGGATCTCTAATTTAACCTTGAGACTACACTGCCTAGACAAAAGAACCTTCTCTTATGTGAGCTTTTTAGTGATTCATTTTTTCCCAATAGTAAAAAGTTATATTAACAGATGTTTTAGACTGGATTATGCCCCCAAAATTTATTTAAAAAAATAATTTTCCTCAGTATCTCAAAGTGGGAATTGTCTTTCACAGTAATTCAATTGCATATGATGTACTAAAGGTTAAATTAAGTCACCTGAGTAGACTCTAGTTCCAACAGAACTGCTATTATAATGAGATGGGGGAGTTGGAGCAGGGTGTGACTGCACATGACTTAGTCTCTGCATTTGAGAGGCAGAAGAGGTGAATTTCTATCAGTTAGAGGTTAGTTAGCCTGTTTAAAATAATGAGTTCCAAGCCAGACAGGGCTGCATTGGAAAAACGTTGTCTCAAAGATAAACAACAAACTAAAAGAGAGGACACATACATACACATTCCCCCACACCACTCAGGACACATACACACACACCCCAATGCCACTCAGGAAAATAAAACATCCTGGGGACAACTTGGTTTTGCATTTCCAGGTTTCAGCATGTAAAGGAGTAAGTTCTGTATAAAAACAGTCCAGAATGTGGTGGACTGTTGCCATTCAACCTCTGGGATGGACCTAACTAATACAGAGAAAGAAGGAGGTCACAACAGAACAACCATGATGCAATTCTACTTACAAGAGCTTTCAAAAGCAAGTGAAATTCATCAGTCTGCATGGAAGTCAGGTATTTTTTATAAGGTCTGTAGACACTTGTGGAACTAGCTTATACCATAGTTCTTTTTATTTTTTATTTTTCATTTTTCTGGATGGACAGGGTTTTTCTGGATGTGGCCTTGGCCATTTTCAGACTCATTCTGTAAACCAGGCTGTTTTCAAACTCACTTATAAAGATCAGCTAGCCTCTGACTCCCAATGCTGGGCCTCAAGGCTTGCAGCACTATCACCCTGTGATGCTATGTTTCTTGATATGAGGCCAAAGGGTAAGCAGTGTTTGCTATTAGACAATCCATTAGGCTGTGAATTATGGATCATTCACTTGTCCTACTCAATAAAGCACTTGCTTATGAACAATTATAAGAGTAGCATTCACTTAAGAACAATTTTATAAGAGTAGCATTCTCTTTTTTGTAGAATTTAGTTTGAGGAATATTGACTCTTCTTTGAAAGTCTGGTAGAACTCTACACTACAACTATCTGGCCCAGGGCTTTTTTATATTTTTCTTTTTTTGTTTGGGAGAATTTTACCAATGGCTTCTATTTATTTCAGTGCTATGGGGGCATTTAAATAGTTTACCTGATCTTTATTTCACTTTTACTTTCGTTAGTGGTATCTGTTTAGAAAATCATCCATTTCATTAAGACTTTCCAATTTTGTGGAGTTCAGGCTTCTAAAGGAAGACCTAACATTTTTCTGAATTTCCTTAGTGTCTATTGTTAGGTTTCTCCTTTCACTTCTGATTTTGTTTATTTGGATATACTCTCGGCCTTTCGGTTAGTTTGGCTAAGGGCTTGTCTACCTTGTTGGTTTTCTCAAAGAACCAGTTTTTTGTTTCATTGATTCTTTGTAAAGTTTTCTTTGTTTCTAAGTAATTGCTTTCAGCTCTGATTTTGATTATTTTCTACCTTCTACTCCTTTTTGGTGTGCTCAATTCTTTTTCTTCTAGAGCTTTCAGGTATACTTTAAAATTACTAGTCTGAGAACTTTCTGATTTTCTATGAAGAAATTTAGCACTATGAACATTCCTCTTAGCACTGATTTCATTGTGTCCCATAAATTTGGGTATCTTGTGCCTTTATTTTTATTGAATTCTAGAAAGTTTTTAATTTCTTTCTTTATTTCTTGCCTGTCCTAGAGATCATTGAGTAGAGAGTTGTTCAATTTCCATGATTGTGTAGGTTTATCTAGTGTTTCTCTTGTTGAAGTCCAGCTTTAGACTATGATGGTCTGAGAAGATACAGGGTATAGGGCATTATCTCAATTTTCTTATACCTGTTGATGCTTGCATTGTTACCAACTATATGGTCAACTTTGGAGACGAATCCATGAGGTGCTGAGACAAATGTATATTCTTTTGTGTTTTGGTAAAATATTCTATAGATTTCTGTTAGGTCCATTTGATTCATAATGTCTATTAGTTCTGTTATTTCTTATTAGTTTTTATCCAGATGACCATCAATTGCTGAGAGTGGGCTATGAAGTCTCCCACTATTAATGTGTGGGGTTCAATGTGTGATTTTAAACTTTAGCAATACTTCTTTTACAAATGTGGATGTCATTGTGCTTGGGGCATAGATATTCAGAATTGAGATATTACCTTGGTAGCTTTTTGTTTCGATGAGTAGAAAATGTCCTTACCTGTCTCTTTTGATTAATTACAGTTGAAAGTATATTTTATTAGGTATTAGAATGGCTATTCCAGCTTGCTTCTTGAGTCAATTTCCTTGGAAAACATTTTTCTAGACCGTTACTCTGAGGTAATATCTATCTTTTAATGCTGAAGTATATTTCTTACATGTAGCAGAATGATGGATCCAGTTTTGACATTCAGTCTGTTATTCTGTGTTATTTTATTGGGGAACTGAGTTCATTGATGTTGATAGATATTAACAACAAGTGATTGTTATTTCCTGTTATTTTGATGTTGGTGGTGTTAGCATGTTTGTGTGTTTGTGGGTGTTTCTGTGTATATGTGTGTTTATGTTTGCTTCCCTTGTTTTTGTTAGTATAGAATTACTTATTTCCTGTGTTTTCTTGGATGTACTTATCCTTGTATTTTCTGTAGGGCTGAATTTGTGGATAGATTTCTTTTTTAAATTTTGCTTTGCCTTGAAGTATTTTGTTTTCTACATTTATGGTGTTTGAGAGTTTTGCTGGGTATAGTAGTCTAGATTGGCATCCAACAGAATAAACTAAACATGGACCCTTGGGGCTCTCAGAGACTGAGCCAACAACCAAAGAACATACATGGACTGGACCTAGGTATCCCTGTACTTATATAGCAGATATACAGCTTGGTCTTCATGTGGGTCCTGAATAACTGGAGTGGGAGCTATCCCAAAAGTTGTTGCCTGTCCATGAGATATGTTCATGTAGCTGGGCTATCTTGTCTGGCCTCAGTGGGAGGGGATGTGTATAGCTCACAGAAGCTTGATGTGCCAGGGTAGGGGGATACCCAGGGAGCCCCCACCCACTCAGAGGAGAAGGGAATGGTAGAAAAATTGTGGGAGGGAGTGATTGGGAGGAGGGCAGTGAATGGGGTAAAAAGTGAATAAAACAGTAATAAATAAAAACAAAATTAAATAGAAATAGTGACATACTCAATAGTGTTTCTTCCTAATGTCCACATAAAGCAGAGATTATGTAATATCTCAGTAGATGAGCACAGTGGTTTTCATCTCAGTATACGAGAATTATCCCCATAGCTCATATAATTTGAATGCTTGATTCCTAGTTGATAGACTGTAGGTGATGGATTGTGAGGTCTAGTCTTGTTGGAGATGTGTTTCTGACTATGGTCTTTGAGAGTTCAAAATCCCAGACCATGTCCACTCTCCAAATCTCTGCCCCATTGTGGCCTGTGGATCAGCATATAAGTTCTCAGTTAGTACTATAGTACCATTCCTGCCTGCCTGCTGCCGTGTTTCCTGTCATGATGGTCATGAACTCAGCCTCTAAAACTCCTAGTAAACCCCCAGACCAATGCTCTTCTGTTAGAAGCTACCTTGGTCATAGTTTCTCTGCACAGCAGTAGAACAGTAACTAAGACAATGGAGAAATACATCAGGCTCACAGTGCCCTCTGGGTCCCTCAGATTCTGGATCCATATGCCCTTACCTCTTTGGTCTGCAAACTGTCCCTTGGGGCATGGACTGCAATCAAAGCAGCAGTGGGGGGCTCCTACTCGGGGCACTTGGCTGAACCCTGGAAGGCAGCTTTCACTGCAGACAGAGGTGGGCACCTAGTAACAGTGAGCATAGTGTCATTGTGACTCTCCAGGAAATCATGCTTAGCCTCACCCTGAGAAACATAACAGAACAGTTTCCTCTCAGCCCTCTATATGAGATGTCCTTCAGAAAACATATGTATTCTAAGAGATGCTAGACTACAGAAGTACCATTGTATGTAATAGGAGAAGGGCTACATATAGCTTCCTTGGCTAATGACTTCAAAAACTTAGCTAAACAATCTTTCAATCTCTTTGTTGTACCTACATCAACAACTGAAGGCACAGGGCTACAGAGATGGCTAAGCTGTCAGATGTACATACTACTTTCTCAGAGAAATAGGGTTTGATTCTCATCACTCACAGGGCACCTCACACTGTAACTCCAGTTCCAGAGGATCTAATCTCCTCTTCTGGCTTCTGTAGACACCAAGGTATACACATAATATATGTGCAGGAAAATATGCATACATGGAAAATAAACTCTGAAAAGAAACTGTAATATTATCAGACATTACAGAAGCACTGCCATGTCTTTGTATCAAGTCATCCTGTTTGTCTCAGTTACTCAGAAAACCATCATTTTTATGTATCCTTCTTTATTCTTTTTTTCTTTCTTTTGGACATAGCCCATAACCTGGGCATGCTTCCCTTGCTACTCTTGGCTTTCTTTCTCTTTCTCTGAAGTTCCCTGTAGCCTTGTGATTGCTTGGTGGACTCCATGCCTAACTCAGAAGATGTGGCAGTCTCGGTTCCTTTTTCCATCTCCCTCCTTGTGAAGCTGTTGAGATTTACAGTTTGACTGTCCTGTTTGTTATTTTTGCATATACTCTAATAATTAAGTATCCTTGAGCTTCAGAAAAAGAAAATTTGTAGGTAGCGACTTCCTTAACACCTTAGCACAGACATAGACACACACACACACACACACACACACACACACACAGGCACACACACACACACACACACACACACAGGCACACAGCCACACACACAGGCACACAGCCACACAGCCACACACACACATCTCCCCACTTCCACAGTAGAGACCTACAAAGGCTGATTAGGTTTCTTTTAGCACACCTCCAACTTCATAAAAAGATTATCAAAATAACAGTGCAGAATACTGAGATCTCTGTCATAGCAAAAGAGAGTAAAACAACTCCCCAGGTCAAGAACATTAAGAAGTATTCCGTAAGAATCCTCTGAACACTTAGCATGTGTCCTTCATGCTTAACAAATCTATGAATCAGAACCTCATTCTAGTGAAGAAATCCTTAAGGTCACCATTGATTGGAGATGCCGCCAGGACAAACTTAGATAAAGTTGCAGAAGGAGAGGTATTCTTTGTTTACTGGCATAGGACAAGAAGCTGAAGCATTTCTATGCAGAAGATTACACACATAGATATCCCTATCTCAAAATAGATAATTTATATTAACATTTGCTAATAAATGTAAGCATTTAAACCGCAAATTATTTCCCAAAGTCTTGTGTATTTTGGACCACTATTAACAGATGCATCTGACAATCAATGGATCAATTCCTCAGTAGAGTCATAATTTGATGAACTATTGTAGGTAGAAATAAGACATGGGGTCTAATTGGAGGAAGAGAGTAACAGGGGCTATGCACAAGTAAGATCTAACTTGCTTATCTATCTAATCTATAGCCCTACCTCCCACTTCCTGGGTCCCATGAATTGGAAACCATCTTCCACCACACATTCTTGCTGCCAAGACATATTGCCTCAACCACACATACTCAAAGCAATGGATCCATCTGGCCTTGGACTTCTCACACCATGAGTCAATAAAAACTTTTCCTCACTTCAAACCACTTCTAGGATATTTATTATGGTTGAGAACATCTAACACAGCAAGTAACCTGAGTGTCTGCTGAGTCCATTTCTCAGGTGGCCCATGGGAAGGTGTCTGGTTTAGTGGGTCACTATCTTTCTCTTCACAGAACAGGTCTTGAACAGAGAATGATAATACTCTCAAAAGATCACCAGGTACAGATTATGATTTGGGGAGTCTAGCATGTTCTTTCCCACTGTTTTACACAAGTTGTATTGTGTAATTATGTGTATGTGTGTTTTTCCATTTATATGTTGATCATGTGCATGTATGTATGAGTGCATGTGGAGGCCCAAGGATAATGTTGGGAATAACCCTCCATTGCTTTTCTACTATGGACACTGAGGCACAAAGTAAAACCCTGAGATAACCGATATGGTGAGTCTTAGTTGCTAGCTTGTTTTGGGCATCTCCTTGTCTTCAATTTCCAAGAATAAAATTACAGGTGGATTACATTGCCCAATCCACATATACAAGTGTTCTGGAGACCTAATGTCTGCATAACAAACACTTTAAGTGCTAAGCCATCTCTCTAACTCCAGCTCTGATATATTTATTTTTACTGATAAGTGAGTATCATTCAGAGAATGCTCTTTTATGAGGTAAAGAGTATAGTCAGTTATAATTGACTGGTCCTCTCTAGAGTGGCATCTACTTCATACATTTTGAATTTTCCTTTGACTTTAACACACAAGAGTCATCTCTGCATCTAGGCAACTCACTTGGATATTCTCCTTTAAATGGACCATCATTTTGTTCTCTGCAGAGTCTTGAGGGTCTATGATGCCTACATGGACCAAGTGGAATATGCCCTTGGGAATCCTCTGCCCTTGGAGAATGTCAAATTTTGACACCAAATCTCCATTGGCATCAAACATAATCTCAATTCCGTCAGGAGTCTTGAAGTGCACCTTTTTGAGGGTATGAAGCAGCTGAGGAAGAATGGGAAATATTGTAGACTGGTCAGTACCAGTATTCAGGGTCTTATCCAAAATTTCACAGGTCATTTGCCTCTGCAATGATACAAAGCCTCCTCATCTTAGGACTGGTCCCAGTAGCCAGTAGGTATAACTGGGTTTAAATGTGTGATATTTTCAGAGATTCACAAAAATGTTCTAGCTTTTATAAAGTAATAATTTATAATAACTGATCTAGATACTTTCTCTCTCTCTCTCTCTCTCTCTCTCTCTCTCTCTCTCTCTCTCTCTCTCTCTGTGTGTGTGTGTGTGTGTGTGTGTGTGTGTGTATGTGGGTCCATACAGCTCACATACTTAAGGCATTTCAGAGGACAGCTATCAGTTGTGTTATCTCCTTATGCTGCCATGTTTTTTAGGAATCCAACTTAGGCTTGGGTACAAATTCCATTATCATCTCACCAGCCTTAAATTTAAATCCCAAAATATCACAATGTGGTGCTGGCTCCAGGGTCTCATTTGGCTGTGCATGACTGTCTCAAACTTCCCATCAGACTCTTCAGACTCCAAACCCTAGCAAGGCTTCCACAGACTGGCCCCAGCCTACCTAGGCCCCCTAATCACTCTGACCTACATGTCACAGTCCTTCAGTACTCATGTGGTTCTTCTTGTTTGTCTCCATTCTAGGGTATTGGTACATGCTATCCCTGCCATATGCAATGCTATTACTTCGTTCCATTGTGAAATTTCTCATTTTCTGCTTGGAACCCAGATATTTCCTGACAGAGAGAACTTCTCAGACCATACTCAACCCTTTTCTTGCTTCTCACTCCTTCTACTTTACATTTTTCATAGATTACCCACACAGTAATCACCAACCTCCTTTTGTTTATTTTGTGACAATATCTTGCTGTGTAGTTCAGATTGGCCTTGAAGCTGATTCTCTTGCTTTGACCTCCTATGTGTTAGGAGGCTTGGATCACCAAACTAGGTGTCATGTAATTTCTAATCGGTCACTCTCAGCCAAAAATGCCAACAACTATCACTATCCATATGGGTCAAGAATCATATGTATTTTCTCCAGGCACACAGTAGAGATTCAAGCCACCTGAATGGAGGTAATTAAAACATACTCCTCCTATGCCACCAATCTTAGCAGGTCTACCCTCAGTGGATTGCAGAAGATAGACAGGTAGATAGAGATAAGGTGGAGTCAAAATGCACAAAAAGCATTATATAAATGTATGAAATTGCTATTCCCTCTGCGCAAACATCATCTTCCTTCTGGTCTTCACTGCACCAGATTGGCATGCCTGCTCCTTTCCAATACCCCATTGCCTGCATGTCTCCTAGGAGGTCTGCTATAACCAGGAACACAGGAAGACCCCCATCTCAACACCCATATCAGATAGGACCCCCACAGAGCCCAGCAGATGTGGGATCTATTCCATCTGCCCTAGCCCCATCTTCCCTCTGGGCTGCAACCTCACCTGGGGCAGATTGGCATGCTTGCCCCTCTCTTACATCCCATAGTCTGCCTATCTCCAAGGAGATCAGACATAACCAGGGATACAGGAGGTTCACCCTAACCAGAGATACAGAAGGACTGCTCTAACCAGGTACACAAAAGGCCCATCATAACCAGAGACAGCACTGTCTGACTCCCAGAAAGTCTGGTCTAATCTATTCACAGAGCTCTACCTGCCTTCAAGGGGGCAGACTACAGTCAGATATCCAGGCCAGTTAACACCAGAGATGAACAGATGGCAAGAGGCAAGCACAAGAACATGAGAAACAGAAGCCAGTATAATTTGGCACCATCAGAACCCAGTTCTTCTACCACACCAAGCCCTGGGTACCCTAGTCACCTGAAAGGCAAGATTCTGACCTAAAATATTGTCTCATGAAGATGATAGAGGCCTTTAAGGAGGATATAAGTAACTCCTTCAAAGAAATACAGGAAAAGACAGGCAAACGGGTAGAAGCCCTTAAATAAGAAACAAATAAATTCCTCAAACAATACAGGAAAACACAATCAAACAGATGAAGGAATTGAAAAAAATGGCTGAGGCCTAAAAATGGAAATAGAAACAATAAAGAAATCACAAATAGAGGCAACCCTGGAGATGAAAAACCCAGGAAAGAGATCAGGAGCTACAAATGTAAGCATCACCAATAGAATACAAGAGGTAGAAGAGAGAATCTCAGGTGTAGAAGATACTGTAGAAGATATCAACACAACAGTCAAAGAAAATAAAAAGTGTAAAAAGCTCCTAAAAAACTAAATCTAAGAATAATGGAATAGAAGAAGGTGAAGATTCCTAGTTTAAGGAGCCAGAAAACATCTTTTATAAAATCATAGAAAGCCGGATGGTGGTGGTGCACGCCTTTAATCCCAGCACTTGGGAGGCAGAGGCAGGTGGATTTCTGAGTTCGAGGCCAGCCTGGTCTACAGAGTGAGTTTCAGGACAGCCAGGGCTACTCAGAGAAACCCTGTCTCGAAAAAAAAAAATTAAATAAATAAATAAATAAATAAATAAATAAATAAATAAATAAATAAAATCATAGAAGAAAACCTCCCTAACCTAAGAAAGAGATGGCCATAAGTGCACAAAAAACTTACAGAACACCAAATAGATTAGACCAGAAAAGAAAAATCCTCCTACCACATAATAATCAAAACACAAAATATACAGAACAAAGAAAGATGAATATTAAAAGCTGTAAGAGAACAAGGCCAAGTAACATATGAAGGCAGATCTATCAGAATTATACCAGACTTTTGAATAGAGACTCTAAAAGCCAGAAGATTCTGGACAGATGTCATATAGACCCCAAGAGAACAAAAATGCCAGCCCAGGTGACTATACCCAGTAAAACTCTTAATCACCATAGATAGAGAAACCAAGATATTTCATGACAAGACCAAATTTAAATAATATCTTTCTACTAATCCAGCTGTACAGATGATACTAGAAGGAAAACTCCAACAGAAGGAGGGTGACTGCACCCAAGAAAATAAAAGAACAACAGCCTACAACAGCTGAGCACACTCTGATAACATCTTGTTTTAGATACCCAGGATCTTCCCTTGGGTGTGTGAGACTTAAGGGCATGACTTAAGGTGTGATTTAGAGCTAAGACCTAAGGGCGTGACTTAAGGGCGTGATTTAGAAGCATGGCTTAGAAGTGAAACATAAAAGGCGAGAGGCAGACAGAAGAAAGCTACAGACTATTAGACACTTGGAGTAGGCACTGAGAAACATGGAAATTGGACACTTGGAGTAGGCACTGGAGTAGGCACTTGGAGTAGGCACTGGAAACTTGGAAATTGGAGGCACTAGGGACTAGGAACTAGGGACTAGGAACTCAAGACTTGGACTTGGAGAGAAGAAGAGAGACTGAAGAATAAATGGGATTGAATCACACTGTCTGGTCTCCATTCTTCACATCCATCCTCACTCTCTCTCTTGCTGAACCCTGACCCACAGACTGGAGCAGCTTGGGGAAGTGCAGGCTCTAACAATTTAGCCCCCAAGGCTTTTGGCAGTGCAGGTCCCAGCATTGATAGAGTGGTCCCCAACATTTTGGCCCCCAAGCGTGGGGCAGAGTAGTTCACAACAAATATGGACACCCTTGAATTTGGAGCATAGATGTTCATAATTGAGACTTCATCTTGGTGTGCTTTTCCTTTCATGAGTATGATGTATCCTTCCCTGTCTCTTTTGAAAATTTTTGATTGAAAGTCTATTCTACTGGCTATCAAAATGGTTACTCCAGCTTGTTTCTTGGGTACATTTGCTTGAAAAACTTTTTTCCAACACTTTACTCTGAAGTAGTGTCTGTCATTGTCACTGAGGTGTGTTTCTCATATGCAACAAAAATGGTGGATCCTGTTTACTTATTCAGCATTTTAGCCTGTGTCTTTTTATTGGGAATTGAGTGAGTCCATTGATTTTGAGAGATATTAAAGACCAATGATTGTTAAAATTATCTCCTAAAATTATCTCACAAAATAGAAACAGAAGGAACACTATCTAATTTATTCAATGAATCCACAGTTACTCTCATACCTAAACCACACAAAGACCCCACAAAAAAACCTACAGACCTTTTTTGCTCATGAATATCGATGCAAAAATACTTAATAAAATACTTGCAAACTGAATCCAAGAACACATCAAAACTGTCATTCTCCATGATCAAGTAGGCTTCATCCCAGAGATGCAGGGATGGTTCAATACAAAAAATAATCCATCATTGTAATCCACTATATAAATGTACAAAAAGGCCATGTGAATATCACATTAGATGCCAAAAAGTTCTTTGACAAAATCCAACACCCTTTCATGTTCAAAGTCTTGGAGAGAACAGTAATTCATGGCATAAATCCAAACATAATAAAAGCAATACAGCAAACCAACAGCAAACAGAAAATTAAATGGAGAGAAACTTGAAGCAATCCCATTCAAATCAGGGACAAGATAAGGCTGCCCACTTCTCCCTATCTATGCACTATAGTACTTGAAATTCTAGCTAGAGCAATTACTCAACAAAGTGGATCAAAGGGAAACAAATTGGAAGGGAACAAGTGAAGGTATCACTATTTGTGGATGATATGGTAGTATATATAAGTGAGCCCAAAAATTCTACCCAAGAACTCCTAAAGCTGATAAACAACTTCAGCCAAGTGGTTGAATATAAACTTAACTCAAACAAATCAGTAGCCTTTCTTTATACAAATGAAAAATGGCTGAGACAGAAATTATGGTAACAACACCCTTCACAACAGCCATGAATAATATAAAACATCTTTGTATATGTCTAACTAAACAAATGATAGATCTATATGTTAAGAACTTCAAGTCCCTGAAGAACAAAATTGAAGATCTCAGTAGATGAAATGATCTCCTATACTCATGGATCAGTAGGATTAGCATAGTGAAAATGTCCGTCTTACCAAGAGCAATCTATGCAATTCAATGAAATTGCCATCAAAATCCCAACACATTTCTCCATAGACATGGAAAGAGCAATTCTCAACTTTCTATGGTAAAACAAAAAACACAGGATAGTGAAAACAATTCTCAACTATAAAAGAACTTCTGAGGGAATCACTGTCCCTGACCGCAAGCTGAACTACAGAGCAATAGTGATAAAAGTTGCATAGTACTGGTACAAAGACAGATGGGATGATCAATATAATATAATAGAAGATCTAGAAATAAACCCACACACCTATTAATACTTGGTCTTTGACCAAAAAAAAAAAAAAAAAAAGCCAAAACCATCCACTGGAAAATAAGATGCATCTTCAACAAATCATGCTGGCCTAAGTGGTGGTCTGCATGGAGAAGAATTCAAATTAATCCATATTTATCATCTTGCTCAAAACTCAATTCTAAGTGGATCAAGGACTTCAACATAAAACCAGATACATTGAATCTAATAGAAGAAAAAGTGGGAAATAGCCTCGAATATGTTTGCATAGGGAAAAATTTCCTGAACAGAACACCAATGGTTCAAGCTCTAAGATCAACAGTTGACAAAGGGATTTCATGAAACCAAATGACACTGTCAATAGGATAAAATGGCAACATACATTTCGAAAAGAACTTCACCAACCAACCCTACATTTGATAGAAGGTTAATATTCAAAATATACAAAGAACTTGAGAAGTAAACTCAAAAAACCCCAATTAACCCTATTAAAAAGTTGGGTACAGAGCTAAACAGAGAATTCTCAACAGAGGAATCTCAAATGGCCAAGAAGCACTTAAAGAAATGTTCAGCATCCTTAGTCATCATGGAATGCAAATCAAAATGACCCTGAGATTCCACCTTACACCAATCAGAATGGCCAAGATCAAAAACTCAAGTGATAGTACATGCTGGAGAGGATGTGGAGAAAGTGAACACTCCTCCATTGCTGGTAAGATTGCGAATTGTGGTGGTGAGGGTGCAGTCACTCTGGAAATGCTCCACCATATCACAAGGACATGTGCTTCAGTCCATGTTCATAGCATTCTTACTTGTAACAACTGGAAGCTGGAAACAACCCAGATATCCCTCAACTGAAGAATGGATACAGAAAATGTGTTTCAGTTACACAATGGAATACTATTCAGCTATTAAAAAAGGACATCATGAACTTTTCAGACAAATGGATGGAACTAGAAAATAAGCCCGCGTAATGTAACCCAGATTCAAAAGGACATGCATGGTATGTATTCACTGACAAGTGGATATAATTTCAAAAGTACAGAATACCCATGATACAACTCAGACCATATGAAGCTTAACAAGAAGGCAGGTTCAAATGTAGATGCTTCAGTCCCACTCAGAAGGGGGAACAAAATAAGCATGGGAGGTAGAAGGAGGTGGAGGTATGGAGGGAGACAGCAGAGAAGCCCAAAGGAGAAGGAGAATGAATGGAAATATGTAGCAGCAGGAGGGGTAAGGGTCTAGAAAGTCCCAAAGACCTGAGATGTGAGAGGTTCCCAGGACTCAGTGGGGATTACCTTAGCCAAAATGCCCAAAAGTGGGGAGATGGAACTTGAAGAGACCACCCCCCCCAGTAGATAGATATGGGACCCAGTTGAGGCATGGATCCACTCACCCATCTTCAAAAAATTTGATCCAGAATTATTCCTGTCTAAAGGAAATGCAGGGACAAAAATATAGCAAAGACGAAGAAAAGGCTGTCCAGTTACTGGCACAACTTGGACTCCATCCCATGTGTAGGCACCAAACCCTGACACTATTACTGATGCCATCTTGTGCTTGCAGACAGGAGCCTAGCACTGCTGCCCTCTGAGAAACTCTACCAGAGGCTGACAGAGATAGATGCAGATCCTTACAGCCAAGCATTGGAGTGAGGTAAGAGACCCCTATGGAAGAGTTAGAAGAAAGACTGAAGGAGCTGAAGGGGATTGCAACCCCATAGAAAGAACAATAGCATCAACTAACCAGGAACCCTCAGAGTTCCCAAAGACTAAGCCACCAATTCCATAGCATACATGGGCTGTACCTGGCACATATGTAGCAGAGGACTGCCTTGTCTGTTCTCATTGGGAGAGAATGCACCTAATCCTGTAGAAACTTGGTGCCCCCAGAAAAAGGGGATGCTAGCAGATGTGGGATGGAGGTGGGTGGATGGGTTGGGGAGTTTCTACTCAGAAGCAAAGGGGAGGGGGATGGGGTAAAGAACTCCTGGAAGTGGGTTTGGGGCAGTGGACCATGCCTGGACACTTAGTAAAATCCAGTGGGTTCAGAAACCCTGGTATCCTCATACCTGAGGATGGTAGCTGTTTCACCTACTCTGACCAGGTTCCTGTCCTGGAACACATGACCACAGCACCCTGTGAAGAGTTTCATGACAATCAGTCATGTAGGGGCAGTTCTGGAATCCCTTCCACATGCAGATGAGGTATCCCTAATATGTCAGACCAAGCCAATAGAAAACATCTCGTTTTTACCCCAACCTACCCCAATATGTGTATAAGACTGTCTACAAGGAATAAAGAGCAAGTTATTTAATCAAAGATTGTCTGAGTGTGTTGGTCATATAAGAGCGGTAACACTTTTGGGGAAGAGAGTTCTTTTCCTAAGCTTTTGTTGGTCACTTCCCACTCAGTGATCCTGGCCTTGGCTCCTAGCTGATATGTCCCACTGGCTAGCAGAAGCTGTCTTCCTAGCTCCAGGTAGCATTCTGCTGCATCAAATCTGGAGCATTAGTGGGGGGCAGTGCTGAAGAGACCCAGCAGCTTGCCCAGATCCAACTCTCCCTCCCTGCTCATTCCAGCCCATCACATAGTGTCCTGCCACTCCAGAGCAGCACTGGCCTTGGAAGACTGGCTTCTTCTCCCCTTCTGAAAGTGCAGCTCTTTGGTCTTTGGCCACTCTGGCTAGGCCAGAGCTCTGCATATTTCCACAGATAGCATCCATTACATAGACTGGCAAGGGGGGGGGGGCACCAGGAAGGGGGCAAAATTTGAAATGTAAGTAAATAAAATAATTTAATAAAAAAGTATGAAATTATCAAATAATACTTTAAAATACAAAAAAAGGTAAGGATGTGAGAGTTAGCTCAGTGTTTAAAGCACTTGCTACAGAAGCTTGAGCATAGGACTACAAATACCCAGAACCTCTAAATGTCAGGTGAATGTGGCAGCTCCTCTGTAATTACAGCTTCAGAGAGTGGAGACAGGAGATGCTCAAAGTGGGCTGGCTAGCAGGACTAGCCATATCAATAACTTCTGGGTTTAAGTGAGAGACCATGTATGAAAGAATAAGGTAGGAGAGTGTTGAAGGGTAATTTTTTTTATATCATCCTCAGGCCTTTCCACATGTGTGCACATACCTGTGCATTCCCTCCACATGTTCCTGCATGCCTACACACATATGCTCCTACACTGATTAATCAATCAGTCAACCAACCAACCAACCAACCAACCAACCAACCAACCAACCAACCAACCAGCAATGACATTTACTATTTGAAATTCTGATTTGCACCATGACTATATTAAAAATCATCCTCTGTTTATGAAAACTCAAGTTTGGGACAGCAGAAAAATTAATATCTGAAATTTTAATTTAGTAGGTATCTTGTATTGGCTAAGTCAGGTAACACCATAGGGACTGGGATCACCTGAGATCACACGCGTAGCATGGCATCTTATCCAATGCAGGTTCTAAGATGCCTCTCAGTTGAGAGGATGAGAAATCCTTGATGAAGCATATGATCTGCCTCACCTCTATAGATTAGTATACATTCCTGTTCCCTGACCACCCCAAAACCATCTACTCCACACATGTCTCTCTTACCTGCCAGGGCTGGAAGTCCTGGGAGTCTGTACCTTTCCCATCCTGGTGTGCACAGGCTAGCATATCATGCAGGGCATGGGCGATGCTGTAGACAGCTGTGTAAGCAGCATCAATTTTGCTCACTTCTGGGAAAGGATGTGGCTTGTTTTGCAGACTCTCATTCCCTGAGCAGAACTGGACACCCTCTGTCACTGTGCTGTTCTGGTTGGGCCATGTACAATCAAAGGTGAACTCCCAGAACTTCTTTATAAACATGTCTTCTGGGGTCTGGCTGGGGCGCAGGTGAGCAAGGAACTCAGGGAAGCCAATTGCCCTGCTGCTATGAGGCAAAAGGCCAAATGTGCCTTGCAAGACCTGGGAAATGCCTGGAATAGTTAGGGCGAGTGCCATATGCAAAGTATCCTTGCTTACCCACACCTGTCCTGAGACAGAAACTGCCAGTAAACCATGCAGGATGAGTTGGAAATTTGAATTGCTTAGGAAAACCAGAACAGCTCTGGCTGTACATTTCTGCATCTTCTGGACAGTCTCTTCAATTTTAGCCAAGGACTGCTGGGAAGGGACATGGAGGTGGAATTCAATGCACACACTAGCTAGGGTCAGCATCTGAGTGGCTAGAGAACTGGCCTGCTGTCCAAAGTCATCATCTTGGGCCAGGATGATTACCCAGGACCACTGAAAGTGTATTATCAGCTGGGTGACTGCATGGGAGGATGTAAGGTCACTAGTTAGGGTCCGAAGAAAAGATGGAAACTGGATCTTGTCACTCAGGCTGGGTAGTGATGATCCATGACTGACCTGTCAAGAAAGGGCCAGGCAATATGAAAATGAATGAGATCTTGGACTCAGGTGAAAGCTGATGGTCTGGTTTGATTGTGAGAAGAAGAGATTGGGTGAGGTAGTTCATCAGCTCAAGCCCTTGTTCTTCTTGTAGAGGACCTCAATTAGATTCCCAACACCTACATCAGGGGGCTAACAACTGCCTATAACTCCAGCCCCACAAAATCTCATGCTGTCTCTGGCTTCCCATCGTAACTGTGGCATAGACACACACAGACATATACACATACAAGTAAGAGTGTATTAAAATCTAAAACATGAAGATATTTATGAACACACTTGAACACCATTCTTTGGGAATTGTGTTGGCTCTACCAATCAGTTATGTGCCCCTCAATGGCTCATCATCCCCGACATCCCTGTGGCTCCTGCAGTGAAGTCCAGAACCATAGTTCTTCTTGTTCTCCCCTCAATATCTGTCCTTTCTACTTCATATTTTACTCCTGAATCTCAGCTAGGCTTGGTTTGACTCTCTGGTTTGCACACAACTGTTGTTCTTTTTAAATTTGTCTGTTATGATATTATGGGGTGTGTGTGTGTGTGTCTGTGTGTCTGTGTGTCTGTGTGTGTGTGTGTGTGTGTGTGTGTGTCTGTGTGTGCCTTTGACGATTCATAGATGTCAGAAAAAAATTGTGGAGGACTGTTTTTCTTATTCCACCAGGATTCCAGGGGCTTAAACTGAGCCATCTCTCCAGTTCCTGGAATTTAACTGAAGCTTATCTTTTAGCGCTACACATTGGAAAACAAGAAGTTCTTTAAAAATGTTTAATATATCATGCTTCTGCTCTGGGCATGACAGTGCACAGCACTCAGGATCTGATGAAAGGAGATTAAGAGTTCAATGGCAAAAGAAATCTTCCCCAGGTTTCAAGTGTCTGAGGTAATTAGAACAGATAACAGTCTTGCTTTTGTTTCTAAGGTAAGTCAGAGATTGTCAGAGATATTGGGGACTAATTGAAAGCTCCATTGTTCATACTGTCCCCAGAGCTTAGGACAGGTAGAGAAAAGGAACAGAACCATAAAAAGAGATCTTAACTAAATTGCCCTTGGAAATTGGCGCTGGCTGGGTGTTGTCCCTTGTCCTGTCCCTGTTCTGAGCCTGGAATACCCCTGTTGTGTGAGACCCCTACTCCCTTGACTCCAGCTCTTGACTTCCCCCCACCCCAAAAATGACTTTTCAGGCTACTAAGAGGCTGTTCCTAGTGCTGTTGACCATCCGACCTCTGTTGAAGTAGATGGAGTACTTCACATAACTCAGACCAGCACCTGTGCCTAATGCCAACTGGAGAACAGCCAGACACCTGAGCAACACCCTCAAGCTCAAGATCTCCTGCTGTTCTACAGTACCAAAGAGTAGTATGCCTTGACTCCTGAGATATCCCCACCCTAGAGGCACAGGGGTAGAGATTACCCAAATGACAGAGATAAGAGACTTTTGAATCTAAACTGTGTCCCAGATGCAGCCTTAGAGGGTGGGGCTTAGGGTAAATGACAGCTTGTGATTCCAGAATTGAAATCACCTACAAGAAAAAGGGGGGGGAATGTAGGACTTTTGGGTCTCAGTTTAAATTTAAGATTAAAAGAATCCCACTGTCCCAGGACACATCCTGGGAGGAGCACATTCCTTAGTCAGAGGACACTTGCTGGATTAACATTCAGAAGAGGAAGGGAGAGGCTGATTAACATTCCTCAGACCATAGGGAAGGGGACCCACCTGTGGATGGGGAAGGCCCAGAGCACAAAGACACATTCCAGGATGGGAGATGATTAGGAAGCCATACCCTTAACGTAATAAACCCAGGCAAATGGAAGAAAGTAATGTGCGAATCTGAAATCTGAGTCAGTCTTTGTGATTGCCTTCATGTACTCTGTATAAGAACTACTCCCAGCCTTTTATCAGGGCTCTCTTGACAACTTGTGAGAGAGTCCTGGTGCACCAGTATCATTAAACCTCATGTTGTTGCAGCAGAAAAAAAAAGAGTTCAATGGCAGGTTTGGTTACACAGAGAGATGCTGCTTCAATGTGCATACACAGAGAGACAGACAGACAGACACAGACACAAACACAGACACAGACAGACAGGCTCATGCACACAGACAAGCATACAGATATGAATAAAGTCATGAATTTATTGACAGGTTTTACTTAAAAGAGAGTCTCTCCCTCTCTCTCTCTTTTTGTCAGAAATGACTGTCCCAGCAAGGAAAGCTAATTAACATTTTAGTGATTGATTCTATGGTTCAACACAATTGCCATTTGGTTCAGCAATTCTATATACATTCCTAAGACGGCCAAAAGAATATAAGCATTAAAAAAAGAAAAGAAAAAAAAGCCCTATACTCGCTACTCATAGAAAACATGAGCCTCACAAAGACGAAACAGCTGAAGTAATGATTGTTCTTTGGTGTGACCACAATACCTGACTTGAATGGGGAAGAGGTGCTTTAGGCTCACAGTTTGAGAAAATATAATCCGTGTGGCAGTATACACACAGCAGCATACACTTCCATGGTAGCAGATGTACACCTGGGAATCTTTACCTCCTCCTATCTTGGTGGAACAGAAAGCAGAAAAAAAATACAGAAAGTGGCATCATGTACTGAAACTTAAGGTCCACCTCCAGTGGCCCTCCTCCTGAAGGTTTCATAACCATCTAACATGGGCCCAGGGCTGGAGAAGTCTCCAAACACATGGGCATATTTCACCTTGAAAGGGATATGAACTTAAAAGGGATAAATAGATAAGCAAAAACATGGTCTCTACATAAAAAATTACAATTTTAAATTCTCAAGGCACAGGAGTGTCCAAACCCTTTCCCTGAGGACCTTCAACTACCAGGTTTCACCCATAGAACACTCTAACTCAACCCCTGACCTACGGTGTGAAAAGTCCAAACCTAGGACTTGAACTCACCCCCCAGCTCTGGACTTGAAAACCCACCAATCCTGATCCTGGAAAGCTCTGCCTTGGAAGGCTCTACCCCACAAAACACTATATAAACCCTGTCTTCTGCTCAGTTCTCTGCTGCTTCTCACTCGAGCAGAGGCAGCCACCCTCCTGGGTTCTTTCCTCCTAGTAAATCTCCTGTGTGAGATTTGTTGTGCAATGTAACTTTGTGGTATTTCGTGGCTCTTGACTGCCAGGACACCATTCCACTCAGAGCTGTATCACTTAACACTGTATCACTTAATTGCTGATAAGGAGTAAAATGTTGGCACATGCTACAACATGAATGATGCTTGAAATTATGTTCAGTGAAAGAAGCCTGTCCAGGTATAGTGAGTCTGTTCATATGAAATTTCTACAAAAGACAGATCCACAGAGACAGAAAGTAGTTTAGAGGTTGTCTCAAAGTAAGAATGATGGGATAGGGTAGCCAACTTGTTTGAGATGATGTCTCTGTAAAGAAGATGAAAGTGTTCTCAGATCACATGTAGGAATCATGCCAAGGCAAAAGCTACAGATGTGTTCATCTTAAATTGATAAATTTTCCTCAAGTCACCTGTTAAAACTATGAACTGAAGAGATGATTGTCAGATATGGGTACCCTTGTGGGAATGACAATGATGGTTTGGTTTCAGGGAACAAAAATGGGATAGATGGGAGCTAGTGGCATGAACCCAACTGCATAAACTCAAAGTCCAGTTATAGTTCCTGTAGATAGACCAGCTGATAAGTTTTCCCTGTAAGCTGCAAACATGGTTCTTCACAGTAAGGTGTTGGCCACAAAGTCTGGAAATCTGAGTTTAATCACTAGAACCAACATAGAAAAACCTGATTCCAAAAGGTTGGTTCTGACATCCAAAAGGGCACTAAGGCATTGGTGTGGAGCACATATACACACAAACACACATGTGAAAATACAAGCACACACAATAATTAATAAATAAATAAATAAATAAATTAATAAATAAATAAATAGCTGGAGAGATGGCTAAGTGGTTAGTTAACACTACTTGCTGCTCTTTCAAAGAACCTAGATTCAATTTCCAGCATCCTCATGACAGCTAAAAATCATCTGGTACTGTAGTTCTAGAGACTCCAATGCATCTTCTGATTTCTATGGGACACAAGGCACTACTCATGTGATTATATATATATATATATATATATATATCAATACACATGAAATACAAATAATTAAAAATTTAACAATATTTTTAAATAGAAAAAGAGTGTTTCAGGTTTTTTTTGTCAATGCAGGGTGATAATAGTTCTCTTTTAAGTATCTATACATGGAGGAGAGAACCATGTTGGACATAGAGAATATTTCAGGGAACCTTGCTCTTCAGTAGAGGGGCTCATTACTGTGAACATCATCTAAATTTCACTACCTTAATTAAGAGATCACACTACATTTATAAAGGAATAAGGGTTTGAGAAACTCACCTGGGGAAACTTGTATAGCCCCAGAAGTCTTGCCATGGTGACAGACAGAGATGACCGTGTATCCCCAACCAAGGCAGCCTGAGGAGAGCCATGCTGGCATGTGTAGTTGGGGATGGGCTCCTCCTGTCCTGTGAGAAAGCCCATTGTCTCATAGAGGGCTCCATGCACTGAGTCCCCAGAGTTTCGAATGGAGAAGCCCAGTGTCAAATTGGGTAACAAGTGAGCACTCCTATTAATCTCCTCAATGGCAAAGACGAAACTCTGGGCCACTCGGTAGCCCCACATGGAAGCGCTGAGGGAAAGAGGAGCCCACATTTATTCTTTGTTATGGAACATAATGGAACAAGAATAAACACAATGACTCAAGTGAACTGAGTAAAAATGTACATCTCCACAAACACTTGTACAGAAATATGCACAGGAGAACATTCCAGAAGGGTCAAAGGGAAGCCAGAGGGAATGCAGAGATAGTAATCTAAGAGAGAGTTTCAGAAGACAGGAGAGACATTTGAAGATCTATCACATGAACAGGATTTGGTGGTCCATTTGTTTAATTCCACCACTCAGGAGGCAGAGGCAGGTGGATCTTTGTGTGTTGGAGACTACAATGGATTACATAGCCAGACCCAGGTAGCCAGAGCTATATAGTGAGACCTTGTTTCAAGGAAACAAAAAAACATCTAGTGGACAATATTATTGATTACAACTTTTAGTAACTAACATCTATTTCAGAAATGCTCAAAGTAAGAGCCTGAAGATATGGGAATGAGAAGTGAAATGCTGCCTTCAGGACATGACTCACACTGCACATATGTGAGCCTGTCAACAGCCAATTATGTATTGGAAACTTTTTTTTTGCTTGGCTTTACTCTTTCTTGCTGAAAGAAAGAGTTGCTATTGGCAACTGATGAATTTTGGGTTAAAGACTGTCATTTTTTTCAGTCCTGTGACTAATATGGGGCCCCACCAGGCTACAATGGACATTCCAAACTCACACATGACAGCCCCACTTAAAACCAGTGGGTACAAAAAAAAGACAGGAAATGTGGTAAAGGGACCTCTAGGGTGGAGGGTAATGACAGGTATGGAAGAAAAATAAGAGGGACTGGGGAAATGAAGATAAACTAAAAGTACCATATAAACATGAAATCATCGAAGAGTAAATCTAATAAAAATATATTAAAACATATACATACAAAAATACCAACGGGTCATATTTATATTTATTTATATACTTGTCTACATAATTATACAGATACAATAATTAAAAAATAAAGGGCCATAAATTTGAAAATTTGAAAGGAAGGGTATATATGGAAGGTGCTTAAGGAAAGATTGAAAGATATATGTATGGGCTGGTTGAGACAGCAGGATCTCCCTGCCTGGTCAGAAATTCAGAGGTCCACCTGCCTTTGCCTTTTGAATGCTGGGATTAAAAGTGTGTGCTACTACATTCAACTGATGTTGTTACATTTTAATTAAATTTTAAAAAATGATAGTATTGAGAGTTGATTTGATTTTGTTTTAAGTCTGAGTTTCCATATCACTTAGTCTAACGTCACACATCTGAGAATGGACTTGAACTTCTTTTACTTGTGTATGAGCATAGTCATATACCCCATATCCAGCAATTGTTGCAATAAAATTAACTAAGTATAAACATTCAAAACTAATAATAACCAGAAAGTCTGTGTTGGGAAATACTGTGTGCATTCATATTTTGGGAATGATGGAACAAAAACGGGAAAAGATGAGTTGTTGATATGGTGCAGTTTACAAGTTAGATCCTCATCAACTGAGTGTGGTAGTACACTGCTATAATCCCAGGAGGTAGAAATTCAAGTTTATCTTTGACCAGCTAGAGTTGTAGGCAACATAAGATTCTTAGAAAAAAAAATACCAAGCAAAAGGAATACAGTAGAGAGGAAACACAGGGGTTTATGGTTGATGGAAAAAAATCTATTAATTATACAATCATTCACTCAATAAGCATACCTACCTGGACCCTAATTTAAGAAGGAAGGATATACAAAAGAATGGAGAATCCACACCTGACCTGTGGAACACATACATTAGAGCCAGTTCATGAGTGGTGTATATTTCAATCTGGTATAGATAAGAAAAAAGTTGGAGAGAGGTGCTGCAAAAGGAGAGCAGCAGAGCTACTGCATTCACTCAGAGAAAGGATGTGGCCATGTAGCTGGGTCTGAGAATCAACTCTTATCCAAGGCTTCACACAGTCTTGTAAAGCTGCTTCTGATTTTCAGAGACCCCTACCCTGCACCCAGCACTTACCCCGAATCCTGCAGCTCAGTTGGTGGGGCAGTGAAATTAGACAGGGTAACATTAGAGAATTGAAAGATAGAGAAGCTGCCGCCAATCATTACATCTCCAGGACGGTTAAATTGAGGGCTCTGTCTTGGCAACAGCCAGGCTCGTGGTCCAGAATGGGCAGAACCAGAGGGACAGCCAAAGAGAGCATGAAGAAGACTGCACAGCCACATGCCTGCTAGGGGGCCAGAAGCCAATGACAGGACAGCCCCATATAGGGCAGTGGCTAACAGTGAAGGGGGATTTTATCTGGGAAATTGCCCTTGATTAAGCACCTGAGGCTAAGACCACACTGGGACTTCTAGGCTTGTAGGCTGTGGGGAGAATATTGATCATGAAGTGTTAGAGGTGGATTGACACTAAATCCTAGAGCCATTAAAAGTGGTATCTCCTTCTCCTGAGGTTTCCTAGCCTCTCTTTAGGCAAGGTAGAAGCTCTGGGCATCATCTGCTGACTATAGGAAGAGTGATAATGGGCCCAGTTATCTCCTGGGAGGTTGCAAGTCCAGGAACAGCTGTGCCCAAGGTGCTCTGGGCACTGTTTTGGAGAAAGGCCACAAGTGGGTACAAGAAGCAAATATCCCAGTAACTGACATTAATTATGTTGAGCACATACTTCACACTCTATAACATCTGCATTTCTCTCCATGTTTCTCTACTTGGGTGATCCACAAATCCACCAAAATCTTTGAAGTTCTTTGAGGAAATTCCAGGGAAGTTTTATCATTGGGAATTTGGACCTACACAAAATTACAACAGAAAACAATAAATGTCCTTGTCATTGTCAAGCATAAGCAATCTTCCCTGGCTACTGAACCTTTTTTCTATATTTTGAAAACAAATCCCACCCTCGCTTGGTCCTTGTGGCTGAGGCAGACACCTAGCTGATCCGCTCTAGTGAAGACACCATATCCTGACACATCCTAGAGGAGCCACTGCACTCATAGCAGTGAGTAAGAACACTCTTCCAGTATCCTATGCCCCAGAGCTACAACTGAGAGCAGGGGGCGCTCAGGACCTACCAGCAACCCAAACCCCGCCCCTGTGAAATACCACTCCCCTTCTGCCCCTCTCTTGATCCTTGTGGCTGGAGCAGACACCTAGCTGCTGTGCTCCAGTGAAGACACCATATCCTGAGATATCCTAGAGGAGCCACTAATACTCAGGGCAGTGAGACAAAAGCTGGGTGATGGACCCCCCATAACAGACACACCAGATTTCAACACATTAACATGATTGGAAATTATACAGTCAATGCAACTTACAATAAATACTGTAGAAGATACAGAACCAATTTTTAGCTTGACAATTAAAAGAGCCTTAAAACATGCACTAATCCTTGTTTGAAATCCAAATCCTGTCCCAACATTATCTCTTGTTATCCTAACATCATATCGAGCTACATTTAGCTTCCAAATATGTCTCTGACAAAGTCCAAATCCAGTCTTCCAAAAGTAGACTGTTATTTCCTATATTGGATTGATTTCTAGACCTGTACTTGATTGAGTCCTAAAAGCTGCTTACCTTTAAGAACAATACAAGAGACATAATTTCTCTTTTCAATTCTCTATCCCATAAGGTCTAAAAACTTGAGGCAAGGCAGCTTGTCTCATCTAGGATATAGTCAAGCAAAGGTGGGCCAGGAACATATGTCCAATACATATGTCCCAGTCATTCTTGTCAGGGCACTCAGCACGCTCACAGGTCGGTATCATTCTTCGTCTAACAACAGAATGTCTCACCAATTTTTCTAAAGTTCCATGAGCCTCTTCCACAATACCTTGTCTTTGAGGATTATACAAAATCCCCATAATAAATTGTTGACAAAAAGTCTTGACTGCTTGACTACAATTGCCAGACCCATTATCTGTGTTTTTAAATTGGATATTTTACTTATTTACCTTTCAATGTTGTCTCCTCTCCCATCCCCCTCCCCCAGCCCAAACATCCTTATCCCATACCCCTCAATCCTATTTCTATGAGGGTGTGCTCCCACCATCCTCCCATTTCCACCTCGCTGCTCTCAGATTCCTCAACACTAAGGAATCCAAACTTTCAGGCACCAAGGCTCTCCACTTCCACTGATACCTGACAAGGCCACCCTCAACTACCTACACATGTAGAGCCATGGATTCCTCCCTTTGTGTTCTCAGACTGAAAGTTTAGACCCTGGCAGCTCTGGTTGAGTATTTTGATATTCTTTCTAAGAAGGACCAAAGCACCCACACTTTGGTCTTCCTTCTTCTTCTTGAGTTTCATGTGGTCTATGCATTGTATCTTAGGTATTGTGAGCTTTGGGGCTAATATCCACTTATCAGTGAGTAAATATCATGTGTGTTCTTTTGTGATTGGGTTACCTCACTCACGATATTTTCCAGTTCCATCTATTTTCCTAAAAGTTTCATGAACTCATTGTTTTTAATAGCTGAGTAGTATGCCATTGTGTAAATGTACCATATTTTCTGTATCAATTCCTCTGTTGAAAAACATCTGGGTTCTTGCCAGCTTCTGGCTATTATAAATAAGGCTGCTATGAACATAGTGGAGCATGTGTCCCTGTTGTATGTTGGAGCATCTTTTGGGTATATGTGCAGGAGTGGTATAGCTGGGTCCTCAGGTAATATTATGTTCAATTTTCTGAGGAGCCGCCAGACTGTTTTTAATAGTGGTTATGCCAGCTTACAATCCCACCAATAATGGAGGAGTGTTCCTCTTTCTCCACATCCTCACCAGCATCTGCTGTCACCTGTGTTTTTGATCTTAGCCATTCTGACTGGTATGGTGGTATCTCAGTGTTGTTTTCATTTGCATTTCCCTGATGAGTAGGGATGCTGAATATTTCTTTAGGTGCTTCTCAACCATTCGAGTTTCCTCAGTTGAGAATTCTTTGTTCAACTCTGTACCCCATTTTTAATAGGGTTATTTGATTGTCTACAGTCTAATTTCTTCAGTTCTTTATATACCTTGGGTATTAGCCCTTTATCAGATGTAGGACTGGTAAAGATCTTTTCTCAATCTGTTGGTTGCCACTTTGTCCTGTTGATGGTGTCCTTTGCTTTATAGAAGCTTTGAGAGTAGTTTTTGCTATCCTGGATTTTTTGTTATTTCAAATGAATTTTTGGACTCATCTTTCTATCTCTGTGAAGAATTGAGTGGGAATTTTGATAGGGATTGCATTAAATCTGTAGATTGCTTTTGGCAAGATGACCATTTTTACTATATTAATCCTGCCAATCCACGAGCACGGGAGATCTTTCCATCTTCTGAGATCTGCTTTGATTTCTTTCTTCAGGGGCTTGAAGTTTTTGTCATACAGATCTTTTACTTGCCTGGTTAGATTCACACCAAGGTATTTTATATTATTTGTGACTATTGTGAAGGGTGTCATTTCCATAATTTTTTCTCAGTCATTTTATCTTTTGAGTAGAAAAAGGCTACTAATTTGTTTGAGTTAATTAAAGTTCTCTGGTGGAAGTTTTGGGGTCACTTAAGTATACTGTCATATCATCCACAAATAGTGAAATTTTGACTTCTTCCTTTCCTATTTGTAGCCCTTTGACCTCCTTTTCTTGCCTAATTGCTCTGGCTAGGACTTCCAGTACTATATTGAATAGGTAAGGAGAGAGTGGGCAGCCTTGTCTAGTCCCTGATCTTAGTGGGATTGCTTTAATTTTCTCTCTATTTAGTTTGATGTTGGCTTTTGGCTTGCTGTGTATTGCTTTTACTATGTTTAGGTATGGACCTTGAATTCCTGATCTTTCCAAGACTTTTACCAGGAAGGGATGTTGAATTTTGTCAAATGCTTTCTCAGCATCTAGTGATATGATCATGTGGTTTTTTTTCTTTGAGTTTGTTTATATAGTGGATTGCATTGATGGATTTCCATTTATTGACCAACCCTGCATTCCTGGGATAAAGCCTACTTGATCATGATGGATAATTGTTTTGATGTGTTCTTGGATTCGGTTTTCGAGAGTTTTATTGAGTATTTTTGCATTAATATTCATAAGAGAGATTGGTCTGTAGTTTTCTTTCTTTGTTGGGTCTTTGTTGGGTTTAGGTATAAACATAATTGTGGCTTCATAGAATGAATTGGGTAGTGTTCCTTCTGTTTCTATTCTGTGGAATAGTTTGAAGAGAATTGGTATTAGGTCTTCATTGAAGATTTGATAAAATTCTGCACTAAAACTGTGTGGTCCCAGACTTTTTTTGGTGGGGAGACTTTTAATGACTGCTGCTATTTCTTTCAGGTTTATGGGACTGTTTAGATAGTTTATCTACTCCTGAGTTAACATTGGTAACTGGTATCTGCCTAGAAAATTGTCCATTTCATCCAGATTTTCTAGTCTTGTTGAGTATAAGCTTTTGTAGTAGGATTTGATAATTTTTTTGAATTTCCTTGGTTTATGTCTCCCTTTGCAGTTCTGATTTTATTAATTTGGATACTGTCTCTGTGCCCTCTGGTTAGTCTGGCTAAGGGTTTATCTATCTTGTTGATTTTCTCAAAGAACCAGCTCCTGGTTTTATTGATTCTTTATATAGTTTTTTTTTCTATTTGGTTGTTTTCAGCCCTGAGTTTGATTATTTCCTGCCATCTACTCCTCTTGAGTATATTTACTTCTTTTTGTTCTAGAGCGGTAGTGTGTGCTCTCTTCAGTTTCTTTTGTAAACACTTAGAGTTATGAGTTTTCCTCTTAGCACTGCTTTCATTGTGTTCCATAGGTTTTAGTATGATGTGTCTTCATTTTCATTAAATTCTAAAAAGTCCTTAATTTTTTTCTTTATTTCTTTCCTGTCTACATTATCACTGAATAGAGTTTTGTTCAGTTTCCATGTGTATGTGGGCTTTCCATTGTCTTTGTCATTATTGAAGACCAGCCTTGGTCCATGGTGATCTGATAGGATGCATGGAATTATTTCAATTTTTTTTGTATCTGTTGAGGCCTGTTTTGTGACCAATTATATAGTCTATTTTGGAGAAGGTATCATGAGGTGCTGAGAAAAAGGTATATTCTTTTCTTTTAGGGTGAAATGTTTTATAGATATCTGTTAAGTCCATTTGGTTCATAACTTCTGTTAGTTTCACTGTATCTCTGTTTAGTTCCTGTTTCCATGATCTGTCCATTGCAGAGAGTGGAGTATTGAAGTCTCACACTATTGTTGTGTGAGGAGCAATATGTGTTTTGAGCTTTAGTATGGTTTCTTTTATGAAAGTTTGTGCTCTTGCATTTGGCGAATAGATTTCAGAATTGAGAGTTCATGTTGGTTGACTTTTCCTTTGACGAGTATGAAATGTTCTTTCTTATCCTTTTTGATAGCTTTAAGTTGAAAATGGATTTTATTCGGTATTAAAATGAATATTCCACTTTGTTTCTTAGGACCATTTGCTTGAAAAAATTTTTTTTCAGCCTTTTACTCTAAGGTAGTGTCGATCTTTGTCACTGAGGTGGGTTTTCTGTATGCAGCAAAATTCTGGGTCCTGATTACGTGTTCAGTTTATTAGCCTATGTCTTTTTATTGGGGAATTGAGTCCATTGATGTAAGGAGATGTTAAGGAGGGAGATTGTTGCTTCCTGTTATTTTTGTTAATAGTGGAGGCATTGTTGGTGTGGCTATCTTCTTTTGGGTTTATTGAAAGAGGATTACTTTCTTGCTCTTTATAGGGTATAATTGCCCTTCTTGTATTGGAACTTTCCTGCTAGTATCCTTTGCAGTGCTGGATTTGTGGAAAGATGTGTAAATTTGGTTTTGTTGTGGAATATCTTGATTTCTCCGTCTATGGTAATTGAGAGTTTTGCTGGGTATAGTGGCCTGGGCTGGCATTTATGTTCTCTTAGGGTCTGTATGACATCTGTCCAGCATCTTCTGGCTCTTATAGTATCTGGTGAGAAGTTTTATAATTCTGATAGGTCTGCCTTTATATGTTACTTGGCTTTTTCCCCTTACTGCTTTTAAAATTCTTTCTTTGTTTTGTGCATTTTGTGTTTTGATTGTTATGTGATGTGAGGTATTTCTTTTCTGGTCTAGTCTATTTGGCATTCTATAGCCTTCTTGTATGTTTATGGGCATCTTGTTCTTTAGGTTAGGGAAGTTTTTTTCTACAATTTTGTTGAAGATATTTAACTGGCCCTTTAAGTTGAGAATCTTCACTCTCTTCTATACCTATTATCCTTAGGTTTGGTCTTCTAATTGTTTCCTGGATTTTTTGGATGTTTTGTGCTAAGAACTTTTTGCATTTTGTGCTTTCTTTGACAGTTGTGTCAGTATTTTTTATGGTATCTTCTGCATCTGAGATTCTCTCTTCTATCTCTCGTATTCTGTTGGTAATGCTTGTGTCTATGGCTCCTGATTTTTTTCCTAGGTTTTCTATCTCCAGGGTATTCTCCCTTTGTGATTTCTTTATTGTTTCTACTTCCATTTTTATGTCCTAGGTGGTTTTGTTCAATTCCTTCACCTGTTTGGTTGTGTTCTCTTGTAATTCTTTAAGCATTTTTTTTGTTCCTCTTTAAGGTTTTCTATCTTTTCAAATTCTTTGAGAGTGTTGTTTATGTCCTTCTTAACCTCCTCTATCATCTTCATTAGAAGTGATTTTAGATCTGACTCTTGCTTTCCTGGTGATATGGGGAATTTAGGACTTTCTAATGTGGGAGGACTAGGTTCTGATGATGTCAAGTACCCTGGGTTGCTGATACTTATGTTCTTGTGCTTGCCTTTTGCCATCTGGCTTTCCTTGGTGCTACCTGTGCTGTCTCTGACTGTAGCCTGTCTCTTCTATTATCTTGGTTGTGTCGGAACTGTTTGGAGTGGTTGTTTCTGCTGGGGTTACAGCTGAGGCCCAAGATCTCATGAGTGCTTGGGTGCAGACCAGATGGAAACAGTACTCTGGGCCAGGAGTGAATTCCTGGGTATCCATGGGTCCCAGTTGCTTCATGTTTGAGGCAGGTGTTGCTGTCTTCTTACCTGAGATACTGCCTGCATTAGAGCTCCTGGGAGCCCTGCTTCCTCTGGGTTTTGTGAGGTTGGTTGCAGAGACCAGGATCTGCTCAGTGCTCAGGCCCAGACTGGATGGTAACATTCACTTTCAATAGTTTGATCTATTCTTATAAATCAGAATATAATGAAAGATCACCCTCTATACCTGATTGATAATTCTTTCTTAATATTAGTTTTATTGAGACATAATCACTTATTGTACAATTCATCCATTTACATTATGCAATTTTCCAGATGTGGGAGCAAACCTAAAATGCCTGCACATGGGAGGCTGAAGCAGCATGATTGCTTCAAGTTTGAACCCAACATGGATGTCTTGGAAAGACCCTGTTTAAAATAAATAAATAAAAGCAGGTGACACTTAATTTGTCTTAAATATATATTCATATTGTCTTATAAAAACTACCAGCCAATTTCATTTATTTTTAATTAAGTGTTAAGTGGCAGTATGAACACATTTGCTCACAGAGACCAGAGCTGTTGGATCCCTAGAGCTGTAACTACAGGTGGATATGAGCTGCCTGGCATGGGTTGTGGTAACCAACTGTTGTCCTCTGGAGGAGGAGTGTTATGAAACATTGAGCCACATCTCCAGTCCCACAAAGTCAGTTTTATCAATTCATCACCCCAGCAAGAAATACTCCACCCTTTCATCTTCACTCCTCCTGGCCAATTTTGCCTCCACAAAACTCATAAACCACTAGTTTAATGTATGGCACTATGGGTTTGCTCCTTCATACATTATGACTCAAACAGACCTAGTACCTACAGAATGGAGTTTCTTTCCATTTTATTTGATATCAGTTTGCTGTATATTGTCTTTATTGTTGTTAGGTATCAAGTCTGTTCACTATCTTCATATCTTTTCAATATACTTGAAGTTTTACCTAGATCAATAAGAGAACTGAAGGAGATCAAGGGAATACAAATTAGAAAGGAAGAAGTCAAAGTGTCGATATTTGCAGACAATATAATAGCTGGTAAACATCATCTGCAAAGTTGCTGGATAGAAAATTATCTAAAAAATCAGTAGCCCTTCTTTATAAAAATGATCAATGTGCTGAGAAAGAAATCAGGGCAATAACAATTTTCACAATAGCCATTAATAATACAAAATGAAGAAAAAGAACATACATTCTTCTCAGCACCTTACGGAACCTCTAAAATTGACTTTATAGTTGGTCATAAAGCAAGTCTCAACAGATACAAAAAAATTGAAATAACCCCATGTATTTGACCAGACCACAATAGATTAAAACTGGAGTTCAAGAATAACAGAAACAACAAAAAGCCTACCAACTCATGAAAACTAAAGAACTGTCTACCCAATGATTACTGCGTCAGGGAAGAAGTAAAGAAAAAAAAATTAAAAACTTCCTAGAATTCAATGAGAATGAATGCACAACATATCTAAACTTATGGGATATAATGGAAACAGTGCTGAGGAAAAATCATGGAACCATAAATAAATTGGAGAGATCTTATACTAGCAACTTAACAACACATCTGAAAGCTCTAGAACAAAAAGAAGGAAACACACTCAAGTGGAGTAGGTAGCAGGAGATATTCAAACTCAGGGTTAAAATTGATAAAATAGAAACAAAGAGAACAAGACTAGGAATCAATGAAACAAAGAATTGCTTCTTTCAGATAATCAGCAGATAGACAAATCCTTAGCCAACATAACTAAAAGGTAGAGAGAGAATATCCAAATTAACAAAATCAGAAATGAAAAGAGGGATGTAACAACATCAGCTGAGTAAATCAAAAGAATCATTAGGTCTTACTTCAAAAAACTGTACTTCCTTATAGAAGCAGGGGCAAGGGGGATGGGTTAGGGGAGTTCCAGAGGGGAAACCAGGAAAGAGGACAACATTTGAAATGTAAATACATAAAATTTTCAAGAAAAAAACAAAGAAAAAAACCCTGTGCTTCACAAATTTGGATAATCTAAACAAATAGACAATTTTCTTGATAGATACTATTTACCAAAGTTAAATAAAGATTGAGTAAACAATATAAATAGATATGTAATGCCTGAGGAAAAAGAAGCAGTCACTAAAAGTCTCACAACTCTGATTTTAGTTGAATTGCTTTGAGTTTGTTTCCATTTAATTTGATACCTGTTTGCTGTATATTGTCTTTATTGTTTTTAGCTATCAAGGATGTCCACTATTTCTATATCTTTTCAATATACTTGAAGTTATACCTAGAGCAATAAGACAACTAAAGGAGATCAAGGAAGAAGTCCAAGGATCGACATTTGCAGATGATATAATAGCATACATAAGTGATCACAAGAAAAAATTACCAAAGAACTTCTACAGTTGGTAAACATCTTCAGCAAAGTATTTTGCTGGATAGAAAATTCACTAAAAAAAACCCAGTAGGCCTTCTGTATACAGATGATAAATGCTCTGAGAAAGAAATCAGAGAAATAACAATCCACAATAGTCATTAATAATACAAAAAATCTTGGTGTAACTCTAAGCACTCTCCCTGTATCTCTTCAATATAGTACTTGAAATTCTGGCTAAAGCAATAAGACAACTAAAGGAGATCAAGGATATACACTTTGGAAAGAAGAAGTCAAAGTATTGTTATGCACAGATGATATAGCAGTATACATAAGTGACCCCCAAAATCCTATCAGTGACTCCTACAGTTGGTAAACACCTTCAGCAAATTGGCTAGATACAAATTAACTCAGTAATCAACAGCCCCCTTCTACACAAGTGATAAACAGGCTGAGAAAGAAGTTATGGAAACAGTACCGTCACAATAGCCATAAATAACATAAAATACCATGTTGTTTCTATCTCTTACCAAACAAGTTAAAGACCTGTATGACAAGAACTTCAAGTCTCTGAAGAAAGAAATTGAAGAAAATATCAGAAGATGGAACAATCTCCCTTGTTAATGTATCAGTAGGATTAATATAGTGAAAATGGCCATCTTACCAAAAGAAATCGACAGATTCAACACAATCCCCATCAAAATTCCAATATAATTCTTTATAGATCTTGAAAGAACAATTCTCATTTTCATATAGAAAAACAAAAAACTCAGCATAGCCAAATGGAACAGTAAAAGATCTTCTGGAGGTATCACCGTTCCTGACCTAAAGCTGTACTACAGAGCACTGGTAATAAAAACCTCATGGTTTTGGTATAGAAACAGACAGATGGATCAATGGAATCAAATCAAAGACACATAAATAAACCTATACACCTATGGACACTTAATTCTTCACAAGGAAGCCAAAACCATACAATGAAACAGACAGAGCATCTTCAACAAATTGTGCTGGTCTAACCGGATGTCTGCATGTAGAAGAATGCAAATAGATCCATACTTATTACCCCACACAAAATTCATTCCAAGTGGATCAAAGGCCTTAACACAAAACCAGACACATGAAATGTAATAGCAGGGAAATCGGGAAATAGCCTTGAAAGCATTGGTACAGGAGAAAATTTCTTGAACAGAACACCAATAGCTTAGATACTAAGGTCAAGTATTAGTAAATGGGTCCTCATGAAATGGAGAATCTTCTGTAAGGCAAAGAACACTATCAATAGGACAAAACAGCAGCATACAGAGTGGGACAAGATCTTCACTACCCCTTCATTTACAGAGGGCTAGTATCCAAAAATATATAATGAGCACAAGAAGTTAGACTCCAAAACACTAAATAACTCAATCAAATTTGGGGTACAGAACTAGACAGATAATTCTCAACAGAGGAACAAGAAACACTTAAAGAAATGTTCAACATTTTTAGTCATCAGGAAAATGCAAATCAAAATGACCCTGAGATTTCTCTTACACCAATCAGAATGAGTAAGATCAAAAACTCAAGTGACAGCAAATGCTGGGGAGAATTTGGTAAAAGGGGAATGGGAACACTCCTCCATTGCTGGTGGGATTGCAAACTGGTACAATGACTCTCGAAATCCATCCGGCAGTTCTTCAGAAAACTGGAAATAGTTCTATCTGAAAGCCCAGCTGAACCCCTCCTGGGCATATACTCCAAAATGCTCCACTATATCCAAAGGACACATGCATCACCATGTTCATTGCAGCTTTGTTCATAATAGTCAGAAACTGGAAGCAACCCAGATGTCCCTCAACAGAAGAATGGATACAGAAAATGTGGCATGTTTACACAATGGAATACTATTTAGCTATTTTTAAAAAAAGACATCATCACTTTTGTAGGCAAATGGATGGAAAGAGAAAATATCATCCTGAGTGAGGTAAACCAGAGCCATGATACACTCTACAGAATGAAAGAAGTTAAAGAAGAAGAATACCCAAGGGGGAATAAGATTTTCATGGAAGGCAGAGAGAGGGAGGGTTTTGGGTGGGTGAGTGTAGGACTAGGTGAATTGTGAGGCAGGATCAGGCATGGGGAGAGACAGGAGAGAGTCCTAGAGCCCTAGGAACATAAATGGAATTATGCAGCTGCCAGAGGTCTGGGATGGGAGGAGAGTTCTTTAGGAAGTTCCAGAGACCCAGGGTGATGGAGGCTCCCAGGAGTCAATGCAGGTGACCTTAGAGGGACACCTGGGATATGGAACCTAAAGAGACTACCTCCAGTAGACAGACAGGACCCCCATTGGAGATATGGGGACCACCTACAAAACTTTTGTCCCAAAACTGGTCCTGTCTAAAAGAAATGTAGAGATAAAGATGGAGCAGAGACTGAAGGAATGGCATACTAGTGACCAAACCATTTTGAGACCCATCTCATGGGAAGGCACCAATACTTCACATTATTAATGAGCCTATGTAGTACTTGCATACAGTATCCTAGCATAGCAGCACTCTGAGAGGTTCTACTCAGCATCTGACCAAGACAGATGCAGATACCCACAGATAAAAATTGGCCTGAGGTTGGAGACTCATGGGGAAGGGTTAGGGAAAAATTGAAGGTCCTCAAGAGATGAAAGCCCCACAGGAAGACTAACAGTGTTAACTAACATAGACCACTGGGAGCTCCCAAGATGGAGCCACCAATGAAAGAGCATACATGAGCTGACCTTAGGTCCCCAACACATATGTAACTGAAGGCTGCTATGTCTGGCCTCAGTAGTAGAGGATGTGCCTAATTCTGCAGAGACTTGATTTGCTGGGGAGGGATGTGGAGGTGGGGTGGGGAGGGAAGTTGCCTTCTCAGAGGCAAAGGGGAAGGAGGGCAGGAATTCTTCAAGAGGGGATGGGAAGTGGGCAACAATTGGGATGAAAGAAAGAAAGGAAGAAATAAAGAAAAAAAAAAGGAATCAGGACAAAGGTACAGGAAACATTTTCAATATTTTCAAAGTCATAGAAGAAAATTTCCCTAACCCCAAGATGCCTATAAAGGTATAAGATGAATATAAAAACACCAAATAGATTGAACCAGAAAAGAAAGTCCCCTTGCCACATAATAATAAAACTAATAAATATACAGAATAGAGAAATAACGTTAAAAGCTACAAGGGAAAAAGACCAAGTAACATATAAAACAGAGTTATACCTAACTTACCGATAGAGACTCTAAAAGTCAGAAGAAGCTGGACAAATGTGCTAGAGACACTAAGAGACCACAGAAGCCAGCTCTGACTACTATACCCTGACAAACTTTCAAACACAATAGATGGAGCAAAGAAGAAAGTCCATAATTTAGCATAATTTAAGCAATATTTACCTACAAATCCAGATCTACACAATGTGCTAAAAGAAGACTAAAACTGAAGGAGATTAACAACATCCATGAAAACAGTAAATAATCTCAGACCAGCAAAATCAAATTCAGGGAAACACACACACACACACACACACACACACACACACACACACACTCACATACACACCAGCAACAATAAAATAAAAGAACTCAGCAACCATTGTTTTTATATTAGTGAAATTAAATCCTCAATAAAAAGACACAGATTAACAGAATGGATGCAAGCATAGGATCCATCATTCGCTATTCAAAAACCATAACTCAACATTAAGGTTAAACATCACCTCAATATAAAGGATTGGAAAAAGAAACAAATGGGCCTAAGAAGTAAGCTGTTGTAGCCATTTTCATATCTAACAAAATAGACTTCAAACCAAAACAATTCAAGAGAGATAAGAAAGGACACTACATACTTATCAAAAATTAACAAAGATGACATTTCAATTTATAATATATATGCCATAAACACGAGAGCACCCAAGTTTCTAACAGAAACACTACTTTAACTTAAATCATACATTGACCATCACATACTGATATAGTGAGTATATTAGTTAGGGTTTCACTGCTATGAAGAGACACCATGACCAAGGCAATTTTTATAAAGGCAAACATTTAATCAGTGCTGGCTTACAGTTTCTGAAGTTCAGTGCATTTTAATTGTGACAGGAAGCATGACAGTATTCAGGCAGGCATGGTACTGAAAGAGATGAGAGTTCTACATCTCAATCTAAAGGCAGCCAGAAGTAGTCTCTCTCTACTATAGTGGGCAGAGGTTGAGCACTACAAGCCTTAAAGCCTACCCTCACAGTGACACACCCACTCCAACAAGGCCACACCTCCTAATACTTGATTGATGCTTCTCATAGGCCAAGCATATTCAAACCACCAGAGTAAGAAACTTCAATACTCCATTTTCACCAACTGACACATCATCCAAACAAAAACTAAACATGGAAATACTGGAGAAAATAGACAGTATAAAGTAAATGAATCTAATAGACATTTAAAAAACATTATACTTAAATGCACACACACACACACACAAATACCTTTTTCTCTCAACCTCATGGAACTTTTTCTGAAACTGTCCACATACTTGGACACAAAACAAATCTCAACAAATGCAAGAAAATTGAAATAACTTTTTCTATCCTATCAGATGACCATAAATTAAAACTGATATCAACAACATAGAAAAATCCAGAAAGTTAACAAACTTGTAGAAAGAATTAACACCAATACTCCTCAAATTATTCCACAAAATAGAAGCAGAAGGAACATTGGTCAATTAATTTTATGAGGCCAGTTATTCTGATACTAATACCACATAACGAGACAGGAAAGAAAGAGAATTACAGACCAATTTCCTTTATGAGTATAGATGCAAGTACAGTCAATAAAATACTTGCCAACCAAATCCAGGAAAAAAAATCATTCACCATGATCAAGTAGGCTTCATCTCAGAGATGCAGGGATCATTTGATACATGAAAATGAATACATGCAACCTACCATTAAACAAGCTGAGAAGAACACACTATTGCTTCACTAGATGCATAAGAGACCTTTGGGAAAAAAATCCTATAAGCTTTCATGGTAAAAATCCTAAAAAGATAACCTAAACATAAAAAAGACAGATTATAGCAGACCCAAAGTCAACACAAACTTAAATGTATTGCATAAATCAGGAACAAGACAAGATTGTCCATAACTACTCAACATAGTACTTGAAGTGTTACCTAGGATAATAGGATCACTTGAAGGAGATGAAAGGAATATAGATAGGAAGAGAACAAGTCAAAAATGTCTGTATATGTAGATAACATGGTAGTGTTTATAAGTGACCATAAAAATTCCACCAGGAAACTCCTACAGCTGATACACAATTTCAACAAAGTAGCTGGGTACAAGAGTAACTTTAAAAAAGTAGCCCTCCCATATACAAGTGACAAAGGGATTGAGAAAAGAATAAGGGAAACAGTATGATTCACAATAACTTCAAATAATATAGAAGATATTGGTATAATTATAATCAACCAACTGAAAGATTTCTATGATGAACACTGGAAGTCATTGAAGAAAGAAATTGAAGAAGATATCTGAATATGAAAAGATGTCCCATGCTCATGAGTCAGTAGCATTTACATAGTAAAAATGGCCATCTGCCAAAAATTTTTCACAGATTAAGTGCAATTTTCATCAAGATTCCAACACAATTCTTCTCAGGTCTCAAAATGACAAGTCTTATCAGAACCACCAAAACATCAGGATAGCTAAAACAATCAAGAGCAATAGATTATCTACTGATATTCAACATCTCCAATTTCAAAGTCATAATTACAAAAAGAGCATGATGCTAGTATAAAAAGACACACTGATTAATGGAAATAATCGAAGACTCAGACATAAGAACACATACTTATGGATACCTGATTTTCTATAAAGAAGTCAGAAATACACACTGAGAAAAAGGAAATAATTAGTGCTGTTTAAACTGAATGTCTGCATGTAGAAGAATGCAAATAGGTCCATATTCATCACCCAGCACGAAAATCAACTCCAAGTGGATCAAAGACCTCAACATCAAACCAGATACACTGAACTTGATCAGAGAGAAAGTGACAAATAATCTGAAACTCATTGACACAGTAAATGACTTTCCAAATAGAACACTATTAGTATAGGCACCAAGATCAACAATTAATAAATGGGACCTCATGAAACTGAGAAACAACTATAAGACAAGAAAGACCGTCATTCAAACAAAGTTCCAGCCTACTCAACACCCTATAGAGGACCAATATCCAAAATATTTAAAGAACTAAAAAACCAAGATATTGTGAAAAACCAAAGAAATCCGATTAAAATACGGGATATAGAGGTAAACAGAGTTGTCAATAGAGCACTCTCAAATGGTTGAGAAACACTTAAAGCAATGCTCAACATCCTTAGCTATTAGGGAAATGTAAAGCAAAACTATGTTGAGATTTCATCTTATACCTGTCAGAATAACTAAGATAAAAATTACAAATGACATCTCATGCCAGTGAGGATGTGGAGTAAAGGGAATGCTCCACCATTGCTGGTAGGAGTACAACCTTGTAGGGCTACAGTGGAAATCAATATGACAGCTCCTTAAAAAGGTGGAAATCCATCTACGTCAAGACTCAGCTATATCTCTCTTGGGTATATGCCCAAAGGACACTCCATCCTACCACAAGGACATTTGATTAATCATGGTTATTGCCATTTTATTCATAATAGCATAAAACTGGAAACAACCTATATGTTCCTCAACAGAAGAATGGATATAGAAAATTTATACAATGGAGAATTAGTAAGCTGTTAAAAAATGACATAATGAAATTTACAGACAAATGGAAGGAAGTAGAAAAAACAAACAAAACAAAATCACCTTGAGTGAAGTAATCCTGACCCAGAAAGACAAATAGGCTGTGTATTGTGAATATTAGCCATTAAGTAAATGATAACCAAGCTACAATCTGCAGACCCAGAAACATTATATAAAGAGAAGGAGGGGTATAGGGGACACATGGATCTTCCTGGGAAGGAAAATGGAATAGAATTTATGCTCAGATTGAGAGCAGGTGGGGACAGAAGTGGGGGAGGATTAGGTTGTAGGAGCAATGGAGTGTTGGAAGAGAGCATAGGGAGAGGCAGCTGGAATTGGGGGATGTTTGGGGGCTGTGAAAACTTAGTGCAATGGAAACTTCTTGGAGTCTGTTAAGATGTTCTTAATGAGCACCACTAGTAAGGGGACTAAAGAGTCTCAATTGGCCATCTCTTATAGCCAGGGGAGGCCTCCAGTGTCAGAACTGGGTAAAATTCAGTTGAGCTGTTGGCCAAAATGATCTCAGGCTGTTGCTAAGACAAAAGGTGACAACATGCACATAACTCATTGAACTTGGAGAAGTCGAGCTGGTACCTACGTAGAACTTTTACACCTCCATTCTAGTCTCTTTGGTTCAGGAAGGTGCTCTGTGAGATACCAAAACAAAAATGTGGATACCCACTCAGCCGCAAAATCTTTGATCTGGAGTCTGTCCTGCCTGCAAAATATGCTAGAGCAACGATGGCACAGATCTGGTAGGAATAGCTAATCAAAGTCTAATTTGACTTTAGGCCCATTCAATGATAAGAAATCTATACCCAACATTGCTTTAATAACCAAAAACCAGACTCTATAACCCAGAGACCTAGGGTAAAACCAAATACTATGGGTCTTAAAAATAATAAAATGATTTTTAATGATATCCTTCTATACTCATAGATCTGTGTCTTATGCAGCCACTATCAGAGAGGCTTCCTCCAGCAGCAGATTGAACATATTTAAATCTAGATATCATGCAGAGAGTTTAGATTGGAGGTATCCATCAAATTGCTCCCCTCATAGCTCAAGAAATATCATGGAAGAGGCAGAGAGGTTGTATGAGTCAGAGGGGATGGAAGATGCCAGGAGATCAGGACCCTCTGAATCAACTACGTACAATAAAGGCACACATGAGCGCACAGAGACCAAAGCAGCAAACACAGGCATACATGGGTCTACACCAGGACCTCTACAGATAGATTTATTGGCTTAGAAGTTTTATGGGACTCCTGTGAGAATGAGTGGGTCTATGACTTTTGTGCCAGCTCTTATCCTACTGTGGAGTGGCCATATCCAACTTCCACATGATAGTTTTTGCTTGATCTGATTATAATTATTTTATCTCTCAGAAGCCTGTTCTTTTCTAATGAGAGACAGAAAGGGAACAGATCCAGAGATTAGGGGAGGTGGGGGGAACTGGCACTGAGTAGAAGGAGGAGGAAACTACGATCTATAAAAGTGAAAATTGTAATCAGGATATATTGCATGAGAAAAAAATCTATTCTTAAAAAATACTTGAAAAAAGTGAGATACAAAAGATATGTGGAGTTTCCAATTTTAGTGCCCTTTAATGCTGGTTAATTAACATCTGAAGTTTCCCAAGATATTAGGTGTTGAGGAGAATCTGTCAGGTCTTTCCAAATCCAAACAGAGCCATGTAATTGCCTTGTGCGTCTCTGGAATGGGACTTGTGTGGCTCTCCTTGTGAGATACCCTCTGTACTCTAAGAACTCACAAAGTTTTTCTCCCAACTCCTTATAAATGCTTCTTTGAACTTGCTGTCTTAATCCAGACGTTTTTATTACAGGAAATTAAAGCAAAGTTGTTGAAATGTTATTCTCAGTCCCCCATGTAGATGCTGTCATTTACCTAGAGATAAAAGTCACAGGTCCTCTGAGGAAGGAAACCAGGGAATAATAAGCCTGTAAATCGGAGACCAGAGTATCATATCAGCAAGACAGAGTGAGTCTACCCCTCACTGCAGCACTCTTCCACTGTGGTTTTACAGAGCACAGAGTAAGTACATTTTCTCTTTATACCAAGTCACAGGTGAACAGAGTACCTACAGGTGGAAGGGAATAAGGGAGAGTCACTATTGGTAAGTATTGAAAAAAGATCCTGAAAAGGCTTTCACGGGAAGTGGGAGCTATTTGCTGCTGGCAAAGGACAGACTATCTCCTGCCCCACTCTGTGCAAATAAATGCTTTCCAGAAGCTCCAAACTTTTCCTTCCTATCTTGTGATACACTGCCTCCACTCATTTAGACATGTAATATAAATTTGTACATCTATATACATCTATATGAATATATATGATAAATAGGTACAGAAATTACACACACACACACACACACACACACACACACACACACACACACACACACACATCCAGATAGGTAGACAGACAGAAAGAGACCTAGAAAGGGAGAAAGAAAGATAGTTTGTGTTGTATGTGCATGTGTCTGTGTGCAGCTAGGTAATGGTTGGATGCCCTCCCATATTTTTTTTTAAAGAGCTCTGTCTGGAATTCAGTGTGTTTGTCTGTTTTTTTCTAAGTTGGTGGTCAAGAATTCCCAGCATAATATACAGATTGTGTGATCTGAACTCAGATACTAATGCTTTTTGTAAACACTCTTATTCATTGAACAATCTCTCCTGCCCCCATGTCACCTATTTTGGAGGTTTAATTCTACTCATACTGTTCTTTGTTGGTTCAAAGTTATTAGTCTTTCTTATAAGATTTATTTTCATTATTTGAAATTGTGTGTGTGTGTGTGTGTGTGTGTGTGTGTGTGTGTGTGTGTGTGTGAATTTATTTGGGAACCAGCAAAGCCCAGAGGATTCTGCCTGTCTGCCTGGAGCTAGAGTTCCTGACCTGTGAGCCACTTGGAATGAGTGCTGTGACCAGAACCTTCATCCTTTACAAAAGCAGCAAGTGCCCCTAAATATTGATACATCCTTCCAGGCTACAAATTTACTAATCTAAAATTACAGGCAGGTAGATGAATAATGACTTACTAAAATTTTTAGGTAGCTAAAAATGATCTTTTTTGTTAAATAAATGTAATACTTTAAACTAGAAGGTGTTGTGTGAGTGAATGGTTTGCACGTTATGAAAGATGCTCACACACAGTGAGATTAGCTGTTCCTTCTCTTTGAACAATGACTCAGAATTCCTGTGTGGCAACAGAAAATTATTTCAGTTATTTTTTCTAAAAGTTTGAGACAATAAATACCTTTCTGCATCGGTTTGGGGAACGGCAGGGAAAACACGGTTACTCTTCTCCTCAGCACCTCACTGTGAGAACTGTGTAGGGAAATCCTGAATGAAATCCAAAGGAGAAAGCTCCCTGTTAACTGTTGTGGTTTTGGCCATTTCTGGTACAGTCTGAAACTCAAGATACTTTAGGGTTTAAATAATAATGGGAGGGATTGTCCTGTCAATTCCAGAGCCTCAGGAACTACATTATGGATTGGGGACCAGGATCAAGTTAGGAGCACTGCAAGTTTCTTAGTGCTTCCTTCAGCCTGTGAATCCAATTTGACCCCAGATTCAGCTTCTCAATCCCCCTTGACACTCAGGCTGAGAGACACTATTCTGGTTTAGTTAAGTGAATGTTTATGGAGAATTCTTCTTTGAAGTGTGGCAGGGGCATGAATAGCCTTATCACATATGGTCAAAAATTTCATACTGAGCCAGCTGTCTACCAATGAAGTCTTTTGTTTTAGATTTTAATTCTCTCTATATATCCCATTTCACATTCTTTTGAATGCATTGTCAAGAAATGACACACGCTGGATCAGGAGAGAGATGTTCCTTAGCTGGTTAAGGAAATGGTCTTTGATGGGTCTTCCTCTTTTCAAAGATGTTAACATGACAAACGTTAACTCTCATAGTCTCTCTCTCTAGCCCTCTCCCTCCACCCTTTTATCCCCATTTTCTATATTATGTCTTCTTCCTACTTTATCAAAGTTAAACTTGTATAAGCATTTACAGAGTTTTAAACTCTAGCCATTGGGGTACAAAGACTCTGTCTCTTCAACTGAGTGTTATATCTGTCTTACTAACATTTTATATCTGATTTATCCTTTCTATTTATCTTGCTCAAATGTGTCTGTGTCTCTGAGGACAGCCTTTCTTTTCCTTTTTGTTTGTTTGTTTGAGTAGCTGGATTATAGGAAGAATTTCAGTCTGTTGTTGACATTAGTACACTCAATTCATTCAGAAAAGTTAGACGTATCTATTTGGAGAACAATTTAGACAAAAGCATTAGAGAAACTGTGTAGAGTGGGAATTCATATCTACAACCTTTTCTCACTTTCACAAATGCTAACCCATGATTAAAGTATAACAGATCTCACTATCAGTATATACCAATGTAAAAATAAAAACTTTCTAGGAATTTTTTATTGTGGAAAATCTATAAAAACAATGATGAGATAATGACACTATTTAAGCTATGATGACTTAATACACATTTGAATGTTTTCTTTCTGGTTGTACTGATGTGGTTAAATTTGTTTATCTCAGGTGAAAAGAACATGGCTCCTGAGAACTTGGCAATGGGAATTTTGTCCTTTTCTCAGACAGTTGTGGGGATCCTTGGCAATTGGTCAATTCTTCTTCATTATGTCACATCTGTAGTCACTGGAAAAAGTTTGATGTCCAAAGACCAGATTTTAAAGCATCTGACTTTAGCCAATTCCTTGGTTATTATCTCAAGAGTGACACCTCACATAATGGTACAGCTGGGGTTGCAGTATCTCCTGGATGACGTCTTATGTAAACTTACTCTGTACAGCAATCGAGTGTCCCGGGGTGTTTCCCTGCACTGCACCTGCCTCTTGAGTTGCTTCCAAGCAATCACAATCGGCTCCAGACACTCCAGGTGGATGAAACTTGCACACTCAATCTCCAAGTACATGGTTAGGTTCTGCTCTCTAAGCTGGCTTGTGCATCTGCTTGTAAACATCAGGACAGCTATACAAGTGATTGGTTCTCATAATTACAGAAATTTTACTAAGAAAATCAAGTTGGGGTATTGTTCAACATTAGCTTTTAGCAATATTGTAACTCTACTAAATCTTTTCTTTCTTTGTTTCGCCGATGGTCTGTATTTGAGCCTCATGGTCTGGACCAGTGTCTCCATGGTGAGCATTCTCTACAGGCACAAGAGTCAGCTACAGTATATTCACAGTGCTCGGCAGTCCCTAAGAGTCTCCCCTGAAGACAGAGCCACAAAAACAATCTTGATCCTTGTATGCACCTTTGTCCTCTCTTACTCAATGTCCATCATACTGAGTATCTATAACAGAATATTTGACAATCCAAGGCTTTGGATAATCAACATATTTACTTTCCTAGACACGTGCTTCCCCACATTTTGCCCATTCATTCTCATCACTAATAATATATCTTCTCCCAAAAACCATTCTCCCTGCTGTAGGAAAAGGTAATTTCACATGGTCATTTGTGTGTTATGATAAATTCACATATTCTTCATCCATTACTGAATATTAGACTCACCCATGACCAGGTGTTATTAAGCAAGTAGATGACTCTGTCAATTAAGCACTGTCAGCTGTTACAGCTATCCCAATGCTGGCTAAACAATTCCATGATATTAAGATATCTCTACGTTCATTCAAAATGCTCCTAATTTAGGGGTCATCATGTGCTGATGATTATATTTGCTTACAGATATCCAATTAGGTGCTGAGATATGAATTTCTCTGCAGACACAGGCTGAACTCTTGTCCCACAGCTGCAACTGAATGAAAGAAGAAAAAACACAAAGAAAATCCAAGGCATTCAGCATGTTGAGAATAAAATGTTATTGTGTCCAAGTACATTGTGTGTACTCATGTGTCAGCTTTACTGATCGCCTGAATTTTCTCTCATGATCAAGTAATGTCTGTTTGTTTTGCCCATTGTTTCCTAAGTGTTCCACTTGACACAAGAGATACCGTTTCCTATATCCCTGTTGTGCATAATTGTCACCTCTCTTTCTCAGTTAATTGCACCTAGTGTTCTGTACTCTATTCTGTGACAATCCAAAGCTAAGGAGAGTGACCTCTACACTTCTAAAAACCTGTTTCCATATGTTGTCTCATTGCACTTGTCAGCGTTTCAGTGTTTCCTCAATCTTTTTCTTTCCATGGAAAAGTTATTTTAAAAAAAATCTCTCAATGTGTCTCAATTTCTGTTGGTACCTGTTCATTAATATATTCATATATCCCCTTATTTGTCCAATTATTAACCTCATTGTTGACAAGACAGTATTAGGTTATGTGATGGTAAATACTGATAATCAACTTGACAGGTTATAGAACCACCTAGGAGACCTACTTCTGTATATGTCTTTGAGGACTATTATAACTTAGGTTAATGGAGGTAAAAGGACACAATATAATTCTGTGTAGCCATCAACCCATTAGTTAGGGTCCTTAACTGAATAAAAAGGAAAAAAACAAGTGAGAACCATCATTCATCTTTCTCTGCTATCTGACTACAAATGCAATGTGATTTTCTGCCTCAGTCTCTTCCTTGCTATGATGGAGTGTACATTCAAACTGCAAGAGAAAATAAACCCCTTCTACATGAAGGTGATTTGGTCATTTTTTTCCCCAGAAAAATGAGAAAATTAACTAATACAAGTAGTTCCATAGCTTCTAAATAACACTGATAAAATCATTTGAGCCATACAGAGGTGACAGCATATTTAAGTAGAGTTAAATTCTTTAGACACTTTTGTCTCTTCATATTGCTATGATATTAGTATTATAATGGTTCATGTCAGATGATAGCAAAGAATGCAGATTTTTTGAGGCTTTCAATGTGGGATAATCCCACAGGTCTTACATTATTATGTAGCATAAGGTCAATATTTTTCTAACTTAGGTAGTTAAGACATGATTAGAATCTCAACACTATATACATGAGATAAAAGTACATAACCTTGAGGAGACAAATCTGTTTGTCTTTCTCTGAAATGAAGTAAATAAGAATGTAAACAAGGATCCAGTTCATTAAAATCAATGGTAATAAACAATTTTATTTATTATATACCATGATTTTTAAGATTTATGTAGTTCCCATTTAATCATATCTCAGTCTGTTGAAGTACTTTTTCCTTTTCTACTTTTGCTTTTACTAATTTGTGTATGTCTGGGGGAAATTTAAAGCATGTGTTTGTGTCTGAATCATGGATTATAGGAAAGAATAGGGTGGGGTTTTGAGATTAATTGGGAATTAATGATTTCACAGATAGTAGAAGTCTGCATAAGGTGAGTTTCATTTAGAGAATTTGTGGAGAGCTTGAGGACTATCTGACATAGTGTTGCAAGACAGTAATTCAACTACTCTCTCAGACTGAGAGAGAAGGTTTGCTGTGAATCTGAGGAGAGCTTGGGAAAGAGAATGAGTTTGAGGCTAGCCTTTGTTACCTTCTAAGACCTAAGAAACTCTAAAAATGTATGTGTGTGTGTATGTGTGTGTGTGTGTGTGTGTGTGTGTGTGTGTGTGTGTGTGTGTGTATGTATATGTAATCTATATCTCACTACCACCACCAGCACAAAAGCTTTTGAGAAATAAGAATCAAAACTACTACTGGTCTTAAAAAAATTGAACTTGGGCACATTTTGGGTCAAAGTCTTTGTGGGTGGGTTGATGTCCCCATCTCTTCACTGGAAGTCCAGTCTGGTCACAGGAGGTGGCTACTTCACTTTTCATATCCCCAGCTGCTAGGAGTTTCAGCTAGGGTCACCCCCTAGACTCCCAGGAGCCTCCCCCATCCCAGGTCTTCTGCTTGTCCCAGAGATGCTGCCACTGATTTTAGTTCTCACTCTCAGCTCTCTCCAGTCTGGCCTCTCTCCACACCTGATCGCCATCCCTGTTCCCCTCCTTATTCCTTTTCCTACCTAGATTCCTCTTTACTTCTCCCCACCTCCAATTTCTATTTTATTTCCCCTTCTGAGTGACATTCACACATCCTTACTTGGGTTCTTCTTAGTACAAAGTTTTGGGGCTTATGGATTGTTGCATGGTTACTTTATGGTTAATGTCCACCTTTAAGTGAGTACGTAACCTGTGTCCGGTTCAGGAGTACTTCATTCATGATGATATTTTCTAGTTCCAGCTATTCTACAAGATGTGCAGGGATAAAGATGAAGCAGAGATTGAGGGAATGGTCAACCAATGACTAGCCCAAGTTGAGACCCATCCCATGAAAGAGAGCCAACCCCTGACATTAATATTGATATTCTAGTATGCTTGGAGTCAAGAGCCTAGCACAATTGTCTTCTGAGAGACTTCATCCAGCCTTGAATGAAAAACAGATGCAGAGAACCACATCCAAACAACAGGCAGAACTCAGGGAGTCTTATGGATGAGTAGAGGAAGCATTGAGTGAGTCCAAGGGGTCAAGGACAACACAAAAATACTCACAGAATTAACTAACCTGGGCCCACTGGGGCTCACAGACACTGAACCACCAACTAGAGCATGCAGGGGCTGGACCTCGATTCCCCACATATACCAGATGTTCAGCTTGGTTTTCATGTGTGTCCTCTAATAATTGGAGTGGGAGCTGTCTCTGATCTGTTTCCTGCCACTGGATCCCCTAGTGAACTGTCTGGTTTGGCCTCAGTGGGAGAGGAGGTGCTTAGTTCTGCTGGGACTAGATGTTCCAAGGTGAAGTGGTACCCAAGGGAGGCTTCTTCTCTGAGAAGAAAGGAAGGGAGTAACGGATTTGTCAGGGTGGGACTGAGAGAAGAAGAGGGAGGGGAATGTGACCAGGATTAAAGTGAATAAACAAAGGAATTAATGAAAAACATAGAAGTTGGAATTGCCTTTGTTCTTGGTTATCCTTCAGAATGTGAGACTGACCTGGAAGATTCCTTCCTACTGGCTGACTTGCACAGTACAGGGCAGTTTTATTTACACTGCTGGAAAAGAAAAGTAATCATCAGTTATACTTAGCTGTGACACTGGGCAGAATAACAGCAAATGATCAGGACATGCCAATTGGTGTAATAATGACACAATATGGAGCAATATGGGAATAACAAACCATTTTCTGAGTGGACTGAAGTCCTGCTAAAAAAGCTGAAACCCATGCCTGACACCATTATTAGGTCAAGAATGCATGGCAAGACAGGTCATAGACCCTAAGAAAGAACCTATTACTTTTCCTCTGCTAAATGGACGTAGTTTAAAACTGACTCTTAACAACTTGCTATATCCATAGATTAAAATGTCTCTCAGTTCTCATCAGTTTCTATGTTGTAGGGTATTTTATCACAATGTGAACCCTGAGATTGTGTTATTTAATGAAAAAATTTGTTTCTAGTTGTGGCTCAGCCCTTAGCACACACATTTAATTCTTCTGGATCGAATACAGAACTGTTCTTAGTACACATCTCTAATCTTAAACCATGATGGAAATTTAGTTTGTAGAAGAATGCGCTCATGTTTGAAAGTGATGTCTAATTGAGTGGCAGACAAAGTGACGAATCAGAGAAAGACTTGACAGGATAAGGTATGGCCAACTCTCATACGAAGAGAGAGAGGAAAGGGAAGTTACTAAGATAGCAGTTCATGCAAAGAGAAAAGGAGTGGGAGATAGGTGGTTTTACAGGGACATTTGTAGAGACACAGGTAGCAGAGAGAGCACAAGCTAGACACAGTTAAAGAATGAACAAGCCAAAGAATGAGAAGCAGCCAGAAGATAAGCAAAGATTGCTAGAGTTAGTTTGAAGCCAAGCAGAGCAACAAGACAGAGGCTGAGAGAAAAGTCAGATTCAATCAGTCAGCTTGGAGAGGAGTTTGAGCCAGAACACCTGAGTTGAAGTAGGCAGCCAGAAGTCAGAATGAATTAGAAAGGGTGAGCTTATTCAGCAGTAGGTATCAGAGGCTGAAGACATTGTAGGCCTAGATCAGAGGCTAGAAGCTTCTAGTACTAGGCCTAGGTTAGCAGCTGAGATGACAATTACATCAGGCAAATAAAACTTACATTTACACTTCTGCTTGCAGTGGATGGCGATTAACTCAGAGAATTATAACTGTCCAAATGCAGGAATAAAAACAATTCTCATCCATAAACAGCATGTATCTATCATTTTCCCTCTCAAAATGTTCAGGAATCATTGGAGGAAAGAACGTAGGTGGAAAGGGTGTAAGAGCTAGAGGTAGTGGATGAGGATAAGGAAACAATGTTCTCTGTGCACAGCAGGGCAGCTGCACATGTGAGGTCACCATGGTTTTCACAGCATGCACAAGATCAGTACAAGCCCAAGCTAGACCAAAGCCCACCATACAAGATGGAGACTGACACTAAATTCTACCCTACCTGTGGAGCCACTGGCAATTGCTACAACATGGAGGGAGAGGGAGAGACACAATTTTCTCTAAGAGAACAGTCCCTGACAATCAGACAACACTCCTGGAACATTGAATACATAAGGATATTTGTGCAGTATGCATTGGCCTTAATAGGTTTGTTTTTAAAGCACAGAAAGTTAGTAGTGAAGGTATGGTGGTAGTTGGAAGAATTTGGGAAACAAGTGAACATGATTAAAACAGCTTACACCAAACTCTCAGAGAACTAACATAAAGTTTAAAAAATAGAACTTACATTTGATTAAACAGTGACTTTTTTTTTTTTTTTAGCTAGTCTGAGGAATGGTAGTTATTTGATTTAATTTTATTGCACATCTTTACTGAAAATTTTGTCTTAGGTTTGTGGAAAGATCTCAATTTACTTTTCATATACAAAGCATGCGCGCGCACACACACACACACACACACACACACACACACACACACACACACGTGGATAGAAAGTCCTGTTACTTATGCTTCTCCCAGGAATCTTAGCCAATAGTTAAGAAATAATTCCCATGTGGTCCCGAAGTATGTGTATGAGTATGCTTGTTCATTTCATTTCATCATGCAGGGATTCAACAGCTTCTCCATGACAGTCTCACATCATTTACTGAATAAGCCGAAAGCATAACAAGAACCAACCACCACTTTCCATCTAGAAAGTTAGAAAAACACAAATACAATTGTTTGGCCACCAGTGCTGTGCCTTTACTCTGTGTACCCAAGCCTCTGACATTTCTAGTGGAATATTATCCTTGTAGCTCTCTCCTTAAATAAGAGCATAAGCACCTTTCTTTTATCAAACAAGGCGTGTGTGTGTGTGTGTGTGTGTGTGTGTGTGTGAGAGAGAGAGAGAGAGAGAGAGAGACAGAGAGAGACAGAGAGAGACAGAGAGAGACAGAGAGAGACAGAGAGAGACAAAGAGAACACCTTGGGTCTCATTCCTGAGAAACCAACTTGAATTTTGATATAAGCTCTTTCATCAAAGATTAGGCTGGAATGTCAGCCATAGATATCAGCCTTTCTCCATTTGACCATCTATCTCTCTGGTCCCAATCTACTAGGTAAAGTGAGAGAAGTCAAGTATACATGTCATGAGCGATGCTGCTCTGAGTTACAAAATTTTGAGAATAGACTAATAAATACAAATAAATAAATAATAAATAAAATATAAGTACATTGCCTTAGATTTCATTAGGAAGTTTGAACCCATTCTTACAGTTGAAATCAAATTGTTACAGAGTAAAAAAAGGTTTCAGAAGGGTATTTGGAGACTCTTCTCTATTCTACCAATCATTTTAACTGCAGGAGTTAAGAGCATTTGCTGTTTTTTTCCAAAGGAAAAAAAGAATCAGTTTTCAGTTCCTAGTACCCACATCGGGTGGTCTACAAACACTCTACTTTAACTCCAGGGTATCTGATGCTCTCTTCTGGCCTCCCCAAAAAACTATGCACTTGTGTGCAGCACGCACTCACATATACATACACATACACATACACATACACATACACATACACATACACATA
>JANHMN010000003.1:20992637-21006833 GCA_030674055.1 Rhabdomys pumilio
CTCTCTCTCTCTCTCTCTCTCTCTCTCTCTCTCTCTCTCTCTCTCTCCTTCCCTCCCTCTTTCTCTTCCTCCATGTTTATGTTCTGCCTATGAGGCTTTGTATTTTTTTCCTATCTGTTGCTGGGAAAAGTTTCTCTGAGGATGACTGAATAAAGCACTGATCTCAGTATCATACAATATCATTCAGAGTCATTTTATTGTCACTTTTTTTTTTGATAAGTAGTATTTGGTTGTACCCTGGAGCTCTGGTCTATCTAATCTTTGGTTCTTAAGGAGCAAAGCAGCGTTGGGTATGGCTTCTATGTCATGGAGTGGTTCTTAAGTCAAATCAGGCATCAGTTGGTTACTTACACATGGTTTGTATCACTATTTCCCTACCATATATTTCACTATTTCCCTACCATATATTTCACCCAGGAAAGATTGTAGATCAAAGGTTTTGTGGTTGGGTTGCTGTTCACATTTCATTTTTGGTGGTCTCCAGAGTACCCTTCAGTGTCCAAAACATTAGAACATAGGGATGAAGGCTCTATGTAGGCCTCAGCTCCACTTCATGTCCAATGTGTTGAGTTGGTGTTGTCTTCAACAATTTGTGCAGAACAAGCTATTTATTGCAGCAGCCTGGGGTTGGGTTGTTTGGGGATTTCCATGGTACCCTTTGGGACAGCAACTCAATTATATGAAACCTAGTCCCAGTACTGGAAACTTTAGGCAGATGAGATGAACTGTTGGGATTCTGTCTTCCTCATTATTTGGAGAGTTCATTTGGATTGCCTTAGGTATTGTAAGAAGTTTCCACTGCACTAGTTTTTACACTGCTGCTCAGATGCTCTACAATTCTAGCCATTTCTCCACTCATCCTGTCCCTAAATGCCATGTCCCTTCCCACACCCTTGTATTTCCTCCCATTCACATCCCCTCCACCATGCTCAAGTCCACTCATAAAATCTACTCTATTTTGTTCACATGGGGAAGTCCATATATACCCCCTCTGTCTTCCTCTATGCCTAAGAATTCTGTGTCTACGGGTTGTAGCTTGATAAACATTTATTTAACAAATAATATCTAGATGTAAGTGAACGCATGCCATGTATATTTTTCTGGGTCTGGGTTATTTCCCTCTGGATAATTTTTTTCTATTTTCCATACATTTTCCTCAAATTTTATGATGCCATTTTTAAAAAGACTTGACTAATACTTCATTGTGTAACTGTACCATATTTTCTTATCCATTCTTCTCTTGAGGGACATCTAGGTTGTTTTCACTCCCAGGCTTTTCTAAATAGAGCAGCAATAAACATGGTTAAGCAAGTGACTCTGTGGTATGATGAGGAGTCCTTTGAGGATATGCCCAAGGGCTGCAGACTGAGTCTTGAGGTAGATCAACTCCCATCAGTCTGGGGAACTGCTCAACTGATTTCCATAGTGGTTTTACAGGTTCAAACCCACCAACAATTTGGAAGCACTCCCTTTGCTCCACATTCTCATCAGCATGAGCTGTCGCTTGTATTTTTGATCTTAGAAATAATTAGAGATATAAGACAGAATCTCAAAGTAATTTGGGTTTGCATTTTCAGAATGGGTATGAATATTGCACATTTTTGTTTTTACTGTTTCTCAGCCATTTGAGAATGCTCTATGCATAAATCTCTGTTTGGATTTGCACCTCATTTTAATAGAATCATTTTTTAATGTGAACTCTCTTGATGTCTCTATATACTTTGTATATTAGCTATCTATCAGTTATCAAGTCAATACAAGTATTTCCCCATTTTGCAGGAGGCCACTTTGTATAAATGACAGTGCTTTTTGCTGTGCAGAAGCTTTTCAGTTTCATTAGGTCCCATTTATTAACTGTTGATATTAGTGCCTGCATTAACAGTGTTCTGTTCAGAAAGGTCTCTTCTGTGCCAGTGAATTAACGGATATTCTGCCACTTTCTCCTCTCTATGCTTCTGTGTACCTGGTTTTGAGTGGCAGATGCATTTGGGTGGTCTTGGAATTGAGTTTTGTGCACTGTGATAGGTATGGATCTACTGCCATTCTTCTACACATCCAGGCATCAAATTTGACCAGCACTATTTTTTGGGTATGATAGCTATTCAATTTCATTGAATTCTAGAAGGCTGTTAATTTGGTTCTTTACTTTTGCATTGACCCATTTTCATTCAGAAGAAAGTTGTTTTATTTACAGGAGTTCGTTAGCTTTCTGTTGTTTCTATTATTGAAATCCAGATTTAATTGATGATGTACTGAAATGATACAGTGATTTATTTCAACAAAATCAAAATGTTTATATGCACCAACTTATTTATATAAAATGCTAGAAGGAGAGGAAGATTGTTCAGTCCTTGCACATTTTCTCGAGAGGCACATTATCCCAGAGGAAGAGCTACAGCTATTTGAATCCAGAATAAAAGACACATTTGTGTACCATGTGTGTCTTTTACTTTCTTTAAAATCATTTATTTTCTTCAATAAATAGTTTCCAACATGTATTATAACTCAAGAAAACAAATGTTTGGAATGGATTCATTCACATCATATGAACCATAAAGTACTAACTTTTTATCTTATTCTTCTTGTTCATTCAGCATCTGAGGGAAGGACTTGATGACAACATTTATACAGATTTGATCCTTGCTGGAACATTATAATTTAAACAAATGATCAGTTTTCAAGAGTCTTCCATAACTCTATTGATATTCAAATTTCATTTGCAGATTAAATTGAAGGACAGAAAAATCAGAATCCAGCTGGTGATCTAATGGACTTTCTCATATACAGTGAATTTCTGATTATAAAAAACTTCCAACCTTCTCACATTTCACATGTAGATACTTATTTTATTAATGGTTACCCTAATTGCATAGAGGGATCCATAATCCTGATATTCATTTATCTATTAATACTTATTTTTCTTCAGTTCAACAGATGTAACAGTCTGTTTTGATTCATCTATAATGCTTAATTCACATACCGTTAAGTAAAGTTTCATATTCTGCCCATGTTTTAGGACTATTTCCAACAATAGATGCATTAATCTGCCCTATTTGTAGTTCTCCAGAAGAAAATTGGGGAAGGGTGTGCATCTGTCATTGCAAATAGGTCTGCTGAAGCATTATGGCTTCCTCTTAAACTCTTTTTAGACCTCAGCCATTGCGGACATACCTGGCAGGCAGGGAGATAGTGAAAGTCACTAGAAATTGAGGAAACTTCCAGATAAAGGCAAAAAGGAGATATTGACCATATTATACCAGGTCTGCTCACCTGGGGGCAAATTAGGCTGTATGCATTGAGGGAGAAGTTACTTAACAAATGACTCTCTGATTATGAATGGACCATGGAAATGTAATAGACTCTATCTTCTATGTGAAGAATGAACTTCCTTTAATTTTCCTTGGGATAGAATTCCCTTCCTATTTGTATTCCTATTAGAAGGCAAACATGACTTTATTTTTCCAGACCTAAGAACCACTGATCATATGAATCTCTTCTCACGTTATTTAGATTTTTCTCATCAATATAATCATGTACCAACAGTACCGGACATAGTTTGGATCTCTTTTTGGTGATAGTATTACACACAATGCTTTCATGGATCTAATATTCCTTATAGGATATTCATGCATCAAACCCCAATTAAATTTAGACTCAACATATTAAGTCAAAACTACTATGGATATCCTGATATTGAAAAATAAAAAATGGGAAAATGTCACAACACAGTCAAAGATTAAAGGTGTGCAATTGGAGATCTGAGTGCTTGTGAAAAACTCCAAGAAAACCACACAAACATCTTTTGAGATCAATTTTTGAAAACAGAATTGTTCTTGGAATGAGGTTTCATCCTCTTCTAAAGTATGAGATAGGAGTGAGCTTACTTCAGATGGTGTTACTTTCTTTTGCCTCTTGCAGCTTGTCCTTGTCATTGAATGCCTTACTCGTGTGATCCTCCATAAGCCTCAGTATAGAAATTGCCTGATGCTATGAATAAAACTGTCTATTGCATGAGACTTTAGTCCACTTCAGTTTTAGGTCCCACTCTCCCAGGATCATGGAGGTAACTGAAGCAGAAAACACTTCTCTATTTCTTCTGATTAGGCTTGGTTTGAAGTCTAATTTTTTAGATTTATTAGAATGGCTACACCAGCTTGTCCCTTACATCCATTTACTTGAAGTATCTTTTTCAACTTTTTGCTCTGCAGTAAAGTCTTTCAAGTTGAGCTGTAACTACTAGATGCAACAAAAAGTAGGTTCTGTTTTCCTTCATTCTGTCAGGCTATGTCTATTTATTGATGAATTGAGACATGATATTGAAAGATATCAATAACTAATGATTGCTGATTTTTGTTATTTTTTTATTCTTATTTATGATGGTGGGGGTGATATGTATACACTTCCCTTCTATTGATCTTTCTAGTCTGAGATTATTTTTTTTTCTGTGTTTTTATGGTTGTAGTTAACCTCTTTAGGTTAGAATTTTTCTTCTAGCACTTTCTATAGGGTTAGTTTTATAGATAGATACTGTTCAATTTTGACTTTACCTTGAGATATCTTATTTTCTCCATCTACATTGATTTAAAAAGTTTACTAGGTATAGTAGTCTGTTCTGGCATCTATTGTCCCTTAGAGTGTACAAGACATCTGCCCTGGCATTTCTGTCTGTTAGATGCTATATTAAGAAGTCAGGTGTAATTTTAATGGTCTGCCTTCATATGTTACTTGGTCTTTTTCTCCCGAAGCTTTTGATATTATTTCTTCATTCTGTACGTTCATTGTCTTGATGATGTGACAAGGGTACTTTCCTTTCTGGTCCAATCTATTTGGTGTTCTTTAATCTTCTTACATAAGAGTATTGTTTCTTAGGATAGAAATTATTCCTATGATTTTGTTAAGAACATTTTCCGTACCTTTGACCTGGACTTCTCCTTCTTCTATTACCATTACTCTTAGATTTCAACTCTTCATAGTCTCACAGATTTCCTGAATATTCTCTGTCAGAAAATTTTTACATTGAACATTTTCTTTGACCGATGTATCCATTTTGTCCATATGGTCTTCAACACCTGAGACTCTTCCATCTCTTGTAATGTGCTGGTGAAAATTTTCATGTATTGAATTCCATCAGTTTGGGCCTTCTCCATTAATTCTAATTTTATTTTCAGGTCTTGGATAGATTTATTCATTTTCTATTTTTAATTTAATTTTACTTTTTACTTATTCAATTTAAATTCTACTCCCTAACTCAATTTTAGCCACCCCATCCCATAATCCTTCTACTGTTTTCCCTTTTCGTCTCCTCTGAACTGGTGGGTATCCCCTCACTCTGGCACTTTAAGTCCCTGTAAGGCTAAACACTTTCTCTCCCATTGAGGCCAGAAAAGGCATAACAGCTGTAAGAATATATCCCATGTACAGGCAACAGCTTTTCGGGGTCTCTCTCTCTCTCTCTCTCTCTCTCTCTCTCTCTCTCTCTCTCTCTTCTTTGCTGGACTTCAGGCTTCTAAGATGTCTCCATCTTGGCCTACTGCAGGTAGTTACTTATTTCTGATGGTGGGTTCCCTGTAGGAATGTGTCTCCTGCTTCTCAGTGTCCCACATGCCATCCCTGTGTCATGGTATTCTGTTCCCAGCAGGATCAAACTCAGATTATCATTCTTGGGGGCAAGCTCCTTTAAATGTTTAGGCATCTTCCTGGTGCCAGTCTTTTCTTATGAACCCAAAACACCAATGAGACACACATCAGGTCCTAATAATACATATATAAAATGTTAATAAAAGCTACTCTAAATTCACTTGTGGGAGTCAGAGTATCACTTTTTGATCTTTTTTTTTTCTGAGAACAAATGTCAGACCAAGCAACTCTACCCACACTATCTCATCTTTCCACTTCTAGGTATGCATGGTGTGAATTTCTCTGGACTGACAAATAATCACACTGAGAAATGAAGCCCTCAAGGTGGCAATATTCACAGCCAAGCTTATTCCCACTTCCTAGACTTCAGTGCCCTGTGCACCTCACAAGTTCCACCTGGTGTTCTTTAGCAATCTCAGATGGTGTTTTTCTCTGTATCCCCTGCCCTGGCCTGAATCATCACTAATAACTCTAATTGCTTATAGGAATTTGAACATGGTGCAGGTGTTTCTTTGAGATGATTTCTAATCTCCTTGCAGACACTGTCACTACACTCAAAGGAGAAATGATAATCACCTCCCTGCAGGATGACCTCACAGAATGTCAAGTCTTTATCTCAGGGATGAAATGCTCTTCTGTGCAGATGGTCTGAGAGCGATCAAAGTGACTACTGCCCCACCAAACATGGCTTGGTAAGTTGCCTCCTTTTTCATAGATTTCTTTCTCTAGAAATGTCTTAAAGAGAATGGTGTTAGATATACAAAATTTTGAGACAGGTTCTATTAATGTTGTTCAGAGTTGGCCAAGTACACATGGGCTCACATGATCCACTCATTCCAGCCTACATGTATGCAAGGCTAGCTAGGACAACAAACACATTTGTGGTCCATGCTGTGCTCAGATAGACCTGTGAACATGCCTCTGAGTGTTTTCAAGAAGACCCACACAACCATACAGTGTTGCTTTCCAACTAGCCATTGGTAGCAGGATGAATTTCATTATTCTATTAATTTCATTGTCACTGAAAGTACTAAAATCATGTGATGAAGGTAAGTATACCTTTTCACAAATATGAGAAAAAGTCACCTCAAATTGTCGAAGATGTTTTTAGGATACTGGATAGGAAGAATTACAGTTCATCAATACATTACCTGTGTCTCTGTCATGTGGCCATAGTGACAGTGCCTTGATAACTCTGCATGCCCTATATTAGTCTCAAGACTGTCAGGGTTTCCTTGTTTTGAGGCTATGAAAGCACAGCCTGTTTTCCTGACCCCATATTTGAGCTGCCTTTTCCTGTCCTTATTCTGCAAGTTGTATCTAGCTTATTCTTTACTTACTTCTCCACAGGTAACTCTTTAATACAGAAAAAGAGGAGGGTATTTGTGTTTTCACCAATAACATCTGTTATTAAATGACACAGGGATCAGGATCCTAGCAGGTCAAAGGGTGAGATATTGTCTTGATTCTGCGTAGGCCTCCAGTGTCCACACTTCATTGCTGAGGATACAGTGAGTATATTTACTCACAGATGTATGAATTGGCTCCATTGCCTGTAACACTGCAGTTTAATCTGCCTACTTTTAATTATGGCTAAGAATTGGAGCTGGAGGCTTCTGCATTTTGGGCAATCATTCTACTCCTGAGCTACACACCTTGGTCATAGTGTAAATTAAAAATTGTATTTGAAATATTTCAGTTTTTAGCATTTCCTTCTCTTATCCTACCTGTACTTTATCTAGATTTTAGTGTTTTTCAAAATTGAATGCCAGTTACATAACTTATTGTAATGTAATAAGCGTTAATTTCAAGCAAATAAAATTTTGTTACAAAAAGGACAATTATTGTTTTGATGGATCTTAATTTTAACTTGAAAAACATTATATGTCCTGTAATTTTGTTCTATTATTCATTTGGGCCGGCATTGTTGGGTTTAGGAGGTTCTCACAATGTATCCCTCAATGGTCTGAAACTTCCTGTGTAGATCAGACCAGTTTTGACCTGTCAGATATCTGCTGTTTCTGCCTCAAGGGTTCTAGAGGTAAAGGTGGATTCCATTCACCTGGTCAATTTTTCTATTTTAATGTCACCATACATTTAACATAATATTACAATGTGCACATATTGCACATTGAATTTCATTGGTTGATATGGTTTTACTTTCAATAATGTCACTGAAGAAACCTAGATGAGTGCTGTGTTTTTGTCTCATAGGTCACCTGAAAGATGAACTTACTGTACAAAGAAGACATAAACACTTGGTGGAGATAGAGTTCTGCTATCAAGAGAGATCTGGATTTCCCGTTATTTGACTCTTATCATTCCTTAAAGACCAGTTTTTTGATTTTGTTTTTTGTCCTGCAATGTTTTTTGTTTTTTTTGTGTGTGTGTATGATAATCGAACCCTGGGCCTTGTGCATTCTAAGCAAGTGCCTGATCACTTGTGAATTATTCTAGACACAAGTTTTGGTATTATATATGATTAAGAAAAATACAGTTTTCTCCTTTATACCTTTTTAAAGATGTATTTCTTTTATTCTCATTTGTTTATATGTTGTTTGGTCATCTGTGCATGCACACACAAATATGTACACTTGAGCTTATCGCTAAAGGGGTTCAAAAGATACAGATAAACTCCTGGTGCTGAAATTACAGGAAGTTGTGAACGTGACAACGTGTATGCTGGGCACTAAACTTGGGTTTTCGGGAAGAGTCTGAAGTGCTTTTCAACACCAAGCCATCTCTCTACTTACATTTATAACCTACATGTTTTTGGTTACATATGCCATGTCGTTCATTTGGAGGGCATGGGACAACTTGTTGCATTTTAGTTTGTTCTTCTACCACATATGTCCCAAGGATTCAACCCAAGTGATCAAGTCTGACAGCAGCTTTATCTGCTGAGTCATTATCTTCTAAGCAAATTCAAGAAGGAATATAACTTTGTGGTGGCCATCTGCATACTGTCTTCCCTGCATCACTTACGGCTCTCACAAGGCTATTTCTGAAATGGGTGATTTACTTTCACATGTAAAGATCAAAGAGGAAGGATTGATCTCTCCATCATACTATTTTTCTCTTTGTAAACACTGATGATTCCTCAAAGGCCTACAGTCAACAGGTCAGCTTTATCAGGTGCACAGCTGCATAGCTCTTTCTCAGAGCAATGTCAAGTCACTGAAAATTCCAGGGACTGAGTAGAGAGCTTTGAGTGTGTGGCTTCAAACGCTGCTCAAAGACCTTCAACATCTTTGTGAGAAATATTGATTGTCATAGAGAAGACATTTCTAGATGAGAGAGGAGTAAACTATACTGGTTTTATCTGATGCTGTGATAAAATATTAAAACCAAACCTAAGGTAGAGAAGAGAGGAATTTATTTTTCCTTATGGCTTCAGAAGGATATTTCATTATGCAAAACAGTCAGAAAAATTGAGGAGGGAAGAGCAGGAGGCTGGATGATTAAACACAGGAGAAAAGTAACAGGATGTGGAGCCAGGCTATCCACACTTAGGGCTTCCTCTCTTCCTCCCAGTGATAGACATCTTCCAGTAAGACATCAGCTCCTAAAGAATCAGAATGTCCTAAACTATGAAGAAATGATTTCAATATTCTAAGTTTATGGGGGTTTCCTCACTCATACCACCATAAGTGACAACTCATGTCTGTATTTCTCTGACTCAAACAAAGGATACTCACAGTCCTGTCCTAGAAATGGATGCATTAGTTTCCTTTAACCTAAACTGGGGAGTGGTGTTCCTCCTTCAGACCACTGTTGGAATCCTTGGCAATTCCTCCCTCTTTCACAGGCATAACTTCCCATCTTTCACTACACAAGTGATGAGACCAAGAAATGTGATTCTCAATCAGCTCATCGTTTCAAACAACCTGGTTATTCTCTCCAAAGGGATCCCTCAGACAGTGGCCACTTTTGGGTTTACATCTTTCCTAGGGGATGCTGGGTGCAAACTTATCCTCTGTTTGTACAGAGTGGCCCGAGGGGTCTCCCTCAGCACCACTTTCCTCCTCAGTGGCTTTCAGGCAATTAAGCTTCACTCCAATACTTCTGGGTGGCTGAGCCTCAGGATTAGGTCCTCAAAGTGGATTGGCAGTTACTGTTTCCTTTGCTGGATCCTGCAACTCATGCTCAATATCCATGTAACCAAGATTGCAAATGCCCCACAGAATAGTAAAAACCTGACTGCCAAAGGAATCCACAGATACTGCTCTTCAAACATGCCTGAGAGATTGGGTTTCTTACTATCAGGAGTAATTTTATCCCTAAGCGATATTATGTGTCTGGTGCTCATGGCCTGGGCCAGTGGCTCCATGATTCTTGTCCTACATAAGCACAAGCAGCGAGTCCAGTACATTTATAGCCACAGCCTGTCCCCAAAGCCTGCCCATGAGGACCGAGCCACATGGACCATCCTGATCCTGGTGACCATGTTTCTCTCCTTTTACTCTCTATCTTCCATCTTATCACTTTGGATAACCCAGACTGTGAACCCAAGCCACTGGCTGCTGAATACCTGTGTACTGGTGTCACTGGGCTTTCCAACACTCAGCCCCTTTGTATTCAATTGCACTGATTCTCGTACTTCTCATTGTTGCTTCATTTCTCATATGAAGAAAACACAAAGTCTGACTATGGGATCTGGGTTTTGAGTTTCCTAGAGGACATGTCCCTTTTCCATAGTCACCTTTTCCTAATATTTGTAGGCTTATATATTTATTTACATGCTTACTTATTCATAAAAACCTTGTAATACGATATTAACTAAAACTGGTAATTTTGGCTTCTTGTTGCTCTTAGTAAACATGGTTTAAAATGTAAACAAATGAGTATTTATTTTCTAAAAATTTCGTACAACTTCCATCTAAGCCTATGATGTGCCCATTTTTCTAACCTAAAGCAATAGACTTACAGTACAAAGATATCCTTAGCTATTTATCCCCTTATCTCAGTTTGGGTTCCAGGAGACCCTGTCTTCAAAACACAGTACCATTTGCTATGTTCCCCTGAGTTGAATCACCCTGTCTCATCTGCAGCTCTGCAACAGAATATCTGTGGCAGCCATCCATATCCTTCTCTTCCTATGTCCTGTCAATTCCATAAATCTCCCTAGTTCAACCTTTGCCTCCCCAGTTGGTGCTTTGTTGAAGCCCAAACTGCAGCAGACACTTTAAACCAACATAAGGGTTTCTTAGGCTCATGCAGGGCAACAATTAAGTTGGAGGTAGACTCACATCTATGGGAGATTGAATGAAAATGTTTCGTGTGCAGTAGCATTCTTAGGAAATATGGCCTTTTTGGAGTTAGTCTGGCCTTGGAGGAAGTGTGACACTGGAGCAGGGCTTTGAGGCTTCACATGCTCAAGCTGTGATTTGTGTTACTCTGTCTTCTTGCTTCCTTCAAATCTCTGTGTGTGTGTAGACCTCACACCTCTGTTTTCAGCCCCATGTCTGAATGGATGCAGCCACGCTTCCAGACATGATCATAATGGACTAGACCCCTAAACTTTAAGCCAGACCTCAGTGAAATGCTTTCCTTTAGAAGGATTGCCATTGGTATGGTATGTCTTCACAGCAATAGAAATCCTAAGAAAACATCTTTCTCTCTGCTTGCCCACGTCCAATTGCCCCATTTTCATCCCCAGTCCTTTAGCAGAAAATCTACTGTAGTGTTCCACTTTGATCCCATCCCCAAGGAATAACAAAGATGTGTTCTATACATCTTTCCCCAAAGTTATCCCATTTCTCATTTGTCAACATCAGCTGGCATTCACTAGAATCACACCAGCTTAATTGGTCATGAAGAAAGCTCTACAAGAAAATGTCCTACCACTCAGAACACAGTCATCACATTCTCCTAAAATCCAAGGTGGAAGCAAAAACTAAGGAAATAAAAAACACCCATTCAACAGAGATGTCTAGGCTTCTGTGTTAATCAGTAACAGTCAGGACAATATGTCTCCAATAATGTCTTAGAACCGTCCCACAGGGGAGATGCACATATGGCCATAGAAATCTGCAGCTGATGGGACTGATGTACTATACTCATGTTAGTGCCTCATTCACATCTTCAGTGAAAGTTCTCCCTGGAGCAGACTGGAAAAAATTCAGAGTCTCATAGGCAGAACTTAGAGAAAGACAGAGAGAGGCAGGGGAGAAGGAAAAGGAGAGAGATAGAAAGATAGATAGATAGATAGATAGATAGATAGATAGATAGATAGATAGAGTAGGAGACAAACAATCCTCTGACATGCCAGTGAGGATTAAGAATAGAAAAGGCAGAAAGAAGACACAGAGATAAGGACAGATTGAAGGTCTGTCAGTGAATATTGCAGCAGTGAATTTAACCTGTACAGCCTTTTTAGACCCCACACAATCACAAGCTAGCAGAAACAATGGCTAAAATATACATAGAATATCTGTTCCCGTCTGAAGGCTCCTTGTTTTTTCCACCAAGGTTAATAGAACATTCAGCCCCTCAATTTGAGCCTCAAACACATCTCCTCCTTGTATCGTTCCATCTGTCAGGATGCCAGAAAGTCTGTCAGCAGACCCTGAGATGACTTGACCCTGCCTGACAGGCAGACTTTCAAAGAAGCAGGCAAAATTCCTCCAGATAGAACTCAGGGAATCTGGTAGAAGAGGAAGCACATGAAGTTGGGAAGATTCCGAGTATAGAGAACGTGAGGAGAACAAAAGTCTATAAACCATCTGTGCCAAGCTCACAGAGACTAAAGTACCAATCGTGGGACCTACATGGTCTGCACCAAGCACACTGCATATATTATCATTTTGTTAAGTAATTTTATGAGGCAGCTGAGTGTGTGAACAAGTAGGTCTCTGATATCTGTGCCTTCTCTTGCAGCTTTTTTAATTCTACTGTTTCCGTGTCCTTTCCAATTTTGAAAGTTTGGCTTTTGTTTTATTTTATGATACTTCATTTTTTAAGGTGTTTCTTTGTCTTTTCATTTTTTTTTCATCGATTGGGAGAAAGAAATGGCATGGATCCAGCGAGGAAATAGGAAGGAAGGAGTAGAGGGAAGGGAAGCTTTAAACAGATTATAATTGTATGAGCAAAGACCTATGCTTAATTAAAGGGAAAAATGGATCTACTCTAGGCAAAAACGAACAACAAACAAGAACAACCACAACAAAATTATCATTCAATTCATTAATCCCTTGCTGTAGAAGCAGGGATTTGTAATACTGGCTCTCAAGACAAAGACAAGAGCATCAGGAATTCAATGTTCTCCTAAGCTGCATATTGAAATCAAGCCCAATTTAGGCTACAGGAAACATAGTCACTCAAGCAAGTAAGTAAGCAAGCAAACAAGCAAAAGCCATAAATATATCCAACCATTCCTGTCTAGTCCAAGGAATTAAAAAATAAAGTCTCCAGAGTTTTTATGGTTGTCCCTGTAGACAGGAATTGGAATCATCTTAAATGACAAAGGATGGAAGAATAGATTAACAAATTGTTGTATACATAGAATTCATCGAGTGATATTAAACTAAGAGAAATGAATCTATGCATACATGGTACCTAAAACAAAGCCACACAGACTGAAATATAAATCTGTTATCCATCAGAGCTGGGGAAATAGGAATTAGGGAATCAGTGTTTAATGGACACAGTTCTTTTCTGTGTGATGCAACTTTGCATGGTTGCAGGACTGTCATGGCCACAACATAAAATAATATACTTAAAATGACTGAATTTGAATGAAATTGGCAAAGTATTACATTTTCGTTGTGTATATTTTATCATAGTAAGTAGCCTACTGACATTTCTTTAGTTGCTTCTTGTCCACTGGAGATTACTCAAGTAGCTATAACAGCAGCTTTGTCCTGTGCTCTCCTCTGGACTCTCGAGGTACCTGTGTGCACACAATGTTTACACACACACACACACACACGCAGAGAAACACACACATGCATAAAACATCAGAAGTCCATAGGTTCATTATAAATTATTTTGAAATTTCAATACTGTTTGCAATATCTAAGATACAAAAAATTATCCAATGACTGCGTAAACCCAATGTTGTTTATTTATACAGAGGGTTTTTTTTTTTCATAGAAGAAGGAAATTCTAACACACGCTAAGATGTGGATTAATCTGAGGAAACTATACATGATCAGTGAAATTACTGTACAGTTTAATCTACATGATCTAGACAGATTCATAGACACAGAAACCAGAATGATGGTTTCATAGCACAGTAGGCAAATTCACAGGCACAAAAGCCAGAATGATAATTATCTGAGTGTATCGGATAATGATTATGGGCTGTTTTCTTATAGAATCCTACAACATAAATGTATGAGTAACTAGATGAGAGTAAAGAGATTCTCTTTTTAAGATTTATTATTTAGATAGATATAGAGGCACATGCCTTTAAAACAGCTCTTAGAGGGTAGAGGCAAGCAGATCTCTAAATTTCAGGCCAAATTAGTCTAATGAGCAAGATCCAGGACAGCTGGAGCTACACAGTGAAACTTTGACTCAAAACAACAAAGAAAAGAAAAGATTTATTTTTACATT
>JANHMN010000003.1:21011765-21041571 GCA_030674055.1 Rhabdomys pumilio
AGAGAGAGAGACACAGAGAGAGACAGACACACACACAGGGGGTAGAGATAGAGAGAGAGAGAGAGAGAGAGCGACAGAGAGACAGAGAGAGAGAGAGACAGAGAGAGAGAGACAGAGAGAGAGAGGCTTAAATGGTCTTGCATATGCTATGTCTTATGCCAAGCCAGCTTATTTAGAAATACGTCATCTCATATGCAATGTGCAGGGGAGAAATGGGACTGAGTAAGCAAGAAGCTACTCAAGAAAAGTTGCACAAGGGGAACGCAGAAAATCTGAAAGGCCTCACATACTGAGCATACAGTGGATCTAGACAGATAACTCCAGTATTTTTTTTTTTCAGGATAATAAGCTGAGTTACCAGGAACCACAAACTTAACTCCTTTGAAGCCCTAGTTCCAGCTAAAGACTGGAACCAAGTCCCCTCTTCAACACAGAATTAATTTCCTTTTTTTCATAAGGGTTTCTGAGAAGTCTTAGAAGAGTCTAACAGTTAGTACATCTCCTCATTATGGTGCCATGAGTATATGATTATGGTGCATGCCTTTAATCCCAGCACTGAAGAGGCAGAGATGGGTGGATCTCTGTGAGTTTGAGGCCAGTGTGGTCTACAGAGCTAGTTACAAGACAGCCAAGGTAACACAGAGAGACTCTGTCTTGAAAACACCCAAAAAAGAAAAAAACATTCTGGAGGCAGGTCAAGAGGAGAATGGTGAGGAAAAGGGGTCAAAAAATTCTGTACAAATAATGTTTTTGAAGCACGCATGCATTCATTCTCTATCTGCTCTTGACTGGATGTGATGTATATGTGTGAACGTGTGTGTGTGTGTGTGTGTGTGTGTGTGTGTGTGTGTGTATGTGTGTGTGTTTCAGGTTCATGCTTTGGGTTTCTCTCAATGTTAAATCATATTCTGGAATTGCTCATGAAGTCTCAGATCTCAGTTGAGGGGACTGGGAATCTGACTGGAACTTTGCACAGGACCTATGCCAGTGGTGGAAGGGGTGGAATGTCTATTTTGTTATATCTGAATCTAGCCTTCAGATGACTGCTGAAACATAGTTCTCTAAATGAACACACCCGTCTGTGTAAGCAAACAGGCTTTAGCTCTTATAGATACCTCTGTTGCATTCAAAATATCCTAGAAGTTTGGGTTTTAAAAAATTCAACCAAACTCTCAGAACCAAACACTCAGGACTAAAGTCCCAGGTTTCTTTAAAAAAATTTTTTTTCTAACGTTTTGCGAAAAAGTGTTTGACTGTGTGTGTATGTGTACTATGTGTTTATAGGTGCTGAAAGAGGCCAGAAGGTGTTAGAGTCCCTGGAACTTTGGTTACAGATAGTTGTGAACTGCCATTTGGGTGCCGAAAAATGAATCCAGTCCTCTATAAGAACAACAAATGCCCTTAACTACAGGGTTATCTCTTCAGGCCCAAAGACAAGTATTTTAAATAGTTATTACATTGTATTGTTTTAAAATTAGGAATTAAATTGTGTAAGTATAGCCTAATGAGTCATTTAATCAGGAATATAAACTAGGTCACATCTGGCGATGAATTCCAACTTTTTTAAAAATTTAATTTAATGGGTATTTTGCCTATATGTGTATCTGTGAATTGTTTGTGGGGCTGGTCCCTGCAGAGGTCAGAAGAGGGAGTCAGATCCTCTGGAACTGAAGTTACAGTAAATTGTGAGCCACCATACAGGTACTTGGAATTGAACCTGGATATTCTGCAAGAGCAGCCCGTGCTCTTAACTGATGACCCATTTATCTAGCTCAAATCCCAGACATTAGGTCTCAAACCTGGAACAAATAGCTGACTGAGGTCCTATTTAACATAATCAAGGTGGACTTGGCCACCAGGTCCTCCTTTAGTCCCTACCTGTTGCAGGGTATGACTTTCCAGCTCAGGAGCTGGGCTGTCTTCCCTCCAGCGGCCCTTCCCTATATAATCCAGCCATTTTGGTTATGTGACCTACTTTTCTACTCTTGTCTCTCTGATCGCTCCCCTCCCCTCCCTTCTCTCCTAGCAGTGCCTAGCTCAGGGTCATGTTCACTCTGGACTCTGTGTCTAGCTATGGGCTCCTCATACTACGACAAACCTCCTCCACCATATCTAGGATCAAGGCATGTCCTTTTAGATTTTTATTTTCATTTAGCAGTTCCTTGACGGATTTTTGTATTTGTAGTAAATGGAAGGCATAGTAAGCATATAAATTCTTAAGGCAACTGCTTCTTTGGATGTAGAACAAGGAATATTAAATGAAAAATATAAAATCAGATCTATGCATTGGGCACAGACACTAGAAAATAGGCAGGAGAGCAGCTGTCTGTGGGGACAAGAGGCAAAGATGTCCCTTTAGCTTCTGCTCTAGGGTAGTCTAAGCATTCTTCTTTATCTTCTATATAAAGTACCCAATTAACATTGTTTTTGTCTTGTCATTAACTGAACTTACAGTTACAAGTTTTGTTACCATTGCTTTTGACTGAAAGCATTTGAACAGCAATAAAAATGTATATTATAGCCTAGCCAACAGTTTATATGTGTATGTGCACTGATACAGGCACAGGTATGGGTATGTGTGTATGATGTGCACACACACACACACACACACACACACACACAGCGTTTGTGTGTGAGCACTGGTGAGGGGTTCTTAAAGGCGCATGGGTGACCCATAAATATCTGAAACACCATAAATTCTCATCCATCATGGATGACATGACCTCATGAGAGAGAACTGCATCATGGAGTCCCTTAGTGTATATGTACATATACAGATACAGATACACAGGCACACATATTGATCCTAAACTACTATATGGAATATGTTCATTTGAATTTTTTCCTTTGTAGCTTCTTGATGCACGAGGAACTTCATGGTGTCTGAAATAAGGTACCATCACAGAGGTTATCAGCCATACGTCAGATCACAGAAATACTGGAATAGCTTCATTTAAGTATCTTTCCCTCGCCAGAAAGATGTAGTCACAAACTCACATCAGCATGCCTGTTTTCTTTTTAAGTTCACGGGGGTCAGGCTCGAGGGCAGGGCACCTGCCTGGGGAGCGATGGAAACTACATTTCCCGGGATGCAATACGCGAGACGATGGGGGTGGAGTTGAGCCAATGGAAATTCGGCATTTATTTTTATTATTATTTTTTGGGGTGTGTTTGTGTGTGCACGCGCGCGCGAGCGCGCGTTTCGTGTCCGGAGCTGGATTTCCAGCGTGGTCTTCTAGGCGATCTTTTTTGGCGTTTCTGGGGCTTGTTTACCTAACTGGAAGCTAGGGCGAGGTGGGCGGTTCGGATGGCAGAGCAAGAGCTGCTCTGCCGTACAGAGGCCCTGCTGAGGCCCAGCGACTCCGCTCACGTGCCCCGAGCCTGGCCTAGGGAAGAGACCTCAGTGACCTGGTCCTTGCTTCCTCTGCAGAATCCAATGGCTGTGGCCACGCACAGGAACCTGGCCAAGGTAAGTGCTGCGTCCTGCGGCTCTCACCCGAGCGCTAGAGCCCTGGGAGAGGCCCCATCATTAACCTGAAGCCTCTAGCTGGTGCTCCTGGCAGGAGGACATCTGTGTGCTGGGGTTTGTGAGTGTTGCAGAGGGGATGACTCTTGCAAAGACCTGGAAGGGCGGCTAGGCAGGGAAGATATGGAGTCCTAGTCTCCAAGTGTTTGTAGAAGCAGTTGTGAGGTCGATTTGCACCTGAGGAATTTGATTCTCAATTTAGTTCTTTGGACACTGGGAGCCAGTGAGAATTGTGAACAAAGATCCTTTTCGGAAATAGGATGCTAAATTTTCTTGAAGTTACTCAGAAGAAGGACAAACAGGAGGAGACATGAGGGGCAGAAGAGAGTAGTGCCACAGGTGTGACAGCTCTCAGGTGAGATTGAAAACTGTGGGCCATCGCATAGACAGATTTGTAGTCTTCCCAGGTCTAACTCCACGGTGAGCAGCGTCACTTCGTGACTGAAGCCCGTGAAGACTGCCTATGGCTGCTAGCTTCTCACACCCTCCTCCTTTTTTCAGGTTCCCCTGACTTCAGAACCAGTTATGGAGCTCGGCCTGGTAAGTGGATCCTGCCACTACCCGCATGCTTCCCATACAGTTTTTAGGTTAGTGGTGTTCTTGGTCTATTATCTCAGTGCGCCCTAGTAACCCTAGGCCTTGCAGTCTTGAACAGGTTAGGCACGTAACCCAGAGATGTGTAGGCTTCGGGATGTATGAAATTTTTGTCAAGCGTGAACGGAAGTGTAGAAGGTTGCTTCTCCTGCGCATGTGCCAGTATGTGCCTGTGCCTGAAGTGGAGACTGAGTTACTAAGGCATGTGCAGAAAGATCTCCTTTCTCCTTGGAATAAGGATCGGTGAGGTGCAGGACTCACACCCAGAATATTTCTTTGAAAAGCAGAATGTATACTTTATATGTGGAAATGGCAATGGGAAATTTGGATGTGGAGAAGGCTGGCAAGCCAACCTATTCTCAGGCTCCTTGTTGCCGACTGCCGCATGGGAAACCGACTGTGGAATAAGGGAAATGGTGTTGTGTTGACACTAATCCGGCAGAGACATGAACAAATGTCTAGGAGTCCCAGATAGAGAACTGAGGACAGACCAAAGTGAGCCAGTGAGTTTTATTGCGGTTACTTACAGGAATATGGGTGAGGGGTCACTAGTTAGCCATGTCAACAAAAACCCACCCCAGCATGGATTGCTGACTCTGGGAAACTGGAACCCTGGAGCACGGTACAACTTCTAGGTAGTGTGACAGGTTTTAGTGTCTTTTCTAGGCATCACATCTGGTTTCATCTCTTCAGCTATCTCTGCAGTTTCTATTGGGCTGAAAAGGGCCTGCCACATCATTGTGTAGCCCAAGCTAGCTTTGAACTTGTAACAGTCTCCCAAGTACTGGAATTATAGGCATGAGTCAAAATACCTCGCTTCCACCGGTGATGATTGGTGGGTGTCTTAGTTGCAGTTTTATCACTGTGAAGAGACACCATGACCCTGGCAGCTCTTAGAAAGGAAACATTTAACTTGGGCTGGCTTATAGTTTCTGAGGTTTAGTCTGTTGTAGAAATATATAATCTCAGTCGGAGGTTTTGCTCTGCCTTTGATCATTCAGTTCCTGGATAAAAGACACACAACTTTTATTATTATAATAAACCTTAATCAGCACTAGAGCTGGACAGACATTTACCCTCTATGCTATTAGAATCTATTTACCCACCTATAAGCCCAAGTTATAATTTGCCATGTTCCATCTGGGCAGCTCTTAACTCCAATTGGCTAGCCCTCATGGCTATGTTTTGTAGGGAGCTGACTTTAAGCAGAAAGCGGCTAGAAAGCAGCTATCATCTTTGCAGCCATCTGGAATCATTTACCCTGAGAGAGACTTGGTTTTTCAGCAGCCTACAACAGCTGAGCACACTCTAACAAATATCTTGTTTATCCCACATAGCTTGTTTTGCTGTTAGTGACCCCAGCTGCATAGTGCACGTGGTAAAATGTTTTCACCTGTGTTCTCCTGCGTGTGCTTATAAATACCCAGGATTTCCTTGTAAGATTTATACAGTCAGTAGGTTAAGAGGAATATGAGTGAAGAGGACAATATGCGTTAGTAGAGAGTCAAGAGGAGTCAAAGAGGGGAATAAAGGAGTAACCAGACTTGACTACACGCACGCTGTGGCTTCTGGCTTGTCATTATTCTTCAAGTCTTCCCCCTGCTCTCTCTCTTGCTAAACCCTGACCTGTGGACCGAAGCAGCAACACAGGCCGGGACATTCTGACCCCTTGACCAGAACAGCAGCTCGGTCCTCAACAATGTTTTAATGATTCACCCATGGTGGCTTCCTCTTCCCTCCACCTTCTGCTCTCTCCTTGTGCTCTTGCTCAGACCTTCAACCCGAGAACCCCAAACCTGGCCTATGTTTTTTCTGCCCAGCTATTGGCTGCCAGCATCTGTATTTAACCAATAGTTTTAAATTAAGAAGCCAGGTCATGTTATATTTGTGTGTGTGGATTCTCTGTGGGCAACCAGGCCTTGGGGTTCAGTATTTAACATTACAATACATAGTAAAAGAGCAAACCCACATTAGTTCATTATTGTCCTGGTGGGAAGCATGGCAGCGTGCATGCAGACATGGCACTGGAGGAGCCGAGAGTTCTACATCTTGATCTGCAGGCAGCAGAAGGAGACTGTGTCATTGTTCATAGCTTGAGCATTGGAGACCTCAAAGCCCACCCCCATGGTGATATACTTCCTTCAACAAGGTTACACCTACTCCAACAAGGTCGTATCTCCTAATAGTGTCACTTTCTATGGGCCGAGTATTCAAACACATGAGTCTGTGAGCACCAAACATATTCAAACCACCACAGTGGGTGAGGTTGAACCAAAGAATAGCATCAGGTAGGATACCATCATAACAGGGTTGGGGCTGCTTTGTCATGGGGTCTGTGAGAGGTTGGGGTGGGGGTTTGATGTTGGATCCTGATTGAATTCCCCAAGGACTCTCTGGATCCTGTATGTTGAGTAACCAATGGGTAGACCAAGGGGCTGTTTTCAGTGCATAGCTATGGTTGTATGTGAGCAAGGAACAAAGAGGTTTATGTTTTTGAGGTGGAAGTGCAAACTGATGATCTCAAGGTCTTGATATAGTAATGAAATTTGCAAATTCTTGTTTGTATATGGGATGAAGGATGTGCAGGATTACTGGGCAGTTCTATGGTAGTAAAGGGTGCAGCTCTTCGGGGAAAATGATGGCTCGCGTGGGCTCACGGGCCTGGGTTTCTGAATCTTGTTGGGCAGTTGTGATTCCCACGGGTGGGTCTGCCACCCCAGTCGGTTGGGACCACGACTCCCAGGGCAGCAGGAGCATGCACAGGAAGTTCGACTGCATTCGTCTCACACTGCCCCGGGTGCCTGGGCGGGGAGCGAACTCAGCCTGAGGTTGTGGGGGCGGTGCCACACCAGAAACCAAGCCATCCCTTCATGGCCCCACACAGAGTTAGATGTTGCCTATCATCCTTCTACATATTGGTGCTGTAAATCAGGAGTCAGTGAGACTGAGGGAGGCTGGAGTAAGTGGTATTCAAGCCTGTGATTTCCTTATGGGCTGATAGGATTAGATGGGAGATGTGCCTTACTATGGAGCCTTCAGAAGGAGATGGATCATAAACTTTTTTTTTTTCCTATTATTCATGGCCTTGTAATCTTGAGAGTGTAGCTGTGGGAATTGTAATCGTGTAAGACAAGTACGATTCAGAGTGTTGTGTGTGGGACTAGGGAGATGACTCAGTGGACAAAGTGCTTGCTTTTCATGGATGCGGACCTGAGTTTGGATTTCCAGCACCCATATAAAGCATGGGCCCTATGGACCATGTGTATAACCTCAGCACTGGGATTGAGGGTGGGGAGCAGAGACAGGCAGACCCCTGGAGTTCACTGGCTAGCCAGTCTGGTTAAACTGGTGAGTTCCAGCTTTATTGAGAAGCCTGATCTCAGCAAATAAGGTAGTGAACAATTGAACATGACACCAACATTGACTTCTTGTACGCACAAATGTGCAGAGGTAATTCAGAGGGTGAACTAATTGCCCCAGGAGCAGTCAGGAGTCATAGGATAAAGAGGTGAGCCCATGTTCCTTGGGTCTGAAATATTTTTAGGGCCTTCAGCGCTATTGTCTGACAAGACTAAATTCAAGTTAGCCTATCTTCTCTCTGACCATTTTTCTCCCTAACTAGTATCTGTGATAGCCACAGCATTGCTAAGGGGGGAGGGGTAGTAGCCTTCATCGTAGGCCTTATCTCCCTGTGTTTCCATGGAAGGGTACAATATCAGTGGGCAGAGAGAGGGCATCAATGGCCCATCTCTGATATGAGATGGAAAATATAGAAAGCAAGGGATGTAATTTGGGTACCAGGATTGGAGTGCTTGGAATTCTGAAAGAGAAACTGATTATAAGCGTAATTGTTTCCATTGTGATAGGATGTGTCCTTTGAGGATGTGGCCATTCACTTCTCCCAGGAAGAGTGGGTGCTCCTTGATAAGGCTCAGAGACTCCTGTACTGCAGTGTGATGCTGGAAAACCTGGCACTTGTAGCATCTCTGGGTAAGGTCCTTGCATGGCTCCCAGTGTCCAGAGTGGCATCCACCTTTATTTTCACCTGAGTGTGATTACTATCTTAGCAGTAATACCAAGTCTCAAACTTTCTCTGCAGTGTCCTGCCTAGTTCCTGTAATAGTCACCTCTTTGTTTTCTTACTGTTTCTTTTTTTTTCTCTCTCTTTTTTTCTTTTGGGAGAAAGTGTCTCTCTACATAGCTCCAGATGTATTGGAGCCCACTATGTAGATCAGGCTGGCCTTGAACTCACAGAGATTCGTCTTCCTCTGCCTCCCGAATGCTAGAATTAAAGGCATGTACCAGGCTTAGTTGTCATTTCTTTATGGCTACCTTTGTGAGAAATTGCCAGTGTTGTTTATTTTAAAATGAATCATGAGCTATTCTTGAAGGACTCTTAAGTGTTTCATTATGTTTCTTCCCTACATACTATTTTATATTAAGTTGCTTTCTCTCTTTCTCCCCCCTCCTTTCTCACACAGTATTTGCATTTCTCATGTCCCATGTGTTTGGGGATGTGGGAAAGGTCTTGATTGCCTCATAGAGTTGATAAGTCAAGGTTGTCCTAAAGGAGACCAGACCTAGTGGTCGGCACCCAGGGAAGGACATGTTTGCATTGCCTCAGGAGGCAGCAGAGTGTCCGCGGTGTTTTAGTAAAGGAGTCACCCATATCTCACTGCTACCTTTACTCCATGTTTAATACTTTGGCATCTTGGGATTGCACCTGCAACTTTTGGCTCTTGGCTACCTTGATGCTGTGTTACATTCTTAGTTTTGACACAAGGTGTGAGGCACTTACATAGCTTTAATTAGTCCTGGATTGCTAGCTTCATTTGGGGACTTTAGTTCAGTGTAGACACATCCCCAATAGACACATCCTGGTGAAGGCTGTTTGCTGAGAAATTGCTTGGAGATCCTGCTTGTCTGTTCCTGCACCTTTTGCCTGTGTTTCATGTGGTGTGATATATCTCATTCTGTATTTGAAAGCAGCCCCCTCAGTATGTGTGCAGCTCTCTTGTTCTTAGAACATTCCAGTGCTTTCATTGCCTCTTCTCCATTATTATTTTTTTTTTCTGTGATAATCCCTTTTCTATGTATCACAGGCTAGCCTCAGACTTATAAGGCCTTTTGCCTTAGATTCCCAAGTGTTTAGAGTAAGTGTAACCTAAGTGCCACTGTGTTGTTGCTTTTTGTGTCTAGCTTACCTTTGTGATGGGCTTTTCCCTCTCCAGCATCATTTCGTTAGCATCTCAACATCTTTTTCTGATTTCAGGTTCCTGTACTGGAATGCGGGGTGAAGATGGAACTCGTGAGCACAATGTGCCTGCAGACCGGGTGGTGTGTAACACAAGTCCATCTCCCCAGGAGACTCATCTTGAGATACCTGCCCCAGCGTTGGAAGACATTTTGCACCAAACTGAGTTCCAGAGCACACACCCTGTGCAGACGTTGTGCTCGGGCAGAACAGGTTCCAGTTTGAATGACGACAGTAACCAGCATCCGAAGAGTTACAGTGGAGAAAAGTCCTGCGAAGGGGATTCTCACAGGGATTCAGCTATGTCAAGCTGCAGATCCCATGTGTTGACCAAGCCGCTCATCAGTGGGAAGGATGGAGAGGAGGCCCTCTCCTCCACAGGCTGTCTTCAGCAGCAGGCCACTTGTGATAGTGAACAGCCTCACAGCAGCGTCAAGTGTGGGGAAGCACTTTTGAAAGGAGACAGACATTGTAAGGACGGTGAATGCCAAAAAGGTTCAAGCGGCAAACATGCACTCGTTCAGTGTGCAAGTGCCTCCTCTGAGAAAAGGCCATCTGAGTGTAGCAAGTATGAGAAAGCCTTCTCCTGCAATTACAAACATGCTCAGCACCAGGACGGTCACCGGGGACAAAGGACACATGAGCATAGTCAGCATGAGAAGTCCTTCAGCAAAATGTGCCGCCTCAATGCACAAGACAGAATTCGTCCTCAAGAAAGGCCCTATAAATGCACTGAATGTGGAAAAGCCTTTGTCTACAAATCTGAGCTCATTTACCATCAGAGACACCACAGTGCTAGAGTACATTATGAGTGTGTGGAATGTAGAAAATCCTTCACCTACAAATCCAACCTCACTGAACACCAGAGAATCCACACGGGAGAAAGACCTTATCAGTGTGAACAGTGTGGGAAATCCTTCAGACAAAACTCTAGCCTCTTTAGACACCACAGAATTCATACTGGAGAAAGGCCATACGAGTGCTACGAATGTGGGAAATCCTTCAGACAGATCTTTAATCTCATCAGACACAGGCGAGTCCACACTGGAGAAATGCCTCACCAGTGTAATGACTGTGGGAAATCCTTTAGCTGCAAAGCTGAACTCACTCAACACGAGCGAATTCATAGTGGGGAAAAGCCTTATGAGTGTGGCGAGTGTGGAAAATACTTCAGGCAGTTCTCCAACCTCATTCGACACCGGAGAGTGCACACTGGTGACAGGCCTTATAAGTGCAGTGAGTGTGAGAAATCCTTCAGTCGAAAATTCATCCTCATCCAGCACCAAAGAGTTCACACTGGAGAAAGGCCTTACAAATGTGGGGAGTGTGGCACATCTTTCACCCGGAAATCTGACCTCATCCAGCACCAGAGAATTCACACCGGCACGAGACCTTATGAGTGTGAAGAGTGTGGGAAGTCATTCAGACAGTGTTCTAGCCTCATCCAGCACCGGAGAGTTCATACTGGAGAGAAGCCTTATGAGTGTGTTGAATGTGGGAAAGCCTTTAGTCAGAGTGCTAGCCTCATTCAACACCAGCGACTGCACACTGGAGAAAGACCTTATGAATGTAGCGAATGCGGAAAGTCCTTTAGCCAGAGTGCTAGCCTGATCCAACACCAGAGAAGCCACAGTGGAGAGAAGCCTTATGAATGTAGTGAATGTGGCAAGCCCTTCACCCATAAATCTGACCTGATTCAGCACCAAAGGGTTCACACCGGAGAAAGACCTTATGAGTGTCATGACTGTGAGAAATCCTTTAGCCGTAGATCGAATCTTGTTCGACACCAGCGAGTTCACAACTAAGAAGAGTCTTTATCATGTAAGAAATGTGCTGCTAAGGGTGTTCTTTATCACATCTAGGTGAGAGGCACATTGGCAGAAAGTGCATATAGATTCATGCCTGCCCCTGATTGGACACAGGTGGGAACTGTGCAGCCTTGTGGGTTTTGCTTTTATAAGCAGCTAACATAATCGGTGGCCATTCTCTGGGAATCCCAGGTATGAACCTGGCCAGTGTCCATCAACCTGGCCAATATTTAATAAAACTTCTTTCAAATTTGGCTCAGAAAACCCCTTGCTGTTTAATAAGTGTAGTAACAGGAGAGGAGACCCACAGCCCTCTCTGAGTTCAGAGATTATTCATCTGGGCTTCAGAAGTGGAGTTTATTTCAAATATGTGGGAAACTTTTGAGGAGACTCGTTCCAGTATTTAGTATGCCCAGGGCCATGTCCTGATTTATGTCATTCACAGTGTCTGGTAGAAACCCTGCGACTCTTGCCATCTGGAAGATTATGAGTCTGATTATCCCTGCTGAGTGCTTAGAGATGCAAACCTCTCTACTCCACTCCAGCCTTATTGGAGACCCCTCCTTTCCTTTTAGGGCAGCAATCTTATTTAGAAAGTGTGGTCTGAGCTGTGCTTTCAACTTTGCTAGGAAAGATAACTTTGTTCAGGACAGGTTTTGTTCTCACACTGTGCTCCTGATGAATATTTCCAGGTTGGAACTCACCACTTTGTGAAACGCATGCTGCACGTTACTCTGACCTAACTTTTGAAAAGGGAGTTTGTTTATGCTCCTTTGATCTTGAAGGATCTGTTTATTCTGAGGTGTGATTTATCAGCTGACCTGTGATGTCAGCATGAAGGACCAATTCCATAGATATGCTCACTTTCTATTTTAGAAGGTATGGCAGAGCTGCAGGAAGCAGCTGTGTGGAGCATTGATCTGATTTTCATGGCTGCCTCTGCCCTCACAGGAAAGACTGTTGGGTTTTGTGTTCCTGTGTTCCTGACTTACTGAAGGTACTATGATTTTGGGGAGGTAAGAAGTCTTCATGAAGAGGAGTGTTATGGCAAACCCCAGGTATTCCTGTGTCACCTGAGCAATTCTGTTCACTTTTCCACCAGGATATCACATAATTCCTAGCATTGTTGAAGGTAATCTCTTCTGCAGGCTTTGTACTGGAGCCATTTGCTGTGTGTTAAGTAGTGTGTAGGGTAGTGATTGGGACAGGAACTGAGTTAATGGATACGAAAATAATTCTGCATCTCTTTATTGTTCATATATGTGGCTTGGTGCACATGGACTGTGGTACATGTGTGGAGGTCAGAAGGCAGCTTTTGGAGTTGATTCTATTCTACCATGTGGGCTCCAGAGATTGAATTCAGGTCATCAGGCTTTTGGCAAATGCTGTTACCTGCTGAGCCATCTCTCTGACCCTGGAACATGCTTCTATGAAAACTTCACCTATCGATGTTCCAGGGACTTTGTGTGGGTTGACAAACTCTCAAGATCTTTATAGTTATTTCTTGTGGCTGTGAGTTTTCGTCAGAGAAAAGAGTAAGATGATTTTGTGGATTCCTCTATTCCCCCGGCTCTGCTAGGGGCCAAAGCTGTTCAGTCAGAAAAACAAGGGGAGGAAGATGATGGGGGGGAGGGGGTATAATTCTGAATTTACTTGTGATTTGAGGACCAGTAACTTCTATTACTTACCAAGATTGGCTGCCAGTGGAGCAAGGCTGTGACTCTCAGATTCTGAGAAGAAAGGTGATGGAATCTGTATCATCTCGTGAAAATTTTTTGAGAACAGCAGGGCATCCAGGTATACTGTTTTGGGCTACTTTTCATGGCGTTATTTATGTGTCATTTGTGTGATTGATACTTAAATGGCATTACATGGCACTATGGCATATGCTTGGAGTTCCAATTTCTAGAAAGGCTGAGGAACGCGGAGTCTAGGAGCCCAGGAGTTTGTGGCTCAGTGGGGGAAACATAGCATGACTCTATGTCAAAAACAAAACGTCAATTTGGTAAAGTCTTGAAATCATTACAGTTATGAAAATGAATTCACCTGTCATCTGTATATTTACAACATGTCCCTTTATTTACATTTCCTACCTCTCCTGGGAACCAGTGATTTTGTTTTTAATTTAAACTTTATTTTTTAGATGTTTGGGTGTTTTCTCTGCATGTATGAATGAATGTGTGCCTAGCGCCTGAGGAGGCCTGAAGACGAAGTAGGATCTCCTGGGACTGGAGTCACAGATAGTTGTGGGCCACCATGTGGGTACCGGGAACTGAACCCAGGTTTCCTGGAAGAACATCTAGTGGTCTTAGCTGCTGAGCCATCTCTTCAGACCCCGCTTTTTCTTAAGCAACAGATTAGTTTACATCATTTAGAGTTTTAAATTATTGCCATCAAAACACGTATGCTTATATATATGTATATATGTTGCATAGTTCAAGATTCAATGGTGATGTTCATATGAAAAGTTGTTACTGTTGCTGAGTAGTGTTTTGTATGAATCAACTACTGCTTGTTTATCCATTAACTTATTTAGAAAATTTCTTTATAGATTTTTCCATATGACAAATAAAGCTGCTGTGAATATGTCAGTCTTTATATAGTTATGCATTTTAAGTACCTTGTGTTAATAACTCAAATTGTAAAACAGGAGTTATAGATGATTATTTTAAGAACAATTTAGGAAATGCCAAATGTGATGTGTTTGCTCCCTCTTGCATTCCCACCAGCAGAATGTGAAAGTGGCTGTTTCTCTCCATCCTGGCGTGTATACCAACCATATGGATAGTCCTTTAAAATTTACCCCATTTGGTGAGTCTACTGTGACATTTCATTATGTATTTCCTTAAGTATTCTGAAATAAAACACGTTTTTTAATGTGCTTAATTGCTGCTGATATGTCTGTAATAAAATGACTGTTCATGTATTTTTTATTTTCTTTCAGCAAATTTATTATTATTATTAATTTTGAGACCGTGTCTCTCTATGAAGTCCTGGCTATTCTGGTATTCTGGAGGTTGTTGTAGACTGGGCTGGCCTAGAACTCACAAAGATTCTCCAGCCTCTGCCTCCCTGCTTCACAAGGGCTGGAATTAAAGGCTCGTGACGCCATGCCAAACCCAAATTTATTTTAACAGATAGGACAGAGTGTAACAACAAAGATACACAGGATTTTGCTCATGCTTTAGTGTTATAAATAGTATTTTATTGTGTAGAACAATTGATTCTGAATGCTGGAAGAAACAAATTTCCTTAAGGTTTTTGTCGTATGACATGTCTACATTGACCATAGATAAGTAAGTTTAACATACATTTTAAACAGACCACCTATCGGTTTCTTAAAACATTCAATGCTATTCTAAGCCCAGGTTTCCTTCTGTCAGTACTGCTGAGATCAGTTTTCATCTGCTGAGATGTTACTATTCATGGAGTCTGGGAGAGAATGTAGTAACAACCTTTTTAAGGTTCGGTTTCCAACATATTGATTGACTTGCTGCAAATGGCCCAAGAACACAGGTATTAATTAAACATAGTGACTAGGAGTGGTAGATATTAAATATTTGTTTTTAAAACAATTGTGATATAATTTATTAGACCCAGGTACCTTTTAAAACATTTTTTGATGTCTTTTAACGTTTATCTTCCCAAAGCAAGTGTCCTTCCTGCTCTTTTAAAATAGTTTCTTCAGTTTATACAGTTACTGATAAAACAACTGATTCTTTTTTTTTAATTGGGTATTATATTTACATTTCAGATTTTATCCCCTTACCCCACTTCCCCCCACCACCCAGAAACCTCCTATCCCATCCCCCTTCCTCATGCTTCTATGAGGCTGTGCCCCCATCTACTCTCTGCCTCCACTCCCCCTCCCACCCTCACATTCCCCCCCACTCTGTGATGAAAACGACTGATTCTTTAAAAATAATTAAAAATTGGATAATTCCTTACTTATATACAGTGCACTATGAACACATCCTTCCAACTGTCATTACCTTCTCTTGTTCTTCCTCCTCTTGCTGATATCCTTTCCCAGCTGGTTTGGAGTCTGTGCGTGCGGTGGGTACACATACACGTGTGTGCGTCTGTGTGCACGCATTCGGAGGCTACAGCGGGAAGTTGAATGTCCTCTAGCATTCACCACCTTAGTCTCTGAGACAAGATCTCTCATTGCATATAATGTCTTTTGACTGTATTTGCTTACCACTCCCCCTAATTCTTCCCAGATCTACGGTTCTACCCTTTCCCGATTTTCATCCTCTGCCCCCCTCTCTCTCTGTCCCTGTCTCTGTCTGTCTCCTTATCCCCCCACCCCATCATGTCCAATTAGTATTTCCCATGTGTGCATGGGTGTGGGGCCACCCACAGGAGTATGAACTTACCATCATTAAAGAAAATGGACTCTTCCTCCTCCTTATCCATTAACTGTCAATAGCTCCCCAACTAGAAGCTCATGAATCCTTCTCCTCTACTTTTTGGGAAGTCCACTGGCTTGATCCCTGCATGCAGGTCTTGGGCAGACAGCCCAGTGTGTTCAAAAGTGGAACAGTCCTGTCATGTGTAGAAGACACTGAAAACTTATGAGCTCATAGGACTGGCAAGATGGCTTCGCAGTTACGAGTGTTTGCTGCTTTTGAAGAACACTGGGGTTTGGTTCAGCTGCTCAACTCCAGTTCTCTGGAGTTCCTCTCCTGGCTTTTGATGGAATCCAGACACAGGTACTCCCTCCCCATAACACACACATTTATGCACATAAAAATAAAATCAGTTGTCAATATGAAGCTGAAAATGCTGTTATCTGAACTATACATAATATTTAATCAATACAACATCAGAAACAATGGACAAAAATATGGCAGACCATTTATGAAAATAAATATTTTAGAGACAAAAATAAATTAATAATTTTCAAAAAAATGCAATTTATGATTGAAAAACATAAAAAATATTTATGAACAGAGTTGGAAATATTTCCAAATTTTTAGACAATGAAGAGTTTGCAAGAATATGGCAGGACGAAACCCTTAGCCATTGCTGTTGGAAGTATAGATGTTAACATTTTGGAAAGTGACTTGTGAATATTCTGGGGAAGAAAGACACAGTCATTACCTGGAAATTCTGCCATGAACTCTATACATTCAAAGTGCAACCGTGTGTGCACCAGGACTCATTTAAAAGATGGTCCAAACCAAGGTCTTCATAATAGTTTCTGTGTGGGTTTGTGTACCTGAGTGCAGGTGCCAGTGGAGGATGGTGTTGGATCCTGTGTAACTGGAGCTACAGTTGTGAGCAGCTGGCCTACGTGCTGGGAATTGAACCTAGGCCCTCTGCAAGATTTTTCTTAACCATTCTCTTAACCACTGAGCCATCTGTCTACCCCAAAGCTTATGCTCTTAACAACTGTTAAATGCCCCAGAATATCAGGTATTTGGAAATGGCGCCTAGGCAGTCTGTAAACTGGCCAAATCTAGCTCCTACGTTTTTCGTTGCTGTTACTTTGTTGGAGTTTTGTGCCTTGTGCACTAATTCCTATAATATTTGGTCTAGTCCAGGGATCAGAAAGGATTCTTCCCAACCCATCTTAATTGCTTCCTTGGATTTGGCCATGTACTTTGTACACGTTTTTACTGACATCTAATTGGGGCAAGAATGCTTAAAAGTTCTTTTCAGTCCCCTCTGTAGACGCTGTCATAGACCTAGAGTAGACATGAAAATCTCTGGTTCGGTGAGGAATCCAGATAACAATAAAGCTATAAATCAGAGAGTAGAATCTCCTCACCACCACAGGACAGATGAAACTCACACCCGCTCACCTCCACAGCATCACAGGGCATACAGGTGTATGTTTCTTTTCTTCACAACAAGAGGTGTGAAATCAGAAGTCTGAGATACAGCTGGCATAGGGGAAGGTGACTCTTGCTAATTTTCCCTCCCCTCCCCCTCATCTATTCTTTGTTCTTCCTTCTTTGTATTTGTTGTTTACTCTTTCTTTAAAAAAAATCATCTTTTTTTTTTTTTTTTAATTATGTGTTTGTTGGTGGACGTGTGCTGTGTAAGTGAGTGCAGGAGCCTGCAGGGTCCAGAACAAGACATCGAATACCTGGAGGTAGAGTTACAGATGGCTGTGGCTTACCTGATGTGAGTTCTGGAACTGATCTCAGTTCCTCTGCAAGAGCAGTACATGCTCTTAACTGCTGGGGAACCGAAAAGGGACTCTAGCCTTTCTCCCTCTTTTTGTTAAAACCTCATTGGTCTGAAAGTTACATGAATTCAGCCGAATATTTAGATGCCAACTTCTCAGCATAACTTTGCTCACTAAACATGACAAAATATTGTAAAGTCGAGATTTCCAGGCTTTGTATCAAGGACTGACTGGATCTGAGGAATTCCTAGCCATGCATAGGTAGGTGGAGGGTACATAATGAATGTGTTTCTTCTTTACTTTGAACTGTGCATGAAAATTGATATGGAATATAGGCTTGTGCCTGGTTTTGTGCCCCTGTAAACCCCAGCTGATTGTATTTGTATTTCAGCTAGGATGGCCAGACAATAAGCTTCAGGGGTTCACCATCTCTGTGCCCCATTTGGCCTGGCCTTACAGACTTGTACCACAATGCCCAGCCTTTATATAGGTTCTGGGGATCTTAATTCAGGTTCTCATGATCTGTGTCAGGCACTTTACTGGTGGAGCCATCGTTCTGTTCTGTTCTACTTACCATGTTAACATGTTAACGGAGTTTCTTTTCCCTCATTTGTACCTATAATTCAAAACCATTTGCTATTCTCATTTTGTCCCACAGTCCCTGCCTCTCTTTGCTCTCTCTTATGAAGTCTCACTGCCCCTAACTTGTCTTAAAGACCTAATGTTTTATTTTCTACTCGATCCATTCTCCTTATAAGGCTTTCCTCTGAGGTTTCAAGTCAGCAGATTTTTCAATTCCATATCCATTTCAGATTGAGCTCTCTTCAGTGGTTTTATTCCTTTATTGAATTCAGCTTCTAAATACTATATTGTATTTATCATTTCATTCCACTTATTGTTTGTACTTTTGGGGGCATAACTGCATGTTCATTCTCTTTATGTTTATTCAGCTATTTCTTTGTGTCTTCTTTAAATTCTCTGAATTCTTTAATAAAGCTTATGATTGTCCTTTGAAAATCCATAAAGTAAGGCAGTGGGTTCTCTACTTTCCTAATGCTGTGGCCCATTGATACAGGTCCTTGTGTTGTAGTGACCTGCAACCATAAAATTATTTTTATTGTTACTTCATAAATGTAACTTTGCTTCTGTTATCAGTCACAATATAAATGTCTATGTTTTCTGATGGTCTTAGGCAACCCTGTGAAAGGGCCATGTGAACCCCAGGGGTTCATGACCCACAGGTTGAGAAGCACTGAACTAGGTGATTCTCATTGGAGAACATTTTGATAGAACTGGTAGACATTGAAGGAGACACCCTATTTTGTTCTTCATGATGTTTGCATTTTTTTTTCAGTGAGACCTGATCATGTGCAATTTTTGTTATTGGGTGTGTGTCTAATGTGACACATTAAACTAGGCTGCCTAGGGTTTGTCCCTTTTGTCCCACAACTGGAATCTGGGAAGGGACTCACCTAGATTGGGCTACTGGATTGGGTGTGGGACTCAGGGCTTGTCTGAGAGTTGGGGTGAGTAGTGCTCGATGCTTAGGAATGTGACTGTCTCAGGAAGCTGGGTTGAAACACAGGCGTAGTTTCCAGGTTGGACCTGGAAAATAGCTAGGTCTTGGGAGAAGGGGATACAGTCTTGGCAGGGGAGGAGGGAAATAAATTGAAGATAAGTTAATGATATGGAGACTGATGTAGTACAGACTGGCCTGGAGCTTACTATGTAGGTGAGAGTCACCCTGAACATCTGAAGCATCTGCCTCTACCTCCCAATGGCTGGGATTGCAGGTGTGTTCCGATACACTCAGCCAATGTTGTTCTGCAGTCAGGCTCTGTGCTTGTGTGTGCTATGCAAGCATTTTACCAACTGAAACACATCCTTATCACCACGCAATGCTCTTCCATTACTTCCAATTTGGATGTACTCAGTTGAATCTTACAGCCACATTGCCTAACTAGTTTTGTTATTACAAACAATTTTTATGTCATTTTAAATTTCCTATATCATTGGATACATGATAGCACCGTTACTCCCCCTAAACCTCATGTTTATCTTTTCCAACATCACATGAAACCACTGCCTCCTTACAGGTTCCAGCTCAGGGCATGCTATTGGAGCACAGGCTCTACACTGGTGTTTGTATGGAAGCCTTGGATCACTGTGCTGAATGATTTGGGGCCAGAACTGGATTGAAGCTAAACCTGCTACCTGGGTACAAGATTTGGTTTGATTTTGATCGTAGTGTTTGAGCCTCAGGAAAATCCATGAATTAAGTACAACCAGAAATACGCTTCTTGTGCCCAGAGTAAGGAATGTTCAAGATTCCTTGGTGTCATTTCTATGAAATTTTCAGGACTGGGTGTGTGTAATGTGATTCTTGTGCCAATAAGGAGAACTGGTAACTTCTTATGGAGGTGCTTGGGAGCAGACATGATAATAGTTATGCATAGATGTGGTTTTGGTAACTATTGTGGTCTTGTTTCTGATGAGTTTGTTCATATTTCCTGGAAAACAATTTACATCATTTATATTAGGAGAAATGAGATGACAGCAATAATTCTTTGATTTTAGAAAAGTCTATGAAATGAACACAGCAATCCTCAATGACTGAAATAAACTTGAGAAAGCAATTTGAATAATGGTGAGAAATGTTAAAGCTCATATTATTTAGATGTCTCTATTATGAAATATCATGACATGTACATTATCCTATTATCAAAATCACCACAAAGTAACTGTTTCTATGACTAAATGAAAAACTTTTTTTTTTTAATAAAACATAAATCTTTGAGAAAGCTTTATATACAGGGCAAATTGTAGACCTTTTAGATGACTATTGTGTTGATGGGAATGAAACCTTGGTAGGCAAGTTGTCTGCCGAATTAAGTCATCTGTTTTTATTTATGTACTTTAATAAAAATAGTACATACTTGTAGGTTTCTCTCCCAGGTTAGTTAGCCTAACATAAACATTTTTGACTGTGAGAAAATGAAATCAGAGCATTTGGCAGTGGGTACAGTCTTCACCTTGCAGATTACCATAGGAATCCTGGGAAATTCTTCAGTTCTGTTTCATTATTTAAACCCAGGAATGACTAAAAAGAGCTTGATGCTTATAATCCTGACTGTAAGCACTCGACTTGTGCCAACTGCTTGTGTATTATTTTTAGAGGAATTCCTAAGTTAATGGCAGGGTTTGGAATGAAACATTTCTTAGATGGCATTAGATGTAAACTTATATTTTTCTTTTCTCGAGTACTGCAGGGGATCTCACTGTATGCCACATGTCTTCTGATTTATTGCCAAGCAACCACAATCAGCTCTAGTAAGACGAGTTGGATGAAGCATAAACACAGAGCCATCAAGTACATGGGTCCTTCTATTTTACTATGTATTTTTTAATTTTTTTCTTTAATTATATTGAATAGTTTTGATGGTATAACAGTCTAGTTCAGGAAATTCTTACCTTAGCCTATATCCTGAAGGGTTCCTTCCTACTCTTTCTTCTAGCAGCTCCACAATATAGGCCTAAAACTGAGATGTTGATCTCTTTGGAATTGCTCTTATGCTGGTTCAGACATTAGGATCCCTTTCATTTTCCTACATGTAGACATCCAGATTCCCCAAAGCCATTTGTTAAAGATGCTAGCTGTTCTCCAATATGTATTCTTGTGATCTTAGAAAAAAGTCAGATGGTTGTAAGTGTGTCACCTTATATCTGGGTTCTCAGTGTATCTCACTGAAAAATGTGTCTACTTTTGTGTCAGTGCCAGGCTGCTTTTATCACTATGGCTCTCTAGTATTATTTGGAATCTGAAATGGTGATTCTTCTGGCAATATTTTTCTTATTCAGAATTTTCTTTGGATATTTGGGGTCTTTTTTAACATATAAAATTTAAATAGTTTTTTTCAGCTTCTGTAAGGAATTATGTTGAAATTTTGATGCATATTGAATTGAATTTGAATATTGTTTTTGTTGGGATGGTCATTTTTACAATATTAATTCTACCAATCCATGAGCATGGAGGTGGGCCTTTCTAATTTTGATATTTCTCTGATTTCTTGAAGTTTTCCTTCTTCAAGTCTTTCTCTTCTTTAGTGAGATTTATTCCAAGATATTCTGGAGCCCATTGGGTATGATACTGTTTCCCTGATTGCTTTCTTGGTATGTTTGTTGTTTCTTATAAATGGACCCATCCCATGGGCAAATACCAATTCCTGACACTATTAATGATACTCTCTTATGCTTGCAGATAGGAACCCAGAATAACTGTCCTCTGAGAGGCTCCCTCCACCTAGCATCTGACCAAAACAGATGCACATACCCACAGCCAAACATTGGATGGAGGTCAGGGACTTTTATGGAAGTGTTAGAGGAAGGAGTGACAGCCCTGAAGGGGATAGGAACTCTACAGGAAGAACAACAGAGCCTACTAACCTAGACCCTTGGGAGCTCTCAGAACCTGAGCCACAAACCAAAGAGCATACATGGGCTAGACCGAGGCCCTTGGCATATGTGCAGCAGACATGCACCTCAGTCTCCATGTGTATTCCTTAACAACTGGATCGGAGGCTATTCCTAAGCTATAGCCTAACCGTGGAATCCATTCCCCAACCCGGGTACCTTGTCTGACCCCAGTAGGAGAGGATGTACCTAATCCTGCAAAGACTATGCACCGGGGTAGAGGAATGGGGCAGGGGGGAGCAAACCCTCTCATAGGAGAAAGAGAGGGGGCATGAAAGGAGAGATTTTGTGAGGGGAAGAACAACTGGGAGGGGTGTCAATGTTTGGGATGTAAATAAATAAATAAATAAATAGGTCACTCGGTTTTAGTGTTAAATTTGTATCTTGCTTTTTGTTGAATGTATTTATCAGCCAAAGGAATTTTCTGATAGGTGGCCTTCAGGTCTTTTAAGTATAGCCTCATATAATTTACAAATAAAATTTGTAAATCCCTCATCTACTTGTGGGAGAATCTTACTGTCTTCTGCTTTGTTTCTGAGCTGGGACTGTACATCTCGAGTTAGTGTGTTAGTTGAGGTTTTCTTTCTTTCCCATTTTTTGTTTTTGTAAACATCTTGAGCCGGGTGGTGGTGGCGCACACCTTTAATCCCAGCACTTGGGAGGCAGAGGCAGGCGGATTTCTGAGTTCGAGGCCAGCCTGGTCTATAGAGTGAGTTCTTGGACAGCCAGGGCTACTCAGAGAAACCCTGTCTCAAAAAACAAAAAACAACAACAACAAAAAAAATCTTAACCACTTCTGCTTTGTTGTTTTGCTCCTTCCTTCCTTCCTTCCTTCCTTCCTTCCTTCCTTCCTTCCTTCCTCCCTCCCTCCCTCCCTCCCTTCTTCCCTCTCTTTTCCTCTCTCCCCCTTCCTTTCTCTCTCTCTTTCTTTCTCTCTTTCTTCTTTCTCTTTCTTTCTTTCTTTCTTTCTTTCTTTCTTTCTTTCTTTCTTTCTTTCTTTCTTTCTTTCTTTCTGGTGATTCCAATGTTCAGTGAAGAACTAAGTCCTAGTAGATTTGGTGTATGCTATCCCTCCAGTAGACTGGCATTTAAAGTCAGACCCTCTATCTCCAATCTTCCTCTGAGGGTAAGGCTTTATTTTGTGTCAGCTAGGACCTCATACCTGGGATTATAAATTGTCCTCTGATTTGAGGATCTTTTCACTACCTGTGACCCTTGAGCAAGGTCATATCTGGTCCTCACTCTGGTTCCTCATCTACTTCTGGAGCTTATTTGAAATGTGTAGCTTTCCACACACTTGTGGATTTGAAGTAAACTCTGCTTCCCCACCTAGGTTTGTAGCTTTCTAAAGCCATTGTAAGGTGTAGAAATTCCCAAGTGCCAATAAGTCTTATACTAGCTCAGGGTTGCTCCCTAAGAGAAACATTTTGATGAATGGACAGAAATTTTAAAACTCAAGATTTTTTTTCAATCCCTTCTATGTAGTTTGAATAGGTATGGCCCCTAAAGACTCATGTGTTTGAATACTTGCCCTGTGGAGTGTGGCCTTGTCAGAGTAGGAGTGGCCTTGGAGGAAGTGTTTCACTATGGAAGCAGGATTTGAGGTCTCATATCTATGCTCAAGCTATGCCCATTGTTGAGACAGTCTCCATCTGATGCCTTTGAATCAAGATGTAGAGCTCTTGGCTTCTCCAGCACCCTGTCTGCCTGCACATTGCCATGATTCCTGCAATGATGATTCTGGACTGAACCTCTGAAACTGTAAGCCAGCCCCAAGTAAATGTTTTCTAGAAACCAGAGTCAGGTGAGAACAAACACAAAGGTAAACCTTACTAAAATATTGTATTTTTACATCTCTTGATGTGGATACATTTGCCTTTTCTTAGATGACAAGAGGATGGCTCCTGAGAATTTGCCAATGGTGATTATTTCCCCAGACAGTTGTAGAAATACTGGGCAACTGGTCATTTCAGGTTTATTATTTCATATCTATATTTAAAGATGAACCTTTAAAGCATGTGACTTTTGTCACTTTATGTCTGTGATCTCAAGAGGTATTCCTCAGACAATGACAGAGCTGGGGTTGAAATGTTTCCCGATGACTATAAATTTAAATTTGTTATATGCCTGCATTGTATAGCCCAAGGGGCTTCCTGTCATTCTACATGTCTCTTGAGTTGCTTCCAAGTCAACCCCAGCAACTCTAGGAAGATAAAGCTTAAACAGAGAACCACCAAGTACATTGTTTTCCCCTGTTCTTTCAACTGGCTCATGAATCTACTTCTAAAAAGCAGAATTGCTATGAGAGATACTGCCCTTGATACCAACAGACATTTTACTAAGAAATTAAATGTGGACTACATCAGTTGGTTCTGGAGGCTCCGTAGCCTCCACTATATTAATTCTTGATCTGTTTCATTGATGTTCTCTATCTGTGTATCATGGCCTGGACCACTATCTCCACGGTGAGGTTCCTCTACAGGCACAAGAAGCAGGTCCAGCACATCCACAGTGATCAGAATTCCCTGAGTCTCACCTGAAGACAGAGCCACTCAAGCCATCCTGATTCTGCTGTGCATCTCTGACACGTTCTACTCCATGTGACAAGTAACGAGGCAGGCTTAAGGAGGGGCCTGTGAATCTCACTAAGAGAAGTAGAGTAGACATTGTGAGTATATGGGTGTGGGAAGGGTATTGAGTGGGTTTTGTGTGAGAATGGGAACAGGAGGGAACAGGTTGGGGGGAGGAAGGAGGGAGAGATTTCTGGGAGAGACAACTGGAATCTGGGCATGGGGTGGGGTGGGTGGGTTGCAGGATCTCTGGGATAAGCTAGAAACCTAGAGAAAAGGAAAATTCCCAGAAATCTATGAGAGGGATTGAAAGGGATCAAAATAATCTATAAAAATTATTGATAACTAATAAAATGAAAAAAGTAAAAATTGAGAAAAAAAACACCATATTTTCTCTCTCTTGCAAGACTGACAGGATGATGAAGGTCAGTAGAAAATCAAGTGCTAGGAGGAAAGTGTCCAAGGGATAAGTGGATATGAGGTAGTAATGGGGATATGAATATGATGAAAGAATATAGTGTACATGTGTGAAGATGTTATAACAAACCCATTATTCTGCATACATGTTAATATATGCTTTAAAAAGGATAAACAACATTTCATCATTTTCTGACACATGGACATATGCTTCCACATATGTTGCACACATGAAGCCACAGTAGTATAACAGCATGCCTTAGACCTGCACGAGATAAAGCCAGACAGGGAAGAGGGTGTGCGGTCTCACCCCTAGCTCTTGACCATCGATGACTGCTGGGGGACGGAGATTTGATTTTCTTCAGGGATTCAGAACATAGGGTGCACCCATGTTCCAGTAGATGATCCTAAGCCTATGCACATATAGAAAATGTAAGTGGGTTCAGTGTGTTTAAAGTGGTGGGGGATAGGATAGGAATTGTAGGGAGGCTATGGAGGGTGATTTCATTAAAACATCATGCAGATATGAAAGTCTCAAACAATAAAAAAGAGAGAAGAAAAAAGTGTTACCACAATTCTGTGATGGAAGTTAGCTTTCTACTATTTACTAATTTTTCTCTGGATCTCCAGAACACTGGTATTGCTTTTAACTTTAGTTATTCTAAGCATTCATTTCACCAGGAGATATTTATTATTCTTTTATTGAGTAATTACTAATGTCTAAGTATTAATGCTTCTTTGTAATTTTTTTTGAAGGAGAGCAAGAGATACAGTTTAAAATCCTACAATTACTGAGAATTCAATAGTCACATGGATCTAAGGACTTCCCAGAAGGCCCTACTTCCTATAGGTTCTACCCCTTCCTGGGGTCACACAGAGGATGTTGGGAGGGTATTCAAAATATAACTACATTATTCTGAACTTTTCCTCCTGCCACCCCCCTCTTTTTCTCCTTCCTTTTCAGACAGTGTCTCAGTGTCCTTCTGCATGCAGATGTCCAGCTAGAAGAGCACTGTCAGCATCTAGTGCTTTGGGATCTCTGGGTAAGGGTTATGAAATAATGAGAACAAAGGTGATGCAGAGTAAAGTGAACAACTTCGTACGTTATTGAATTCTCCAGCTTCTTTTATGGGTAATCAGAATAAAGATTCCAGACAGCTTCTAGTTATCAACAGCTTCTAATTCTCAAGCAGTGGTTTATCCAGTTTCAAGGTGACCTAAACCTCCTTGCAGACTGAGAAATCTGTCTACAGTCCAACTCTATTAAGTGTTGCTTAGTTTATAAAAATCAAAAGGTTTTTCTCTTGAGAAATAGATCATGAAGGCTACTTCCTCAGCCATGCGGCTTACTTGACAGAACATCAGGATTCTCAGATATCCTCAAGTCACTTTGCAGCTAACAGACTGGGAACAGTTACCTCATGTCATCTCTCTACACAGCACTATGTTCTCAAAGAACCAACTCTTGGTTTTGTTGTTTGTATTGTTCTCTTTGTTTCTAATGGATTGATTTCAGGCCTGAGTTTGACTATTTCCTGCCATCTACTCTTCTTGGGTGTGTTTGCTCTTTTTGTTCTAGAGGTATTCTGTTAAGTTGCAAGTAAGAGATCTCTCCAATTTCTTTAGGAAGGCACTCAGTGCTATAAATTTTCTTCTTAGCATTACTTTTACTGTGTCCCATAAATTTGGGTATGTTGTTCCTTCATTTTCACTGAATCTTAGAAAGACTTTAATTTCTTTCTTTATCTCTTACCTGACCAAGTGATTATTGAGTAGAGTTGTTCAGTTTCCATGAATCAATAAAATATTAAGCATAATGTTTATCAAGGCTTGTTGAAACCTGCCTTAAAGCCCAGCACTCCGAAGGCAATGGTGAGTGGGTGGATATCTGAGTGTTTAAGGCTAGCGTGGTCTACATATCAAGTTTCAGGACAGTCAGGACTACATAGAAAACTTGTTGGAAAAACAAGAATAAAGAATAATGTTAAATCACCCTGTGTGGGAGGATACACCTTTTTATTCCAAAACAAAGGAGGGAAAGACAGATTGACCTCTGTTGAGTTCATGCACAGCCTAATCTAGAAATTGGAAACAACACAGATGTCACACAACTGAAAAATGAATACAAAAAATGTGGCTCATTTATGCAATGGAATACTATTCATCTGTTAAAAACAAAGACACCATAAATATTGCAGGCAAATGGGTAGAAATAAAAAAAAAATATTATCCTCAGTGAGGCAACCCAGACTCAAAAGGGCATACATGACATGTAATCACTAGCAAGTGGATATTAGCCATAAAGTACAGAATGCCCAGGATAGACCACACAGATTTAAAGAAGCTGAACAAGAGGGAAGGTCCAAATGAGGATGCTTGAACCCCACTTATAAGGGAAAACAAAATAGTCATAGGAAGCAGAGATAGGGGGAATCTGGGTGGGAGTAGTGGAGTGGAATAGGGAGACAGGATCAGGTATGGAAAGAGATGGGACAGAGGGCAAAGAGAATGGATAGAAATATGTAGCTACCAGGGGTAGGTGAAGGGAATCTCTAGGAAGTCCCAGAGACCTGGGATGGGTCATGATGCCAGGAGCCAATGCCAGTGACCTCTGAGATATCTAACAGTGGGGACATGAAATCTGAAGGGGTCATCTCCTGTAGCCAGACAGGACCCCCAGTGGAGGGTTAAAGACACCCACCTACAAAACTTAACACTCAAAATTTGTCATGTCTAAAAGAAATGCAGGGACAAAGATGGAACAGAGGCTGAAAAAATGACCAACCAATTACTGGCCCAACTTGAGACCTATTCCATGGGCAAACAATACTCTATTATTCTTACAGAGAGGAGCCTAGCATAATTGTCCCATGAGAGACTCTACCCAGCAGCTGACTGAAACAGATGCAAATACCCACTGCCAAACTGGAATGAGGTAGAGGCCCCTTATGGAACAACTGGGGGACAGATAGGCCTTGAAGGTATAGGAACCCCACAGGAAGACCATCAGTGTCAACTAACCTGGATCCCTGGGAGTCCTCAGAGACGGAGTCACCAACCAGAGAGCATACACAGGCTAGACCCAGGTCCTCAGAGCATATGTGGCAGAGGGCTGTCTTGTCTTTCCTCAGTTGGATGCACCGAATCATGCAGAGACTTGATGCATCAGGGTGGGGCAATACTCCATCCTTTCAGAGACAAAGGGGAGTGGATATAGGGGGTGGGACTCAGTGATGAGCCACTGGGAGGGGAAGCAGCATTTTGAATATACATAAAAAGATATATTGATTCATCTCTTTCTAAATAACTGTGACAACATGAAACCATAATACCTTCAGCCTATTTAGGAAATTATATATATATATATATATATATATATATATATATATATATATATACATACACACACATATACACACACACATGCGCACACACCTATACATATATACATATATATGTATATATATTATACACACATATATAAATTTATATATATTATATATACATATATACACACATAAAATTATATATATTATATATAAATATATATAAATATATATTATATAAATATATACATATATTATAAAATTTTATATATATATATATATATACACACACATATATACATATATATATATAGTGTGTATGTTTTTTCATTCAGATATCTCATTTACATTTTCATGTGATGAAAATTTTCAAGATTTTTGTTTGTAATACAGTTATATTTCCTTCTCTGTACTAACTGTATCTCTAATATTGTATAATTATGAGCTCTTTCTACATATTACAAAATAGCTCCTTGATAATATAGCTTCAAAATATCAGGGATTTTGCTTCAACTTTATTTTTTCCCATAGTCAATATTTATCTTATATTTTAAAATATTTTAAAAACTCTTTTAAAACATTTATTTTATGGTTTACTTATTCACTTTACAACCTGCTCACTGTCCCCCTCCTGGTCACTCCATCGTACAACCCTTCCCTCAGCTCCCTCCCCTTCTCCTCTGGAGAAAATAGAGTAGCCATTCAAATATAGAATAAAATGGACTTTCAACCAAAATTAATCACAAGAAACAGGACACTTTATACTCATCAAAGGAAAAAAATCTACCAAGATGATATCTCAGTTCTGAACACATATGCCTCAAACACAAGGGCACCCACATTTGTAAAAGAAACATTGATAAAGCTTAAATCTCACATCAAACCATATAGGATACCTCAACACTCCACTCTCACCAATTGACAGGACATCCAGACAAAAACTAAACAGAGAAATAATGAAACAGACATTATGAATCAAGTGGACCTAACAGATATCTATAGGATATTTCACCCAAACACAAAAGATTATACCATCTTCCCAGTACCTCATGGATTCTTCTTCAAAATTGACCATATTCTAGGTAACAAGGTAAGCCTCAACAGATAGGGAAAATTGAAATAACACCTTGCATTTTATCAGACAACCATGGATTAAAGCTGGACTTAAAAAAAAAAAAAAACACCAGAAAGCCTACACACTCAGTGAAATTGAACAAGTCTCTACTCAACAATTTCTGGGGCTGGGAAGAAATAAAGAAATTAAAGACTTTCTATAATTCAATGAAAATCAAGGCAGCGACATACCCAAATTTTTGGAACACAATGAAAGCAGTGCAAAGAGGAAAGTTTATAGCACTAAGTTCCTCCCCTAAAGAAATTAGAAAGTTCTCATGCAAGCAATTTAAAAGTACACCTAGAAGCTCTGGAAAATAAAAGAAGCAAGCACACCAAAGATAAGTAGAAGGCAGGAAATAATCAAAATCAGGATGAAATCAATCAGAAACAAAAAAAACAATACAAAAAAAAAAATCAGTGAAACCAAGAGCTGCTTCTTTGAGAAAATCAACAAGATAGAGAAATCCTTAGCAAAGCCAATACAAAGACAGAGAGACAGAGTTGGGGAGGGAGTGAGGGAGGGAGGAAGAGAGAGAGAGAGAGAGAGAGAGAGAGAGAGAGAGAGAGAGAGAGAGAGAGAGAGAGA
>JANHMN010000003.1:21043542-21061468 GCA_030674055.1 Rhabdomys pumilio
ATTAAAGCTAAGAGAATGCATGAATCTCAGAAGAGACTTTGAACTTTGGACTTTTAAATAGACTATGAGGACTTTTTAAGTTGTACTAAATGTACTTCTGCATTATTTTGTGATTATAAGCCTATGGGAGGCAGGCAGTGGAATGTAGCGATTTGGATAGGAATGACTCTGTAGACACGTGTTTGAATGCTTGGTCATAAGGTGTGGCACTATTAAGAAGTGTGGTGTTTTTGAAGTACATGGGTTACTGAGGGAAGGCTTTGAGGTCTCAGAAGCTCAAGTCTGGACAATGTGTCTCTGTCTTCCTTTTTGCTGCCTGCCAGTCTAGATAGAGAACTTCTCCAGCGTTATGTCTTTCTGCAAGTTACTATGTTTCCTACCACGATGATAATGAAGAAAACTTCTGATCTGTAAACCAGCCTCAATGAAATGTTTTCCTTTATAAGAGTTGCCCTGGTCATGGCATCTCTGTACATCAACAGAACCTTAATGAAGACATTCTTATTCAGCAGTGGCCCCTGCATGCTACAGTCATGTCCTACCTAAGCAGGATGTGCCTATCAGTACAGCTGTTGCGTAGTTGTTACTGAGCTAACCAGTTGCTTTCTGACTGAATCTGTGGCCCTTGTCTGAAGAGGGAGCTCGTACCTTGTCCTGTAAATTCAGTCAAATCCCCAAGGTTTGGGAAATCATAGGCCCTATAGGATAATCTACTATAGCTGTTTTGCTAAATTGTCATATTGCCAAACTACTTTAAAAATATTTATGTTTGTATTCATCAATTTGTGCTATACTAAACCTTTGTTAGAGAAGTTTCTTTTATAGTAAGCTATAGTTTAAAAAAGACTAATAAGTAGTCAATTGCTTAGAATTAGTGGTTATAAGTGCTCAGGTACAGACATCCTTCCCTCCAGATGCAGGGGACATGACATATAAGAAGAAATAGAAAGAAGTTTAAGAACTAGAAGATAGGAAGGAGGGCTACAAAATGTTTTCTTCTGTGCATGGCATGTCTGCTAACCTTATGAGCTCTGATGGGTACCTGTGGGGCGGTAGGCTGTGAGAGGCAGCTGGGTATCTGGTTGAGCAGGCTTTGAATCCTGGAGACCCTCAGGGACGGTAGGAATTTGGCCTTGCTCCTGGGCCCCTGACTCCTTTCACATAGCTACAGCCACCCCACAGAGAGGTCTGTGGCCATCAGTCAGAGCCGCCATCTAATCTCCCACCAATGACCTCTCTCCAGTCACGGAGACCCAACCAGATGAGTCACCACGATCGAGGATCAAGAGTCTCATCCCCATGGGACACAGCCAGAGCTTCTCCCCCACGCAACTTCAACTGCAGGCTGATCTAGCCTGTATGCCTCACTTCAGTAAACCTTTCTGTGGCCTCTCAGTAGCTCCTGGGAGCCTAAGGGCCTGAGGGGACCCCCAACCCAAGTGCTCTGTCCCCTGTGGGACCTCAGACTGTGTTCCCCACCCCTGGAGTGAAGTCTAGTGGCTTCTCACAGCCCGACTTCACCCGGAGCTAGTGTGGAGTGAACACAGTCAACTTCCCGTGCCTCTGCCTCTCGGAGCTACAGCCCTAGCCCTTTGTGGGAGGCAGACACGGGATCCATAATTCAACTCACAGGACCCATGCCTGAACACACCACAGCCCAGCAGGTACCCACACAAGGGTCTGCAAATTAATTCAGTTTCACTGACATATTCCAGCATGGGTAGGGGAGGAGTTACTGAGGTCCCATTCATATATATGAACCTATTTGCAGGGGATGGGGTCTAAGAGCAGGAGAGTCACTTTTCCTTGGGTGTCTGAGAACTGATTTGTCCAAACCATAGTGGATGATACACATCCATGAGCATATGGGCAGCACTAATTGGACTTGATAGGTGATGTTTAATAAGGACAAATAAAAAAGAAAAAAATGTGAAATTGGGAGGTAAATCTACTGGAAAGGAAATATTGGAGAAGGGGTAGGGGAATAGATATAATCGAGCTACATTGTGTATATGTTTGAAATTTTAAAATAGTAAATAAAATTATTTTTAAAAATTCCATAGACTTCAAAAATTCGTTGACTCTGAAACCTATGCCATCAAAATACATGCACACAATGCATTACAATAAATTCACTAGAAAGTTTAGAGAAGTCTCACTTATGATAGCTGAATATTGGAGTCCACAATAAGCTGAGTTCACATAGTTGTAAATACATGCAAAGGACTTTCTTTAGACATCAAGATTACTGGACTCTAACAGCATACAAAACAGGCAGGAAGCCCGTAGAGAATGCTGATACTAAGAAGTGAGATTTAAAGATCGATGGAATCTCCAATTTTAATACATCTTAATGCTGGTTATTCAACTTCTGAAATCTCCCAATATATGAGGTCTTGAGGAAAAGCAGTCAGATCTGCCCAGATTCAAACAGAGCCATGTAACTTCCTTGTAAAACCGTGGAATGGGACTTGTGTGTCTCTGCTTGTGACACCCTGTATACTCTAAGGACTGACAGAAAAGTTTTTCTCCCAAGTCCTCATAATTGCTTCTGTGGATCTGCTGTCTTATTCTGGATGTTTTCATTACAGGCAATTGAAGCAAAGTTGTTGAAAAGTTATTCTCAATCCTCTATGCACCTGTTGCCACGGATCTAGAGTTGAAAGTCACGGGTCCTTAGGGTACAAAGACCAAGGAGTTATAAGCCTGTAAGTGAGAAACCAGAGTTTTATTTCAGCAAGGGATACTCAACCCCTCACTACAATGCTCTTCCACTGTGGTTTGACGGAGCACACAGTAAGTACATATGCTCTTATACCAAGTCACAGGTGACCAGAGCACCTACAGGGAGAAGAGAATAAGGGAGAGTCACTTTTGCTAAGTATTGAAGCAATATTGCCATGGATTTAGAGTTGAAAGTCACAGGTCCTTAGAGGACAAAGACTAGGGAGTTATAAGCTTGTAAGTGAGAAGCCAGAGTTTTATCTCAGCAAGGCATACTCAACCTCTCACCACAATGCTCTTCCACTGTGGTTTGACGGAGGACACAGTAAGTACATATGCTCTTATACCAAGTCACAGGGAAAAGAGAATAAAGGAGAGTCACTATTGCTAAGTATTAAAGCAATATGCGGAAAAGGCTTTCACATGAAATGGGAGCTATTTTCTGTGCAGACCAATGCTTCCCACAAGCTCCAATGTTTTCCTCCCTATCTTGTGATACTTCCCCATTCTAATTCATATTTATGATATAAATATATATCTGTAAATGAAAACATCCAGATAGATGAGCAGCTAGGGAGGTAGATAAATGATTGATAGATAAATAGACAATAGATAATGTAGTGTATGTGTGTGTGATGTAGTGTGTGTGTGTGTGTGTGTGTGTGTGTGTGTGTGTGTGTGTGTGTGTGGTGTGTTTCTAAGCTGGTGACCAACAACACCCAGCAATGCCATGTAGGTTGTATGCTCTAAAGTCAGATATGGATGCTTGAGTAAACATTTTTACTTATAATGTGTCTCCTGCCACTACATCACCCTTGTTAGGGGCTGAATTCTGCTCTTTCTATTTTCTCCTGGTGATTAAAATTACAATTCTTTCCTTTTAAGATTCATATTTATTATTTAGAATAACATTTATTTGTACATATATTTGTTTATGGGTATGTGTATGTTGGTGTAAGTAGAGCCCAGAGGTATCAGATTCTACCTTAGGCTATAGTTGAGAGCAGCTGTGAGCCACTCGATGTTGGTGCTTCAAACAGAATCTAGATTCTCTGAAGGAGCAGCAAGTATTCTTAACCACTGACTCCTCTTTCCAGACCCCAAGTTACTAACCTTAAAATCACAGAGACATTAAGTCATTAATGGCATTCTAAAAGAGTTTTATTTTAAATATATAGATGCTTTAATTAGATTCTGTGTGACTGAATAGGTAGCATGTACTTTGAGCAGCATGGCTCATACACATTGTGATTGGCTGTTCTCTTTGCAGACAGACAGAATTTCTATGTTTCAACCGAGAATTCTTTTAGTTAGTTTAGTAAAGTTTGTGACAATAAATACCCTTCTGCATCAGTTTGTGGGGTTGCAGGGAAAACACAGTTACTATTATCCTCAGCACCTCACAGTGAGAATAGTGAAGGGGAGTCTTGAATGAAATCTGAAGGAGAAAGCTCACTATTGACAGGTATGGTTTTGATCATTCTTGGTGTATTCTGAAACTCAGGAGATTTCTAAAACATGAGCATAGAGTTTGAGTAAAAAAGTGAGGAGAGTCCTGTCGATTCCAGAGCCTAAGAAACAACATCATGGACTGGACAGGGCTGGGCTCAAGTGAGGAGCGCTGCAAATGGAGCAGAGCCACAGGGAATTCTGGGAACTGCTGCTTCTGAGTGCTTTCATCTGTCTGCATCCACTATGATTATAGACAAAGCTTGTCAAACTCCTTTGGTATCCAGGTTGAGAGACAGTTTCCTGCTTTTTCAAAATGAATTTATGAAAGTTTCTCCATTGAAGTATGTCAGAGAGATGAGTAGCATTTGTTTGTTTTCTGGTTTGGACCTTTAGTTTTTCTACCCGTGGGTGAAGAAATTTCATATTGGACTGTTTATATACCAATGACCTCTTTTGTTTCTAGATGTTATATCTTTCTTTACATCTTCCCTTTACCATTTTTGAATTAATTATTATTCATTATAGATGGTTGGAATGCCTGAACTCTATATGGTGTTTATCATGTAATCTGACTCACTGGACCTGTCTTGTTTGAATACAGTGTCTATTACCTTATCTGAAATTCCAGCATTGCTCAATAGCCTGACAGATTATACCCTATGAAACAATATATTTTGTCTTACTCCCTTCTCCTGTCTAGTTCTTTGCAGGTGGGCTGTATTAAGTCGCTCTTGTTCTAAACATTGTATTTGATTGCTCTCTCCCTACCTTGTAACAGCTCTTAACAGTAGAAGTTTTATTCAGCTGCCATGTGACTTAGTATAAAAGCATGTGAGTAGAAGAATGTCAAGAAAGAATTACATGAGTGTCTTCTGATACTGGCGCCACCAGGAACACCTTCCTACACTGGACCCTTCTTAAGGCCCATGTATTCATGGCACATGATTAGAAAATGCACCGAGAGCTAGACTTGTCCAAAACATTGCAGAAGTCCTTATGAAAGAGCTAAAGGACCCTAGATCTGTTTGGAAGAGTGAACTCTTTCCCAGTTTGGGGCTGGGATCAGGGCCTCAAAGGAGTTAAGGTTGTGGTTCCTGGGAACTTGGCTTATGCCCCTGAAAAGCTGGAGTTATCTGTCCAGGACCGCTGTGTGCTCAGTATCTGAGGCCTTTGAGATAATCTGTGCTCCCATTGTGCAACTTAGCTTGATAGGCTTCTTGCTGACTTTGTCCCTTTTCTCCCCTGAAAAGAGCATATAAAATGCTGTACTTATTTTTAGATAAATTTTAAATTTAAGTAAGTTCATTGTTTAAAATGAGACTGAGACATAGGGCATGGGTTCATTTGCATTTATACTGTGTAATAACGTATCAACTTTGAAAATTCCTGTTCTCTAGGATGAAGGCTCCTGAAGTTCAAGAAGAGAACCCCTTTGACTGTTTGATGAAGTAGAGAGAGTGCTTTTTCATCCTTTGGAGGTAAAGGAACATTCAAATTATATTCTATTTTCATAGGGCATTCAGGATCTTTATATATCTTTATTTCTCAGGAATGCATGTATGCTAGCAGTAAACTAATATCCACAGGAGAATCCCTTTAACAACTCATTACATGCCAGCTTTTTAGTCTAGTTAGTGGTTTGTATAGATTTTCCCCAGTTCAATAATCATAATTCTTTGATGAATTTCAATTATTAACTTCACTGTTAACAACTTCTATTTGCTTATGGGAATATCCTCATACTATCTGCTTACTTCAGTATTTTTTACTTATTGACCTGTTACAAATGGGTCTAATATTTGATGGTGAGCTGTTTTATAAATAAATAAATAAATAAATAAATAAATAAATAATTCTTTCACATATTCCATCACAAACAAAGTTTTCCCTCCCTCCCATCTCAGCCTTCCCTCTCTCCTCAGAAAAGAGCAGGCCTCCCTAGGATATCCATCAAAAAGGGCATAAGAACCTATAACAAGACCAGCCATATATGATCAGATCAAAGGCTGGATAAGGCAACTCAATAAGAAGAAAAGGGTCCCACAAGAAGGCAAAACAATCAGCAAGAATCTCTGCTTCCACTATTAGGATTTCCATGAGAACACCAGCCTACTCAGCCCTAACATATAGAGTGTCTAGGTCAGATGCCTACAGGCTCCCTGATTTCTCAAGTTCCCATGAGTCCCAGTAAGTTGATTCTGAGAGCCCTATTCTCATGGTGTATCTTTGATTGCCCTAGTTCCTCTGATCCTTCCTGCCTTTCCTCTGCAGGACTCCCTAAGCTCTGACTAATATTGGGTTATGGAACGCTGCATCTATTCCCATAAGCTTCTGGATGAAGTCTCTTTGATAACAATTCTGATTGAGTCTTGTTCCAGCACTCTGCAGACAGGACAAACTGTAGGTTGAAGGTTTTGTGGCTGGGTTGTTTTCCCAATCAGGCCTTGCCTAAGGTTACAGGAGATAGTGAATTTAGGATCTCTGTTACCCAATACTAAAATTCTTTGGTAAAGTTACTCTCATGGGTTCCATGTAATTTACATTGTACTAGGTTTCTAACTGCCTCTGAAATGCCTACTAATTCCAATAGCTTCTGTCAGAATGTTTTCTGCTCCTGCCTCTTAACACTTAAAACTCTTAATTACTTCTTAATAAGCTTGCTTGGCATAAGACATAGCTACACATGATCTCCTAAGGTCACTTGTCCTCTCCTCTCCTTTTTAATCTCTTATTCCCTAGACTTTCCTTCTTGGAATTCTGTCAAAGAATAACACATGCTGGCTCAGGATAGAAATGTTTTTTATGCGGTTAAGGAGATGATCTTGGATTAGCCTTTCTTTTTCGAAGGTGTTAGCATGGCACGTACTGACTCTCACGGTCTCTCTATAGCCTTCTCGTTCCATCCTCTTATTCCCCATTTGATCTCTTTTATTTTGTTGCTGCATTCTCAAAGTCAGAGTTGTGCAAGCATTGATACAATTTTGAACCTTTGGATACAGTTACTTACTTTGTCTCTTTAACTGACTGTTAGATCTGTCTTGCTAACATTTCTTATCATTTCTTCATGTTTCAGCAAGACTAACATAACATAGCATGTCATTGCTATAAATATTTGTTGGGGAGACTCTGCATTCAAAGAGACACTTATTGTCTATTGACACTGGAGTTTTACTAACTTTTTCTAGCTGGGTGAACCACACTTATAAACTTCATATTCTTTGTCAGCTGGAAAGACATTAGAGAGTAATAGAAAGAAAAACTTTTCTCTCATTTTAAATTTGGGAAATATGAACATAAATAACTGTATTTGAAGAAAATGCTAGTAGGCATTTTTGTTAATTCAATTGTTAAGAAATACTATTTTTTTCTGATTTGTCTCAGCCTGTTTCTTTACTTATATTTATTCTTTCCATTACCTTTGCTCACAAGTTTTTCTGTCTCTGGATATACTTTTTAATTTCCACTTTTTTGTGTGTTTTAGTAGCTGGATTACAGGAGTGAATCAAGTCTACTGTTCATATTAATACACCAACTTCTTTGAGAAAAGTCAGAAATATCTATTGGACATTCATTTAGAAAAAAAAAAACAGAAGAAACTTGAAGAATATAAAACTGTATAGAAAGTGTGAAAACCATGATTCTAAGTTTACATCCTTTGCCTTGCTCCCACATTTGATGACCCAAAATGTATTTGAACATGGTGCTTTATCTTGTTTGTTTGGGTAACCTGCTATAAGATAGATATTTGTCCTGATGAGACATTGATACAATTTAGGCTATGATAAATGAACACACATTTAAATGCTTTCTTTCTGGGTGTATTGATGTGGTTAAATTTGTTTACCTCAGTTGAAAAGAACATGATTCCTGAGAACTTGCCAATGGGGATTTTATTCTTTCTTCAAGCAGCTGTTGGGATCCTTGGCAACTGGTCAATTCTCCTTCATTATGTCACATCTGTAGTCACTGGAAAAAGTTTGATGCCCAAAGACCAGATTTTAAAGCATCTGACTTTAGCCAATGCCTTGGTTATTATCTCAAGAGTGACACCTCACATAATGGTACAGCTGGGGTTGCAGTATCTCCTGGATGACTTCTTATGTAAACTTACTCTCTACAGCAATCGAGTGTCCCGGGGTGTTTCCCTGCACTGCACCTGCCTCTTGAGTTGCTTCCAAGCAATCACAATCAGCCTCAGCCACTCCAGGTGGATGAAACTTACACACTCTGTCTCCAAATACATGATTCAGTTCTGTTCTGTAAGCTGGCTCCTGCATCTGCTTCTAAACATCAAGACAGCTATAGATGTGATTGGACCAAATACTATAAAAAATTTCACCAGAAAAATCAACTTAGGGTACTGTTCAGCATTTGCTTTTGGCAATAGTGTTACTGGACTACATTTGTTCTTTGTTTGTTTCGCCGATGGTCTGTGTTTGAGCCTCATGGTCTGGGCCAGTGTCTCCATGGTGAGCATTCTCTACAGGCACAAGCGTCAACTTCAGTACATTCACAGTACTCGGCATCCCCTCAGAGTCGCCCCTGAAGACAGAGCCACAAAATCCATCTTGATCCTTGTGTGCACTTTTGTCCTCTCCTACTCAATGTCATTCATACTTGTCATCTATACTGTGGTTTTTGACAATCCAAGGCTGTGGATAAGAAATATATTTACATTCTTAGACACATGCTTCCCTACATTTTGTCCCTTCACCCTCATCAGTAATAGCCAGTCCACTCCCAAGAATCCTTTCCCCTGCTGTAGCAGAAGTATATTTATAATGGTCACTTGTGTGTTATGATAAATTCAAATAGTCGTTCGTCCACATCAGACATTAGACTCACCCATGACCAGTTTTTATTAAGCAAGTTGATGACTCTGTAAATTAAGTGGTGTTATCTGTTATAGCTATCATGATGCTGGCTAAAAAATTTCACGATACTAAGACATCTCTTTGTTTTCATTCAAAATACTCTGAAATTAGGGGGTCATCATGTATCAAAGAATTTCTTATGCCTTCAGATAGCCAAGCAGGTCTTGAGGTATGAACTCCTACGTAGGCACACATCGGAGTCTTGTCTCACTGCTTCAATTGAACAGTAGAAAAGCAGAGCAAACAAAATACAGGTTCTCTGGCATATGAGAGTAACACATTTGTGTGGCCAACTACTCTGTTTCTGTGCATGTATCAACTTCATATATGTTTTGTATCTGATCTCTTTTTCTGGGCTGGTGGTTCCACTGACAGATTCTCCTATGGGAAGAAACATCAAGTAATACCTATTAGCATTGATTATTGTTTTTCTTAGAGTTCCACGTAAAGCCAGAGACACCCCTAGTCATCCCAATCCTGCTGTGTACCATTGTCATCGGCTACTCAGTTGCTTGCACTCTCTTACTCTGTATGACAGTCTGAGACAACGCACAGCTGAGGAGAGTAACTTCTACATTTCTACAGACATTCCTCCATATTTTGTTTCATTGTACTCATGAGTGTTACCAACTTTGCCTTCACACTCTCTTTTTACTCCCATGGAAGAATACTTGTAAAAATCTCTCAATGTGTCACACATTCTGTTGATCCTCTTCATGAATGTATCCATCTGTTCCTTCATTCTTTGTGCATATATTTGGTAACGTGATGGCTAACGCTCATAGGCTACTTGTCAAGATCTAAAATCAGCTAGAAAACAAACATGCAGATGTCTTTGAGGAAGCATCTAAATTGAGTTAATGGAGGTAGGAGGACCCAATCTAACTCAGCATAGCAATTAATGCATTGGTTAAGAGTCTTGGGCTGGATGAAATGAAGAAAATTGAGAACCAGCATGCGTCTGTCTCTGCCCACTGACTATAGATGCAAAGTGACCTGCTGCTGCCTCAGTCTCCTGATTCCAGGACTTTCATGCCATGATGGACCGTACCCTCAAACTTCAAGCTAAAATAAACCCCTCCACAATTAGGTTGCTTTTGTTGTTTTCCATTAGAAAAAATGTGAAAATTAACAAGGATAAGTAATTCAATAGCTTCTAAGTTACACTGATTAAAATCATATAGGTCATTCCAATGGCCAGAGCATATTCAGTGGGAGATAAATCCTGAAGACTTCCTTTGTCTCTTCACATTGTTGTGACATAGACATTACAATGCTTCCTGGCAGATGGTGGCAAATAATGCAGTTTGTGGGAGGCTGTCAACTCAGGCTGACTCCCCTGGTCATACAATATTATGAAGCACGGGCTCCATAGTTTTATAACTTAGGTGAGTCATACATGCTTAGAATTTCAGTATTGCATATTCATGAGAAAAAATCATAATACAGAGAAGACAAAACTATGTCTATTCCTCTAAAAGAGATAAGAATTTAAACAATGTCCAAGCATATTGAAATCCTCAATAATAAACAATTTTATTCAGTATAAAATTGAAAGTTTTCCTACCACGATTTTTAAGAATTAAGTAATTCTCATATCTGAGTCTGCTGAAGTACCTTTTTCTTCTTCCACTTCTCCTTTTTACTAATTTATATGGCTTATTTTTTTTGGAGGGGGAGGGCAAACTGAAACCCATGAATAGTTGGATTATATGAAAGAATTGGATAAATTGTTGAGATTAATCAGTTCCATAATTTCCTAGATAGTAGAAGTCTACATAAGGTGAGTATCATTTAGAGAAGAATTTGTTGAAATAGCAGAATGTTGTCTCTAGCCGGGCAGTGGTGGTGCATGCCTTTAATCCCAGCACTTGGGAGGCAGAGGCAGGTGGATTTCTGAGTTTGAGGCTAGCCTGGTCTACAGAGGGAGTTCCAGGACAGCCAGGGCTACACAGAGAAACCCTGGCTTGAAAAACAAACAAACAAACAAACAAACAAACAAAACAACAAAAAACCCCAACAACAACAACAACAAAACCAAAACAAACCAAAAACCAGAATGTTGTCTCTAATAATGTTTCAGGACAATAATTCTTCCACTCTGCATGCTGAGACAGGAGGATTGCTGTGACTCTGAGGCATGTATAAAGAAGATAGTGAACCTGAAGCAACTCTAGGCTACTTTGTGAGACCAAGCTAATTAAGACAACAAAACAAAACAAAACATTTAAAAAATAAACTACTCCCACCATCATCACCACCAACAAAAATCTTTGAGGATTTGCAGTTAGAATTTTTCCTAGTTAAAAAACAGTTGGACTTGATATTGCCTGGTTATCCTCCAGAATGTGACAGAGAACAAACCTGGTATAGACTGGGAGCTTCATCCCTAATGGATAACTTTCACAGTGCAAGTTCTATTTTTACTACTAGAGGAGCAAAGTAATCATCAGACATACCCAGCAGTAACCCTGTGCACTGCAACAATGCCTGCCCTGGCAGGACATGTCCACTGGTGTAGTAGTGGCATAAACCTCATGGGAACAACCAACCACTTTCTGCTTGGTTTCAATTCCTGCTCCAGAAGCTTGAACCCATACCTACCACCATTATTGAGCTAACAACCCATGGCTAAACATATCAAAGATCCTAAGAGAGAACCTATTACTTTTACTGTGCTAAACCAACATAATATTAAACTGACTCCTAACAACTTGCTATATCCACAGATTAATGCATCTCTCAGTCCTCTTCAGATATACTTCTTGCAGTAGATGGTGATTAACCCAAAGACCCATAAATGTTCAAGTGATAGAGAAAAATTGATTGCATAATAATTCTTACCCATAAACAAGATATCTCTACTCGCCCCCTCCTCAAAATGTTCAGGAATCATTGCATAAAAAGGGTTGAAAGAGTGTGAGAGCGAGAGGTGATAGATGAAGTTAGGGAAACAACAGTGTTTTCTGTGCACAGTAGGGCAGCTGCACATGTGAACTCATAGTGACAGTTACAGCAGGCACAAGGCTAAGCTTGACCAAATCTCATAAAGTGAAGTTAGAGACTAAATTCTAGGGTAGCTGTGGAACTATTCACAATTTCTAGCTGTTGGGAGAAAGATAGACACATTTTTTTTTCTAGGAGCATAGTCCCCAAGCCTGTGTCATTTTTTGTTTATTACTACCATGTTAGCTCTTTCATTATACAAGAGTGTTTGAATCATTCTTTTCTCAACAAAGGTGTGACTGTTTCTCCCTCCCCTTACCTGTGTGTGTGTGTGTGTGTGTGTGTGTGAGAATAGGTTCCTATGATGGTTTGAATAGGGTTGATCCCCATAGACTCATGTATTTGAATGCTTGGCCCATGGGGAGTTTTATTAGGGAGTGTGGCCTTGTCTAAGTAGGCGTGGCCTTGTTAGAAGAAGCATGTCACTGTGGAGATAGGCCTTGAGTTCTCCTAGTGCTCAATCTCTGCCCAGTGTGAAATTTTAGAGTCTCCTTATGGCTGTCTGGGATAACAGTCCACTTCTGGCTGCATTCTAATAAAGAAGTAGAACTCTCAGCTCCTTCTCTAGCATCAGGTCCACTTGGATGCTGCCAGGCTTCCCACCATGATGATAATGGACTGAACCACTGAAATTGTAATTGAGCTCCAATTAAATGGTATCCTTTTAAGGAGTTGCCTTGGTCATGGTGTCTCTTCACAACAATGAAACACTAACTAAGCAGAAGTTGTACCAAGGACTGGGGTGTTGTTGTGATAGTTTTTGACCACACTTTTGTTTGGAGGAAAGTTGATTTTGGGTCTTTGAATTAGAAAAGCAGTAAAATGCTTTAAGTGGTGCCTAATGGGCCGTTCTCCTAGAAGCATTAAAGACAGTAGTACTCAGGGTGATTTGAACTTTGGGAGCCTGGTTCAGGAGGTTTCAGAGGAAAAGAATTTTAGTATGTTGCATAGTGTAATATTTTGGTGAAGAATGCTTTTTGCCCTTGTCTGAACAATCTGCCTGAGGCTAAGGTGAAGAGACTAATTGCATTGACAAAGGAAGTCTCAAAAAAGTCTAGCATGAACTCTTTCTTGTGATTCACTCTCATGAAGAATGTTTTGATCAGGCATAGCAAGTTTAGAAAGAAAATATATAAAATATATGGCTAAAAAATTAATCTACCAGGAAGAGAAATGGAGCAAAATCCTGTGTTTAAGGATACTAAATGGAACTAAGGGAGTGGTGACCCCAGGGCAGGATTCCACCCGGCTAAGCTTATTGTTTATTCATTTGCAGTTGAACAAAGGATAGTTATATAATGTCACACATCATTACGACTTGGTTATTTTTTTCATTTAGACATAAGGAGATATAATTGTGTGTCAAATTGGCAAGGAATGGATTGTGATGGCTATTCTGGATTGACAACTTGATTATATCTGGAACGAACTAGTAAATGGAGTGCGTACATGTGACCCAAATCTTGAGGAAATAAAACACAAACTTTTGATCCAGATATTGAGGCACACCTTTAATCTGGGCCATACCTTCTGTTGGAGGCCTACATAATGACAGGGGAGGAAGGAATTGTTCATTCTTTTTAGCCTGCTTGCACTTACTTTCCTGTATATCTGTTGGAATCTACTTCTTCAGGATTCCAGCTTACACAGACCATCTGAAAAACCCTCACTATGGGACTGAGCAATTATTATATTCTTGAACTTCCCATTCACAGCTGGTCATTGTTGGGTTGGACTGCAGCCTGTAAGTCATTCAATAAATTCCCTTTATATATGTTTATGTACAAGTGTATGTGTATGTGCATATGTATATATTCATTTTATAAACTCTTTGATTCTAGAGAATTAAGACTAATTCACTACCATTAATCCCAGCACTCAGGAGGCAGAGACCTACAGATATCCAAATTTTAAGTCAGTCTACAAAGCAAGTTCTAGGACAGCCAAGCTTAGGCAGTGAAGGAAACTATAGAAAACAGAAAGCTATTGAAGATTTAATTAAACAAACAAGACATGTTATAGTCCTAGCAAGCAGAACTTGGCAGCTTTATCAACATGGCTCTGGCTTTAGAGTCATGAATAGAAAGGTTATTATCAGGGATTAAGAAGAGATCAGCATAACTGAGGTGAAGTCTTCTGGAAAGTGTTTTCTGAGAGCACAAAGAAGCTGTGTTCCAGAGGTAGACCTTGTGCTGGCAGCTGCACTTGGTATGTATAAGAATCACCCAGGTGGTACTGGTTTTAGAGGCAGGAAGACGTCATGGATAAGTGAAAGTACAGCCTAAGTGGTAGTTGATGGCCCAGTATTGTAGGGTCAGGCAAAGAAGTTGAGCCTTGGCACCAGGAAAAATGCTTATGAGGGACTGTTGGTGAAAATAAGTGCAGCCTAGCTGCAGAGGAAGACCCCAGCATATCGGGGATGCCAGTACCATGAGTTGAGTACCAAGAACAGAAACAGCAGTGGAGGGGAGTCATTCAGAGTCTATAGTGCTAAAGAGGGCAGAGCTGGAGAAATAACCCAAGCCCATTGGAGGAGCCCAGAAGACCATATATGGATTCTATACTTAGAACAAGAAGCTGCAATGTTGAAGTTGCCTTGGAGAACCGAACAGTGTAGAGAAGCCATGGCTGTTGGATACCAGCAAGGAAAGCTGCAGACAGGGAATAGAATCAGCCCGAGAGAAAGAATAGTGTTTCAGGAAACAAAGTTGGAAGGAGCTGAATGTCAGACTTCGAGATGCAGAGTTTAAAGTTTGCCCAGCTGGTTTTGGTCTTGCTTTGGTCTGGTATTTCCTCATTGTGATACTGTGGAATGGTAATGTATATCCTGTGATGTTAGAAGTATGTGGTCTGCTGTTTTTGATTTTGATTCTATAGGGAATTACAGTTGAGAGATTATATGAATCTTAGAAGACACTGAATGTTGGACTTTTAAACATTGTGGAGAGTGTGATAGATTATGGGGACTTTTGAAGTTGGACTAATAGCATTTTGCATTATGTTATGGCTGCAAGCCTATGGGGTCAGGGAGTGGAATGTGGTGGTTTCAATGGGTTTAGCTCCCATACACTCATGTGTTTGAATGCTTGGCCTATGGGATGTTGCCCATGTTGGAGTTGGTGTGGCCTTATTGGCAGAAGTCACTGTTGGGGTGGCCTTTGAGGTCTCCTAGGGCTCAAGGTCTGCCCAGTATGAAATTTCAGAGACTCCTCCTGGCTACCTGGGAAGATAGTCTACTTCTGGCTGCCTTTGGATCAAGATGTATATCCCTCAGCTCCTTCTCTACCACCATGTCCAGCTGGACACTGCCATGTTTCCCACCATGATGAAAAAGGACTGAACATTTGAAACCAGAAGTCAGCTCCAAGTACGTGTTGTCCTTTTTAAAGAATTACCTTGGTCGTGGTGTCTTTTTGCAGCAATGAAACCCTAAATAAGACAGTTATCTACTAGGTTTCAAACCCAGACCTCAAGTCATTCTCTTTTCCAGGACCAGGCTCCCTCATCTCACCCAGGTGAGGTGAGATTTGTTGCTGGATTTATAACCATCCTGTAATACATTGAGAACTATCTGCTCCATGTTCCAGATAAGACACGGGGTACTTAGATGATGGGAACACTTCTGCAGATGATATCCTAATTGAACAAAACTGTACTCATTACAGATTTGGAGGTAGTCAGGCCTACGTGTTGACTATCTCAATGATAACAATCCACGATTACTGTAAAGATTGTCCACCTTTGCCATGCTTTGGAGGCTTTTATTCAGTGAGCATACTCTGATGTTAAAGATGGTACTCGTAGCAAAGAATTTCACACATTTTCTGCACTCCTAAAGCCACAGGTTTTGTTCCTTCCTCAGTTATCTTCTCATACCAGTCAATCAGAGTAAGGATGCAGAACCTAGGGAAAACACATCCAGTCAGGAGAAAGTCAAGCAGTGGGGAATGCTACGGAAACACTGTAAGACCACTGACTCTGAATCCTTCCTTGCATGGCTGAGTGAAGTAGAAGGATTTTATGATCCTTAAGGGAGTGTGCTGGTTAGTTTTTATATCAACTCTACACAGGTTAGAATCATTTGGGAAGAGCAATAATCAGTTGACAAAATGCTTCCATCAGATTAGTCTAGGGGCAAGACTATTGCTGGCCCGTGTACCATAGGCTATCCAAGGAGATCTCTGGCCTGGCCAGGTAGAGGGTTCAGGTGAAGGCGAAAGATCGCAAGCAGGGAAGAGGAAGAGCCTCTCCTGACTCCACTTCTGTTGCTGCCTCTGTTTCCGCAGCTACCAATACTGCTGCTCTGGCACCATTGCCCTGGCAGCTGCTGTTGCTCCTAGATGCTGCACTGGCTGTGCTGAGTCAAGCCGAGCTGAGTTGAGCTGAGCCTGCGAAGGGCTAGCTAGCGATTAGAGTGCAGGGGAGCGTCTGGTAGTGATAGCTTTGAGAGTTTTCTCTTCCCAGGCAGCTCTGGTGTGACAGAAGCTCTCAGACGATGGAGTAATTTTCACATAGCTTTATTCCTTCTGGATAGGATCGTATATACAATTTTGGGGTGGGTTGGAGTCTGACAACAGGTGTTTCCTGTTGACTTGGTCTGAGATGGTAGGATTGCGTCATCTGCATGTCGAGGGGCTTAGAGGTGCTACCCCGATGTGACTAATGGCCACTATTCTTTCTATGGGGGCTGTGGCTATGTGACAGGGGCCTTGTGCTGGGAGCAGAAAAAGCTCCTACTGTCCCTCTAGGGTCCCCAGGGCTTCAAAGCCCTAGCTCAACCTTACCAGGCTTCCTCTCAGGGTCCATCGCCCCACAGAGTATGAGGCATTTTCTTGAGTAGTGACTAATGTAGGGGTGCATAGACCACTGTGGGTGGAGCCAGCTACGGGTCCCGGGAGTGCTTAAGAAAGCAGGCTAATCAAGCCATGAGAAACCATCCAGTAAACAACTGCATCAGTTCCTGCCTCCAGGATCCCAGCCTGAGTTCCTGCCCTGACTTTCTTCAGTGATGAAGTGTGACATATAAATATAAATAAAATTGAAATTTTCCTTCCTAAGTTGCTTATTATCCAGGGTGACAGTAACTTTTTTTTTTTTCACAAATAGGGCTTTTTATTTGTCACTATTAAAAATCTAGATTTTCTAAGTTTTAGAAGCTATGCTTAGTGCTTCCCATAACCTCAGTTAACTCAGTCATTCTGGATTTCTGATGGGGTTGAAGACCTATAGTCTCATAGCCAATCCTGGCTATTTACTTTGAGAGAAAAGATCTGAGTGGATGGTTTTCAGCTGACATTCTAAAGCCAAGAAAAACAGCCAGGTTCAAAACTAAGTGTTTTAGTCAAGAGAGTCGACAGAGGTTCTGGTTAGTCAACCAAAGGATGGACTAGGTATTAAGACTATCTTGTACCTCACTGACACAAATAGGAATAATTCTGCTCTAATTGTATTTTGAGAGAAAAGTTTTATTTTAACAAGAAGGGTGATATGTAGGAGGAGCTAAGGGGGAAGGAGCACTGAGAGGAAAAGATGGAGTAAGGAGAGGAGAAGATGAAGTAGAGGAGAAGCTAGGTGATGAGAGAGAGAAAGAGAGAGAAAGAGAGGGGGGCATGGAGACAGAAGTTCACGTGTCTCCACAAGTCAAAGATAGTTTATATATCTAGGTTGAGTATTGGGTTACACTTCTGATTGAGCATTACCATACTTATAATGCCTTTGATTAACATTTAAAAAAAATTGTATAAAAGCAAAATTGAAAAGGGGGCATGGGATAGGGGTTTTCTAGGGAGGGGAAATAGGGAAAAAGGATGGTATCTGAAATGTAAATAAAATATCCAATAAAAAAAATGTTGACAGTTTCCCCCCCCCCC
>JANHMN010000003.1:21061568-21097332 GCA_030674055.1 Rhabdomys pumilio
TGTTTTGCCAGAACTACCGCCTTCACCGTGGAGCTCCATGAGCTTTCCCAATTCAAACTTGGGTTTCTTCAACATTTTTACTTTTCTAACAAAGACATCATGAAGAGGACAAATGGACTGGCAAGCCTTTTCTATGTCTTTCCTAATTCTGTCTGGAGTCAGTTTCTTAACTACTTCCTTCAAGTCATTAGTCTGCTCTTCTTGGGTCGTGATTTCCATCATCTTCTGGATCTGGTGGACTTGCTGGTGCTGTGGATAGGTTGCCTTTCTTATCTGGTGGCGTTTTTTAGTGAAACCAACACAGAAAAGTCGGAGCAAATACCCGTCAGTTGTGTTCACATCAGCATGAGCTTCAGTCATGGTCTGCCACTTTTTGACCATGGAGTACATCTTGTCTCGGGTAAGATGCATGCCATGGAAGTTAGTCAGACAGTTTTTTCCCTGAAATGTCCTCAGTAATTAGCTTGAATTTTCTAAATGCAACTTAATTATTCTGTAGATCGGCAAGGCTCACTTCAAACACACGGCCCTTGAGTCCATCAGATGCAATTTTGGTTCCTTGAGTCCTTGTGACTAGTGTTTTTCCGATGTTTCTAATATTGAGCATTGCTGGAGCTTTCACACCATACCAGTCTTTCTTAGAAAATGGATCAACCACTTTCTTCTTAGCTCCCTTCTGCCACCTTTTGTCAGGCACTTGTTCTTGTCGACCGCCATGGTGCTGACTGGTGATAGTAACTTTTATTCTGCTGATGTATTTGTCATTTCTGAGGCTTACTGCCTCTGCCTGCTAACCTTGACTTAGTCCTGGAAGCTTCAAGGCTCCGAACAATCTAATCTAGGCCTAGAATATTTTCAGCATCTGAGATTACTGCTGAATAAGCTCATACTTTCTAGTTCTTTCTGAACTCTGCTGGTTCTGGCTGAAACTCGTTTCCAAGATGACTGAATGACTGACTCTCTCTCTCTCTCTCTCTCTCTCTCTCTCTCTCTCTCTCTTTTACTCTCTTAAGTAGCTTGCCTTTACTCTCTCTTTTTGTGAGAGTTGGGCATATCCTATTTTGTCAAATATTTCTCTGCTTATCACTTTGTCTGCCACTCAATTAGACATCGCATTCAAACATGGGTGTTTCCTTTTACAAACTGGCTTTACCCTCATTGCTGGGAATTGAGGTGTGTACTAAGAGCATGTGTAAATTCCAGCCAGAGGGAATAGAGTTGTATGCTAAGGATGAGCCATACCACAACTAGAAACAGGTTTTGTTTTCAGTAAAGAATACATTCTTGGGGTTTACAGAATGATCAAATATCCTGCAACAAACAGGGACTGGAGACTTAAAAGATCACTCTTTACTTCACTTTGTGAGTTCCATAGATCTTTTATAGCCACAAGAACAATAGCAATAGGAGGGCTTAGAAGACTGCAACCATAATGCGGCAGAGCTAGGGTCATGTCTACACAGACACACACACACACACACACACAGACAGACACACACAAACAGACACACACAAACACACACACAAACAGACACACACACAGATACACCCACACACACACAAACACACACACACAACACACACAGACATACACACAGACACAGAGACACACACAAACAGACACACACACAGACACACAGACAAACACACACACACACACACACACACACACACACACACACACACACACACACGACTAGCTATAAAATCAGCTGTTCTTGTGCTTGCATCCTTACTCCATGACTCAAAGTTGTCAGTTCTTAAGGCCCAGGAACTCTGAAAATTTTCAGTTTACAGTGCTTCATCAGTCTCATCACCACTTCCATTCTCACTCTGTTTGTTTGAAGTCTTTGAGAAACTCCAAAGGGATTTTCCCCTTCGTTCACAACTGTACAGCATTTAACTGAAGGCACAACCCTCTGTTTGGATTTGGGCAGAATTTCAATTGTATAGTCTGTTTCCTGTAGGAGAAGGTAGTGGGATGGGATTTAATTCCTCCTGGGTTATTTTACCTCAGAGCTTTTGCATTTGTCAAGCAAGCATTCTGCCTCTGGAACATCCCAACACCCAGAAAACAGTTTTATCTAGTATGGGAATTGGAGTAAAGTTTGATGGGAAAGCTTTGTATTGACTTTTGCAATTTTTGTATAAGCTTGAGGTTATCTATCATACACCATAACACTTTAAAATTTTCAGCAAATAACCAAAATAATAAAACTTCTCAGTTTTTGGTTATAGAAATACAGAAATACCACTACAAATTTAAAGGAAAGAAAAAGAAAAAAAATAACTACTTATTTTTGGCCAGAGCATATTAATTTTTGCCCAGACTAAATTTCTCAGATCTATCAAACATCATGTTTCCCCCAAATGAAACACATACCTCTCTCTTTGCTGTCGAGATGAGCCTAGTCTAGCTTTTGTCTTTTGTTGATGTACTTTGGGTAGCTCTTGCCCTCTGAGTCATTAAACTTCCAAGGGTTTTATGTTGTTCATTATAGTGCTGGGTTCAACATCTTCTGGAAATCAGGAAACAACCATATATGAGAACCATATGTGAGAACCCAGGATCAGAAGTAATGAGGGATAAATTCCAGTCTTGGTATTCCCTCTCAGTTAGTCCTGTCCCCATTAACTACAGTGATTTATAATGCTGGTTTAGGATGTTCTCCTCTCAGAGGAGCATCATGCATTGCATTAGAGACGCAGAGCTAAGGCAGTGTTTGTATTTCATCTGTGATTCAATCATTGGGGAAAGCCCTCCCCTGTTGGGAGCCGACTTTTAGCAGAAAGCAGCTAGAAAGCAGCTAGAAAGCAGCTATCATCTTTGCAGCCATCTGGAGCCATTTACCCTGATGAGAGATTTGTTTTTCAGCAGCCTACAACAGCTGAGCACACTCTGACAAACATCTTGTTTATTCCACATAGCTTGTTTTGCTGTTTAGTGACCCCAGCTGCGTGGTGCACGTGGTAAAATGTCTTCAGCTGTGTTCTCCTGCTTGTGCTTATAAATACCCAGGATTTCCTTGTAATAGCGTCAATAGGTGTCAACATGAGAATAGGAGTCAATATGAGTCAAGAGGGGGCAATAAAGGAGTAACCAGACTTGACTACACACGCTGTTTTGCCTCCATTCTTCTCGTCTCTTGCCCCTCCATCTCTACTCTCTCTCTTGACCAGAGCACGTAGCCCCAAGCGTGGGGCAGAGTGGTCCGCAGCATAGTGGCCCCCAAGTGAGGGGCAGAACGGAGTGGAACTGCCGTTACACTCCCTTCATTTGTTTGCTTCATTATTTTTGCTGGTATAGCTAAGCAACTGTTAGGCAAGGATGCAACCCTCTGTGACAGAACTCTTAGTGATTTTTATTTTTACTTTAATTATATGTCTCTCTCTCTCTTTTTAAATTTATAGTGTTAATGCACTCAACACTTATTGAAAAATATCCTCAAGATACAAGACCAAATTATCTTAGTTGAATCCTTCTGATGACTCTCACCAGAGTGGTTTCACAGCTCAGAGAGTTCTTAAAGCCTGAACCACCAGCAACTGACCTTAAATTGAACAACACAGAGATAATTCCAAACCAGGGTTCTGACATGTAGTTTGGGGAAGACTTCTCTCCCTCCACTTTCACCTTGTAGATCCCTCAGATGGAATTCAGAACCTCAGATTTGGGGGCAATGTCTGTTACACTCTGATCCATTTCACTAGCTGCTTTCAGCGTCTTGAAATGCACTCCAAGTAGAATCAAATAAATAGAAGACGGCAGTCATGATAGGAGCTCTGCAATGCAATATTATCCACGTGGAGATACCAAAAGGCAACAGCCATCCAATAATTGATTCTACAGTGGCAATAACAAGGGAAGGAATCTGACTTATGGAATCAGGTAAAGCATGGTGGAGAAAAGAAAATCTGTGCAGATGGAGGTACTGAGCTTCTTTCTGCTTGTCAGTTGATTCACTGTCAGTTCACTGGCAAACTGGCAATAAATAGGCATGAAGGAAGTGTTCCTGTAAAAAGGCTTAAATAACTGTAGGGGAAGTCCTTATGTCTGCCTGATTACTCTGCTGCAGCCTTATAACTGCTAAGCATGTACCTATGCAGTGTAAGGTTCAGCTGCCAGCAGAAGCTACTATGTGTTTTGCTGTTTTGCACATTGCTTCCCAGAAAACCAAAAAAAAAGTACCTCCTGAAATCCTTTTGCAGTATTTCAGTTCTCTTTGCAGAGTATGAATGTTTACCCTGCAGGCTTGTTTTTCTTAATCAGTTGGTTGTTTGGGTTCACTCACTACATTACTATCGACAACAAAGTCTCCAATGTCCATGTCATCTCCAACACTGTCTGGGACATTGCTTAGCCTTGAGCCTTTAGGTCATCTATGTTTATTCCGGGAATACACTGAGTTCTCCAAGGACCCAGGGAAAACGATTCCTTCCAACAATTCTTAATTTTGTGAATGTGTTCCTGTAGTCTGTTCTTTTTTTTTTTTTTTTCATTCTGAGGTAATATGAAAGCAAAATAATATGAAAGTAGTGCTCAATACTTCAGGTAAATGTGATCAGAGACACAAACTGGCTTTGAAAATAACCAGTTCATAAAGAGGCTAGTGAATAATAAATTTATCATTTGGGCACCCAGATTCTGATCACAATCACAGGATCAACTTAGCCATTCACCACAGGACACACATTTATGTTTCCATTGTGGACACCAGGAGAGTATTTTTCCTATCAAGACACTGGAAAGAGAGTAAAGAAGTAGATGGAGCAGACCATGTTGATTCTGTATCTAGTTTTTTTAAATGTAACCCTAAATATGTATTCATGTGTGATATGAGCTACTTATTGCTAGTAGAGTATGCTTTCTTCTTTGAGGAGTCTACTTCTTGCTTCTGGAGACTGTTTCTTTCTATGTGGAGGCACCTAAGTGCATGTAGAGGCTACTTCATACTACATGAAACACCCCATTCTCTATCCCATATGCAAATATGATTCATTATGTAGACAGTGCTTCCCCTTGATAGTTCTGATTTTAAGGTTATAATAGTTTTTTTTTTTTCTGTTTCTTTTCTCCCACAACTTAAAAGTTTATTAAAAGACTTTAGGCTTCAAATCATAAATATACATTTATGCAATTCTTAAGACAATAAATAATTGCACTTGTATCTAAATTGTTTTTACAGTGTACATAAAAAGTTTATGTACACTATTCACTATGTGAATATATGAGAAATGAGCATGTAGGTTTATTCTTTATTAATTCTGCATCTCTGTGAAGTACTCTTAACAGAAGATTTCCTTCAGTGATGAGCATTGTACGTTTTTAGGCACATTCATCTTCCTTTCCCCTGAGCAGATATCACAGAAAGAAGGAATTTCTGTGATTTAAGCAACTGATAATTGTCAAGACCCTGAATGTGATATTGTCTAAACTCAAAGGTAAAAGCTGCCCAGTGACTAGTTACTTTTTATCTTTTTAAAATATTTACTTTTATCTGTATGAATATTTTGCCCTTATGCATGCATGCGTACTATGCATGTGCTTGGTGCTCATGGAGGTCAGAAGAGAATGTAGACTCACCTGGTATGGCTACTATCTAACAAGTGGATACTGAGAATGCAGGTGGGTCCAATGCAAAAGCAGCAACTGCTCTTGATTTCTGAGTTATCTCTTCAGCTCCATGGCAGATATTTTTAGGAGAGTATCTTTTTGTATGTACAAATATCAAAAAGAAAAATTTCCATTTCATCGTGTTTTAGGAGCATGCATATGAGAATAGAATTTTGTTAATTTCCAAAACATAGAGTTGAAAACAATTCAAAATCCTGCCATCATCAAGAATCACTAAAAAAAGATCAAAGAGCAACCCTTTGGTTCTGCTGCTAGAAGTGTGGCTACCATTGTAGTGAGTTTTAAAGTCTTTTGACCTTATATTGAGAAAAGCAAATGTCAATAATTAATGAAAGCTGACCTTTTATGAATGCATGACTGTGTACAGCTGTATTCAATTACAGCAGCCTTCTTTATCATGGCTCACCCTAAAAGTATCTACCCACCAACTGTAAATACAAGTTGTTTTGAAGGCATACAATGGCATTCTCTACAGCATGTAAGCCAATGAAATGTGACACACAAGACATGGATAAATCATTTAATAAACTTGACCTGAAGGATGCAATGCATTCCCATTCATGGCTACTCTCTTCTCTCATACCCCATAATATTTGGAAAATATTTAATCAAAACATGGACATGATCACTCCAACGTATCATTGAGGAAAAGATTTTTATTGTAGAGATGAGGGAGTTAAGACTCAGAGGCATCTGGAAGGGTATAGGGCAGGGAAGGAATATAGTACACTAGACATTGCTAGTAGACTGAACTGGGCCATGAAAGGAGAATGAGGTGGTGTGAGCAAGAGAAAGAAGGAGAGGGCCAAGGGAAGCAAGAGAGAAAAGTTGTCAAGAAAAGAACCAAAAAGAGGAGGTACAAGAGAAGAACCAAGAGCCCAAGAACACCTGGCCAAAATGTGTTTATAATAAAAATAAGCATGGGGAAGGGAAGTGAAGCTTATGGGCTAGAGAGGTTTAGGGCAGGTGGCAGGGATGAGACGTACAGAGAGAAGGTAAGAGGTATTTGCTATGAAGTAAGAATCCTGTAGTCAGAAAATACAGTTAATTTGGCATCTCGGCCATTTGCCCTGAGTGTCTTTGGGAACAATTTTGAGGCGTTGAAACTGTCTAGGATGCTGGGTGGTAGAGAAAGGATCTCCTGGGGCTAGGCCATGCAAGTTACTTTGAAAGCAGTGAAGTTCCTTCTGTGTGCCTCTCTGCCATACCCTTTGTTCTCTAAAGGATGACAAAATCATTTCCAGTGTGATTCCTAATTGCTTCCTTGGAGTTGCTGATGTAACCTGCATTTTTTAAATTTTGTTTTGCTTTCTCCCAGAAACTCAAGCCCAAGGTGTTTAAAAGTTACTTCACACCATTGTGGAGATGCTGTCATGGATTTAGAGTTGAGTTGAAAACCATCTATCCTCTGGGATAGAATACTAAGGGATTATGCACCTTTAAATCAGGGCAAATATCTCACCAATGTTTAGCAGAGACTCACTTGCCATTGCAACACACACCATCATACCCTTGAACATGAAGATAAGTAACTGCAGCTTAGAAGTAGTAAGAGCTAAAAACTTTTAAAAGCACTCTTTGGAGAAGCCACACTCCTTTTTGCAGATACATCTTCATTTTCTCCCTAAATGCCTTTATGTTAGTTGTACTTAAAATCTTTATTATGAATTTCTTTCTACAGATATGCTGAAAGGAAGCAAAACAGGAGGAAGGAGTAAAAGAAGAAAAAAAAGAAAGAAAGAAGTCAAGGTGGGCATGAGTAACTTGATTTAAGGAGTGGTGACTTGAACGGGCTTTAGGATGAAAGGCAGAGAAGACTGTCTCCAGTCCTCGCTAAGCTGTGTGAAACCCGTTCCTCCAATAAGCTGCTACTGAATCTTTATCAGAGATAACATCTTATTTTCTTTTTTTTTCTTAGCCTCTGTCCCTCATCTCTGTCTTGACTCTGTCTTCTTCTACCTCTATCTCTTTCTGTGACTCTTTCCCTAAGTTTTAGTTTTAAAAGGAAGATTTAATTGGATTCTTCATTGTTTCTTTACTGCTGGCACTAAGGGTCACAGCCAGAGCCTTGAAGTAGCTAGGCATACCATGATTCACATCCCCGTCTTACCCTAAATAGCTTCAAGTACCTTTATATTTTTCAATCCTCACACTCACCAATTTATATACATCTGGAAGTGCTGTGTTCTGTTTTTGTGCCTAAGTAGTTAGATCATAGGAATGACCAGAATATAATACTAATACTACTAAAGTAAATTTTTTTATCAATGATAGAATATTTTTTATTAGAAAAAGATAAATTTTATGGAAGATTGAGATTGAGAAATAATTGAATGAATCACAAATAAGGGGTAAATGCATGTTAGTTGCACATTTAATGTCTTGGTACGTTAGCTACTCTGAAATATGATAGATGTTTTTCTGATTCTGTTTCTATGTTTCACTAAATATACCTGAAGATTGTTTGTTATATGGTTGCAGTTCACATGTTACCTGCAAGAACACACACATACAGTGGTCTTCTCGTATGAATTCTGTCCACATAGACCTTTATACTTCTGGAGAATAGACACAGGTATGTTAGTCTTCTGTTCCTCTTGTCAAGGCCACTGTCTAGAGTTTCTGAAGCTATCACATACCTGCCTGATGTTAGGGATTTCTGTTAATACGTAAAACCCAAACCAAAACAACAAAAACAGAACTCTACCACGTTATACACCCATCTAACAATTCCCTTACATTGAAGATTAGAACTAATGTCAAACTACAACATTTATCATGTTGGCCATTGTGAGTGTACAGTTCAGTAATGGGGAAACGATCCCAATGCACTGCAGCTGGTCTCCAGAAGATTTCATCACAAATTCAAATCTAGGTGACCATGAATCAGACATCCATTACTTTCTCCTTGCATTCCCATCAATCATCATTCTAGTGTCTTAATTTTCATTTCATAAATCATATATTTTGGGGAGGGTATGTCCACCCTAAACCAGATACATGTGTGAGGATTAGAAAATATGTTTTGAGAACTTGGACTTTCCTTCAAACATGGATGGGATGCTGGCTGGAACTTTAATCATCAGAGTAGGTAAAATGCACTTTTACCCAATGAGAAGTCTTGCTGGTCTCGTTAATTTACTTTCCATATACTTTTTGTTGATCATTATAATTACAACAAGAAAGAATTATGCAGGAATATAACAGGTCAGAGTCCTAAACAGGAGGCCTATTGTGGCTATCTATGCTGTAGTATGTATCAGCCTTCTTTTCAAAGAATAAATACTATACCATTGTATGCATTCATCATGTTGTTTTTATGAGATTTGTTGCTGATGGACATGTGGGATGATTTCTAATTTATTTTAATGACTCTGCTGTGGAAGAGACTAAAGAGGTACCTCTTCAAGGCACAGATTTTAATTCTTTTAAAAATTATACTAATAATTAGAATCTGTCAATGAAATAGCAATGCTTCTTTCATATGAAAAAGTATTTTCGATGCATAGGGCTTCTATATCATAAGAACTTTTCAAAAAGTATTTATAATAGCAGTAAAATTAATAAAGCATAAGAAATAGGTCACAACAAATGCACTGATTTTAGGAGGGGAATTATTACAATTTAAAATAAATTTTATAAAGCACCGGGGAATGTACATTTATGCCATGTTCTTCAAAGAAAACTTCAGGGATACAGACAAAACTTTTTTCCTCAAATGACTCCATGCATAAAATGACAAGACAGTCACTCCATCACCAAGAAACAAGGATTACAAAAATCATTCTTCTACGACTTGACTTGCTGATAAACATTTATACAAAAAAGAGTAGGACTGTAGCTCCAAGGCAGAGTACTCACGTTTCATTCATTAGACTCTGGGTTTGATACCCAGTACTTTTAATATAAAATTCCTATAGAAGAGAAATAAGACGAGATTGACCCTGGCAATTTTAAGTATTGAGCATAAGATTGTAACATTATATTGATTATAAGAACTGCCATTATTAAATAGAAAAATTTGCTATGAAGCCATAATCTTTTTTAAAAATTGCTTTGCTTTTTAAAATTGTAATTATCATACATAGTATTTGATTTCATTGTGACGTTTTCAAACATTTATTTTTGAGCCTGTTCTTTCACTTTTCTCCTTCTCTCTCCAATCACCCTCTTGCCTCTCTTCATAGCCTTTATAATCCTTTTCAGTTTATTGACACTTTGTCCTATTACCGCCCCTTGATTCCTCCACACCTCTGTTTTCTCCTTATCCTTCTTAATTTTTTGGCCTAATCTACTTTTTCTCGACAGTTACTACATATGAACATTGTGATCTATGCCCATTTGAGAAAGAACTTGTTTTTCCCCTGAGTCTGTGTCACCTTGCTGAATTCTTTGCTAGTCATTTTAGTTCCTGAAAATTATATGATTTCCCTTTTTTTTTTAAAGATAAACAAAATTACACCAGGTATTGATGACACTCTTCTATTATTTGCTTATGGACATCTAGAGTGGGCATCATTTCCTTGGTACCGTGAATAATGCAGCAGTTTACATGAATGTATCTCTATGTTAGGACACAAAATACTTTAGATATATTGCAAAAATTATATAGCTATGTTATATTGTGATGCTATTTTAATTATTTGAGATTTTTTTATATTTACTTCTGTAATACATGTAGTGCTTTACCATCGTACCAGTATAGGATGACAATTTTGTCACATCATTGTCAACATTTGTTATTGCATATTCTCTTGTTGGTAATCATTCTAAAGCATGTGATAAAGTCTCAAACTATTTGTAATTTGCATTTCCCTAAGAGCTAAAGAAGTTGAATGCTTGAGTAAAAAAACAGAACAAGGCATTTACTGCACATTTGTGCTTTATTCTTATGGCAATCCTTGCCCGTTTCATTAACCTGTTTGTTGACTGAAAAGTTTGCAGAGTGTTTAGTCTTTTTTTTTTTCTTTATATATCCTAGGTTTTAAGCTCCCTAGGAAAATACAAAAGTCAATGATTTTTCTTCTGCTATGTAGATTGTATGTCTACATGGCTGGTAGTTTTCTTTAACGTGCAGAATGTTTTCAATGCAGTTCCACACATTAGCCCTTGGTGCATTTCCAGAGCTATTGAGTTCTGTTGCCTCTCTACATCTTCTTATATTACTGCCATGCTCCTTTGAGAGTTTTATCATTTCACATTTAGAATAATTTAACACCAATTGTTATGCAAGGTGAGGAGATATAGGGACAACCTGGGCTGTCTGCATATGGATATCAATGTTTTTACAAATCCACTCAGGAGCAGGAGGTCTGAGCCCCTAGTCACATCAAATATTCAAGAAAAATGCTTGCATCTTTGCAGATTCTTTCTGAGAACTGCTGAGACTCTGTAGGGCAATGACAGGGAAAACCACACGCCTCCTTTCTCCTTACTCAACACTGGTCATTTACTGTGTGGCTTCTTATCTTCCCATATCCCCAGCCCCTTCTCCAGCATTTGCCATTAATATCAAGTGTTGATGTTAGAGTTGCAGTAACACTGCAGTTGGAACTTGGTAATTAATTTTCAATTTTATTAAAGTAAAAAACACTAACTTGCATAATTTCTACATTCTACTTTTCTATAACTCTGCCTTAGGGTTCTTATTTCTCCATATGCTCAGCACTTAACCTTCTGCCTTTATTTATGTTATTTTTCAACACCTGTTTATATTAGATTTAACGATTGCTCCTTGGAACTTTGTTTTGCAGCCCATCTCTGTAGTCCCTTAATTGTTCCTGACGTTAAGCCTCACTTTGCACACATTATGGACATTTCTGAAGTGTTTAGAGGCAATTAATGCAAGTCACGAACGCATTTCCCATTTGTTTTATATTTTAGGTATTTTCAATTTTACTTTTAAATATTCCTTTTAGAGTAGAGAGATGAGTTAAATGTGTATACTGCCTCTGGTCTCTGCTGGCACTCACACTCACATGCAACCTCCTCAACACACACACACATAATTAACAGCAAGATGAATCTTAAAATAAAATATTCTTTAAATATTCTGAATATTCAATCATTCATCATAAACATGATTTTCAAATATTTTCTTTTTTTTCTGTCTTGGTGAATTTTGAATTCTATTTTATTTGAATTCCAGAAATAAAGGCATATTTTAAAAATTCTTTCTTTGAAAATTGACCCCAAATCATTGTGCTTAGTCAAAAGCAATAGGTACATGAATCTTTTTTGCTTGTATTACATTTTACTTTCTGAGAATGTGAATCTCTGTGTATAGCTATGACTGTCCTGGAACTGTTTCTGTAGACCAGACTAGGATTAGAATCATAGTGCTATCTGCTTCTGAATTTTGAGTCCTAGGATTAAGGAGTGTACCGCTACATCCAGAAAAAGCTTTAAACTTTGGTAAACATATCTATTTTTTCATTTTTAATAATACAGAAATATCTACTATTATAAAGAAAAATTGAACTATTCTTCAGTGGGAATGCTACATAAATACAATGAAGTGATGAATATCTTATTCCAGCTAACTCTGTGAAATAATGCACACTTAATGTGTTTCCAGGATTTCTTGACCATAATAAATTTATTTTTTTTTTCAATAGGCATGAAAATGACATCTGCAAACTTGACAATTGGAATATTCCTCTTCTCCCAGATTACAATGGGAATGCTTGGCAATTTCTCAATACTGTTTTATTATGTCATTTTGATATTCACTGGGAAGCATTTAATGACGAAAGACCTGATTATAGAGCACTTGACATTTGCCAACTGTTTGTCTATCATCTCAAAAGGCATTCCACGGACACTGTCAGATTTGGGATTTAAAGATTTCCTAGATGATATTGGGTGTAAACTGATAATGTATACTTACCGAATAACAAGGGGGATGTCCCTGTATGCCATGTGCCTATTGAGTTGCTTCCAAGCAATCACAATCAGCCCCAGGTGGATGATGCTTAAACAGAGAGTCACAAAGTACATTGGTCCTTCCTGCTTAGTCAGTTGGCTTGTACAACTGCTTCTAAACATCATAACTCCAGTAAAAGTGACAGGCCCCATTTCTAGCAAAAATGTGACAAACATGATGAGTTATGGGTACTGCTCATGGTTCACTTCCAGCAATCTGGCAACTGCATTGTATATGTTCTTATTGTGCTTCTGTGATGGCCTGTGTCTGAGTCTCATGGCCTGCTCAAGTGTTTCCATGGTGAATGTCCTCTACAGTCATAAGAGACAAGTCAAGCATATCCATAGTGCTCGACACTTTCTGAAAGTCTCTCCTGAGGACAGAGCCACCCAAATTATTCTCATCCTGGTGTTCACATTTGTCTTCTCTTACTCAGTCTCTTCTATTTTTGTAATCTTTACGAGCTACTCCGAGAGATCAGTGCTATGGGGAGTAAGTGTGTTTATATTTCTAGAAATATGCTTTCCCATACTTTGCCCCTTTGTTCTCATTAGCAATATCAACTGTAGTTTAAGACTGTTTTTACCCTGCTGTGGGAAGAAATAGCTCCCTCCAAATATTACTTGATACATGGTCATCTTTCTTCTACATTGCCATATTATATTCTTTTATCAAATGTAGATTGGTAAGACTGCAGCTTGAAAATATCCATCATCTTTTAATTGACTCTATTGACATGTGTTTTGATCACTAGATATTTTATCATAAAGTTTATTTTTTATGGAATTTATTATCCAATAATTAGCAAATTTCAAATATATAGAATCATCACAATGTACAAATTATTAGGTGATATTACACAAAATATAGGAGGACATGAAAAAATAAATCTGGAGACCAGACCTTATCTATAGTCTGTAGAGTCAAGTAATGATTTCTTGACCTCTCTGTCTCTGTGTCTCTGTGTCTCTGTCTCTATCTCTCTGTATGTATGTATGTCTCTCTTTCTCATACAGACACACACAGACTTAAACACACATACACAAAACTACAGGCACACTTAGTTATACACATATTCACATATATGTGTATATATGTGTGTGTACCTTTATTTTAATGTGTTTGTGAATTTTTTCTGCGTGTATGTCTGTGCACCACATGTACAAAGTGTCTTCAGTGATCAGAAGGTGCATTAAAAACTATAAAACTTCAGTTACACATGCTTGTGTACAAACATTGAGTGCTGGAATTAAAACCTGTGTCTTCTTAAATAACAATCAGTGCTTTTAAACACCAATCCATCCTTTACATAATGAGGATTTTTATTTCATCATTTAACTTATTTTTTAATGTTGTGTACATATGTGTGCCTCAGCACAACTATATGCATCACATACAACGTCTGCTGCCTATTGCTGCAAGAAGAGCATGTGGTATCTATCCCCTGTAATTGGAGTTACATGCAGTTGTGAGCTACCTGATGTGCTTGCTGGGAACTGAACTCAGTTTCCTTTGCAAAATCATTATAAGATTTTCACACGTAGCCAGCTCTCTAGCTCCATGCTGTTGTTCATTACTTCTCATATATAGGTATGACTATCGTTCAAATATCATCTGGCCTGAAAATGTTGCAGAAAAATGAATGTGACAAACGTCATGTTAAAAATATTAGTCTCAGAAAAAATATTACATTTTCTTTTATGTAATATCAAGGAACAAAAAGATATCAGAGGAAAATATGAACTACAAGAAGAGAAAAAGAACCAGAGACTAAAAAATGGGGTATATAAATGAGATATTGTAGGATAAGTATGATGCTGTCACAAAATGTACAGACATAAAAGCATCACAATGTAATATGTACAATTAATAGATGCTTTAAAATATAAAGTAATTAAAACCTGCTACCATCTCCTGTTACATATTTGGAACATACTAACATAACTATTGCCATGACTCTATCTTCTATATGCCATGTAATAATAATAATAATAATAATAATAATAATAATAATAATAATATCCACTTTCTAAAAGGTTCATCAAAATATTTTAACTGTGTGTAAATTATTGTTCTTTGAATATATTCGTATTTTCAGGAAAATATACCTCTGGGTTCTTCCTTTCTCCTGAGGAACTGCATTACTAATGTACTTAATTCATAACAACTTTTACTAAAAAAACATTCTTCTTCTGCAAAGAAGAAATATGCCCTCTAATCCCCTAGAGTCTAGACATGGCAATAACCCAAGTACTTGCCACGGACCTTCATCATCTCCAAGGGGACTGCAACACGTAACACATGAAACTTGGTGGAGAGACCTTCAGAATCTGACTTTAGTGCCATTTGTACTGAGAACTTTTGTTTCTTTAAAAAAAAAAAACCACAGAAATATTATAATAGTATGTTGTCATTTAATCCCAGGTGTATGACATGGGGCTGCTTCAGATTGTCCACAGCAGTTGAGCATGGTTCATTGTGTGGTCTAGCAAAAAGCCACCAGTAGTTTCTGGTATTGTGCAGTTTTTGGAATTCTGGAGACTTTTCAGAAGGTATATAAATGCTAGGGCCTCGAGGACCATGAAGGGTTGTTGGTTGATTATAGGTTACTGGTGGTTGCCTGTAGTTGAGATTTGTTAGCTATGCATAAAAAGAAACAACAACAAAAAGGAAATTAGATAGCCTGACAGTGGCAATCAAACTTACCCAAGGAACTGGATGCCCCTAATCAGCAGGAAGTACTCTAATGATAATGTCACCCTCATCCCCTTCTACCCCCTTTCTGCTATCTAGTGTACCCTACTTGATTTGAGTCTTCTTAGATGGTCTGTATACACTTTTAAGTTTATTTCATTCAGATATCTCTAGTTTTGTTTCCATTTGTCTTTCACAAAACAGGACACTTTTTCTTATTTTTGTTTGTATAACTTGTAGAGTCCACCTCCAGTAGAAGGCATCAAGTGGAAGAATTTTTTTGACAGCCATCCCACTGTCAAAAATTTTGACCCAAAATTGTTCCAGTCTAAAAGAACTGCAGGGACAAAAATGGAGAAGAGACTGAGGGAAAGGAGGTCCAGTGACAAGTCCAACTTGGGATCCATCTCAAGGGGAGGCTCCTAAGGTGTGACACTATTACTTATGCTATGGTGTGTTTACAGAAGGAGCCTAGTGTGGCTGTAACAAGGCTCAACAAGCAGCTGACTGAGACAGAGCATATACTTACACCTAACCATTGGAATGAAGTTGGGGACCCCTGTGGCTGAATTAGGGAATGGTAGAAGAAGCTGAGGAAGAGGGTGACCCCATAGGAAGACTAGCAATCTCAACTAACCTGGACCCCTGAGATCTCTCAGACACTGAGCCACCAACCAGGCAGCATACATAAGCTGATACGAGGCCCCTGACACATATACGGTAGAGGACTGCCTGGTCTGGCCTCAATGGGAGAAGACGTGCCTAACCCTCCAGAGACTTGATGAGATTTAGTCTGGTTTGGGCTCATACAAAACTTGTACATGCTGTAACAGCCACTGTGAGTTCACATGCATAGCTGTCCTGCTGTGGACAGAAAGTACTCTTTCTTTATACTCATCCACCACCAACGCTAACTCTTACATTCACTTCCTCTCTTTTCTGCAGTGATTTCTGAACATTTCGAGGAGGGGAAGTGATAGAAACATCCTGTTTTGAGATCACCATTATTATGCATTCTCTTTTTCTCTGCACCTGGTCTTTGAGTTTGTCACCATCTACTGCAAGTAGAACATTACCTGAAGAGGACAAGAGATGCATTAATCTATGGATATAGCAAGTTAATAGGACTCAGTTTAATACTATGTCCCCTTATCAGAGTCAAGGTAATAGGTTTTCTATTTCTATTACCATACAAGTCATCTAGCCATGAATTCATAGGCCAATAATGATGCCAGACATGGGTTTCACCTTTTGGAGCAAGATTTAAGTCCAATCAGAAAGTAATTGGTATTTATACCACTGTTATACCTGTAGGCATGTCCTGCCCCCCACTGTTACAGTGCACACTGTCACTGCTGGTTATAACTGATGGTTACTTTACTCCACCAGCAGTGTAAATAAAGCACCCCTACACTGTGAAAGTTAGCCAGTCGGGATGAAGCTTCCAGGTCTGTACTGTTTCTTTTTTCTCTGTCACATGCTGGTATGTAACCAAGAGCAATGGCAATACAAGTCTTTTTTCTTTGTAACTAGGAAAACTTCTAATTCTTAGTCTTCAAATGTTTTGTTGTTGTTATTATTGGTTTGGGGGTTTTAGTTTTTTGTTTATTTGATTGTGGTGGTGGTGGTTTGTTTTGTTTTTAATGTTTTGTTATGTCTTGCTTTGTTTTGGGTAGCTTGGGTCTTTGGGTAGCTCAGGCTAGCTTCAAGTTCATTATCTTCTTCAGACTTGTCTCAGGTTTACAGGAATCCTCCTACCTCAGCCTGAAGCATGACAGAATTATTGTCCTGCAACACTGTGACAGACATTCCTCAGCTTTTCAACAAATTATTCTCTAAATGATTATGTAGACTTCTATCTTGGAAATATTGGAAGTGATTAGTTTCAATAACCTATCCCATTCTTTCATGTAGTTCAGCTATTCAGACACACAGACTCTAATCTTCTCCTTCTCTTCACCATGCCCAGAAACATATAAATTAGTTAAAAGGAGAAATAGAAAAAGGAAATCATACTTCAACAGGTTTAAATATGATATAGATGAGAACTACATAAAATCTAAAAACCATGAGAGGAAATCTTTCAATTTTACAATGGATAACATTGTTTATTAAAATTGATTTTGATATACTTGGTCCTTGTTTAAATTCTTATTTCATTTATTTCATAAGAAAAGAAATACATTTTGTCTTCTCTGGGTTATGATTTTTTTCATTGTTACACAATACTGAAATTCTAAGCATGTCTTAATCACCTAAATTAGAAGAATATTGACCCCATACTATTTCATGTTGTAAGACCCAGGGAATCATCCTGAGTTGACAGTCTCCCCCACACTGCAGTATTTGCTATAATCATCCAGGAAACATTATAATGTCCATATCATAGCGATGTAGAGAGGCAAAAAAATAAAAGTCCTCAGAATTTAACTTGAATATGCTCTAGCCACACGTTATGACCCACATGATTCTGATCCTATCATTGTAATTTAGGATGCTCTTGAATTAATTATATTCATTAGTTTTCTAATTATTATGACAAAGATAACAAAAAAGAACTGAAGGGGCTAGAAGTTTATTTGACCTTGATGTCTAAGGGTATGGTCCAATTGTGACATGGAAGTCATAGAATCAGAAGCCTGAGGCAGCAGATCCTATTGCATCTGTAGTTTGATAGCACACACACACACACACACACACACACACACACACACACACACACACAGACAGAGAGAGAGAGACAGAGACAGAGACAGAGAAAGAGACAGACAGACAGAGAGACAGACAGAGAGACAGAGAGAGACAGAGAGAGACAGAGAGAGAGAAACAGACAGACATATGCTGGTCCTTAGTTTTATTTCCCTACTTTATTCAGTTAAGGCATTGATGGCTATACAGAATTACATTGGGTCCTCCTACCTTCATTAATCCAACATACAAATTCCTTCAAATACGTGTCTGAATATTTGTGATTCTAGATCCTGCCAAGTGGACTATCAGCATTAACTCCATGTTATCCAATACAGTCTGGTCCACAAAGGTTTAGACTTACACAAAGATATGAAGAATAAAGAAACACGTGAATATATTGGTGGACAGGAACCAACAGAACTTGTAACTCATTGAGAGATTTTAGAAAATATGTTTTCCACAGCAAGGAAGAGAATGTGGCAAGATCGGCAAGACTTGTGAGTAAGATGGTACAACATATGGAGAATTGATTGTAGAAACATAGAGGTTACTCTCCTCAGCTGTGCATTGTCTCAGATGTCGTACAGAGTAACAGGACGCAAACAACTGAGTAGCCGATGACAATGGCGCACTCCAGGATTGGGATGGCTGAGGTGTCTCTGGCTTCAAGTGGAACTCTAAGAAAAATAGTGGGCACTGGGAATAGGTGTCTCTTGATGCTTCTTCCCATAGAGGAATTTTGAATAGGTGTCATGAGCCCAGAAAAAGAGGTCAGATGCAAAACATCCGTGAGGCTGAAAGATGCACAGAAACAGAGCAATTGGCTCTGTTTATTATATCATAATAAACATATATATCATATGTTATTCTCACATGCCAGAGATCCTAGTTTTTTTTTCCTTGCTCTACCTTTCTATCATCCAATTGCAAGAGTGAGACAAGAATCTAATCTGTGCCTGCACAGAAGTTCATATGTCAACAGCTGCTTGGATCTCTGCATAAGAAACTCTTCAATACCTTATGACCCCTAATTACAGAGCATTTTGAATGAAAACAAAGAGATATCTTAGTCTCATGGAACTGTTTAGCCAGCATTATAATCACTGTAACACCTAATGATGCTTAATTTACAGAGCTATTGTCTTGCTTAATAACACCTGGCAATGGGTGAGTCAAGTGTTCAATAATATATGAGAAACTATTTGAATTTATCATAACACACAAGTGACCATTGTAAATTACCTTCTCCTACAGCAGGAAAAAAGAATTATTGGGAGCATATTTGTTATTACTGATAAGGATGAATCAGCAAAATGTGAAGAAGCATGTGTTTAAGAATGTAAATATGTTTATTAGCCACAGTCTTGGATTGTCAGAAACCACAGTATAGATAACTCGTATGAAGGACATTGAGTAAGGAGAGGACAAAGATACACAAGAATCAAGATGGGTTTTGTGGCTCTGTCTTCAAGGGACACTCTGAGGGAATTGCTGGGCACTAAGAATGTACTATAGTTGACTCTTGTGCCTATAAAGAATGCTCACCATGGAAATATTGGCCCAGACTATGAGACTCAAACACAGACCATCAGTGGAATAAAGCAAGGACAGATATAGTACATTAACATTATTGACAATGTCAGTGCTGAAACGTTCTCCAACTTGATTTTCCTAGTGAAACTTGTGTCAGTATCTGGTCCAATCAGATACAGCTGTCTTGATGTTAAGAAGTAGATGTAGAAGCCAGTTTACAGAACAGAACTGAACCATGTACTTAGAGACTGAGTGTATAAGCGTCATCCACCTGGAATAGCTGAGGCTGATTGTGTTTCTTAAAGCAACTCAAGAGGCAGGTGCAGTGCAGGGAAACACCCCGGGACACTCCATTGCTCTAGAGAGTCAGTTTACATAAGAAGTCACCCAGGAGATATCGTAAGCCCAGCTGTACCATTATATGAGGAATTACTTTTAAGAAAATAACTAGGCAATTGGCTAAAGACAGATGCGTTAAAATCTGGTCCTTAGGTATCGATCTTCTTTCCAGTGATTACAAGCATGACACAATAAAGAATTGACCAATTGTCAAAGATCTGTCTGAAAAAAAGAACAAAATCCCCATTGACAAGTTCTCAGGATCCTGAAATAAACAAAATGTAACCACATCGGTATACCCAGGAAGAAACCATTAATATGTGCTATAATTTATCATGGCTTAAATTATATTGTTGGGTTGTAGTGCGCGTGGCTTGATGTGTGGGTCCAGCGTCTGTCTTGACGCGTGGCTAGGGCCTCTTGTAGGGACAGAGGGGCAGGAATTTGACTGTGCTCACTCCGCTGTCGCCTGGCTGACATTGGGCTATGTAATTCCACTCCGCTGCAGAACTCCACTCCAGGGGTGAGGGATCACAGTTTGAGGTCGTGGAACCAGAGCTCTTAGCTTGGGGGTCCCTGGGCCAAAAGGCGACTGAGAACCCACTGGGGGCCGCAGAAGGGCCAAGAATGAAGTGGGGGTGTACAGGTTGTATGTGTCTGCAGCTGAAGGGGAGACGGGGAGAAGCTCTGGCTGTTTCCTGTGGGGAGGAGTGTTAGTTCTTGGTCACGGTGGTTTACTTGGCAGCATCACGGGTAGCTTGGCTTGCTTGCTTGGGTTGGTAGTCTCCATGGTTGGGAACGCAGAGAGTTCTTCTATGGGAGATTAGACAGCAGCTCTGTGTATGAAGACCTGCTCCAATGTTCCCCAAGGTGGGTCCCAAAGAAGAGAAATAGTCTACCGTCTTAAGATGTTTATTGTCATGGCAGAAAATAGATGAAAACTATACCCCACTATTTTTAGGGCAGGCTGGACATTAAATACCTTTTGTAAGGAGGAGTGTCTGGGAAGGAATATTTAATTGGCTATGCCCCTTTGGCCTTTAGGTACCTCATTAGTATGGAGATCTGTCTTGAGATTCTGTGGCCTGTAGTCACGCTCTCTACCTGTGGAGGGGCTATGGGTATTGTCCTAGGTGATGGAAAGACACAGATTTATGGAAGTCTGTGGCCTCATGTCAGGAGCCTAGAGCCTGGGAGCATGGCAAAATGCACGCTGTCCCATAGGACCACCTGGGGTCTTTGGCGATTTCTAGTCAATGCTCGACCAGAAACCAGGCTGTTCTTTCACAGTCCTTCATTATATCATTGTCTCATCAGGACCAATGTCTGTCTTATTGCAGGTTACTCAACCAATCAAGATAAAAATATCATGTTCAAACCTGAAAGAATATGAATTTGGAATCATAGTTTTAATAGTTTCTATACTGCTTATTGGTTTCAAAACTCCTGTATTGCTTTTTTTCTAAATGAATATCTGATAGATACTTCTAACTTTTCTGAAAGAATTTGGTGTACTAATGTCAATAGTCCACTTAAATTGTTTCTGTAATCCAGCTATTAAAACACACACACACACACACACACACACACACACACACATAAAGAAAATTAAACAATATTCCCAGAGGCAGAGAACCTTATGGGCAAAGCAATGGAAAGGATAACCATTAGTAAAAAAGACAGGCTAAAATTAATCAAAAAACAATAAGAAATTCTTAAAAATTGAATATGACAAAAATGCCTACTAGCTTCGTCTTACTTAAAAAAATACAGACACTTATGCCCAAATGTCCCTAATTTAAAATGAAAGAGAACACGTTTTTTTCCTATGGGTCTCTGATATTTTTGAGAAAACACACAATACAAATTTTAAAGGTAAGTTGGCTAGAAAACGTTAGCTATATGCCATACAGTGTTATCTGATTCTGAGTGTTTCTCTGAATGTGGAGCCTCTTCCACGCAAGTTACTACAATGACCTGCTGGTGTACATTGTAATGTCAGTCTCACAGAAATATGAAGAAATAATATGAAATGTTAGCAAGACCATTCTAACAGTCAGTTAAAGAGATAAAGTGAGTAATTGTACTCCAAAGATTAGGGTTCAAAACTGTGTCAAAGCTTGCACAACTCTGACTTTGAGAAAGCAAAATAAAATAAAAGAAAGAAAGAAGGAGATAAGGTGGAGTGAGAAGGCTAAAGGAAGAATATGAGAGTATGTGTCATGCTAGCATCTTTGAAAACAGAAGCCCAATCCAAGAGCATCTCCCTTACCAGCTAAGGAACATCTCTGCCCTGAGACAGCAGGTGTTATTGTTTGACAGGGTTCCAAGAAGGAAAGTCCAGGGAATAAGAGATAAAAAAAGGAAAGAAAGAGTGGCCTTAGAAAGTCACATATAAGCTATGTCTTACACCAAGCAAGCTTATTAAGAAGTATGGAGGCAGGAACAGGAAACGTACCAGGAGAAACTATGGCAATTAAACAGTTAAAATTTGTAACTATTTTACATTTTCAGCTTTGAAAACTTCTACTCATCAATCAAAAGTCTTCCCTTCTGTAAGCAAAACACTGTTCTTTATTTTTTTGTTTGTGTTTTGATTAATTATCTCATTTACTTACATCCCAAATGTTGCAACCCCTCCTGATCCCTCCTCCCAGAGTTCTTTCTCCATTCCCACAACCCTTCACCTCTAAGAGGGTCCCCCAACCTGGGCATCCCCCTTCCCTAGGGCATCATATCTACAGAATTAGGTATATTCTCTACTACTGAGGCCAGACAAGGTAGTTCTCTGTTATGCATGTGCCTATGACTAGCCTGTGTATGCTCTTTAGTTGGCGGCATAGTCTTTGGGAGATTCCAGGGGTGCAGGTTATTTGACACTGTTGGTCTTTCTATGGCTTTATCATCCCCTTCAGGTCCTTCAATTCTTCTCCTAACTCTTCTATAGAGGTCCCCAACCTCAGTCCAATAGTTGGCTGTAAGTAGTTGCACCTGTCTCAGCTCCTGTTAGAGCTTCTCAGATGACAGCCAAGCTAGGCTCCTGTATGCAAGCACAACATACCATCAGGAATAGTGTCAGGATTCAGTGCATGTCCATGGGATGGATCCCAAGTTGGGTTGGTCACTGGTAGGCCATTCATCCATTTTTGACTCTGCATTTGTTTTAGACAAGAACAATTTTGGGTCCCAAATTTTGAAGGTGGGTTTGTGTCCCCCACCCCTCCACTGGGGCCCCTGTGAAGATAGTGTTTTAAGGTTGCATCTCCACATTGTTGGGCATCTCAGCTAAGGTCATCCACATTGAGTGCTGGGAGACTCCTACCTCCCAGGATGCTGGGACTATCTCAAGATTCCTCACACCTCCCCAGCTGTACAACTGGCAGCTACATATTTCTGCTCATTCGCCTGACCCTTGGGGCTTCTCTCCAGTCTTCCACAATACCTGATCCTGTCCTCCTTTTTTCCTCCCCTCCCATCTCTCACCAAGTACCTCCCTCTCTCTGCCTCCCATAAATGTTTTGCATCTCCTTCTAAATGGAATTGAACCATCGTCACCTGGGCTTTCATTATTGTTTAACTTCTTAGACCCTGTAGGGGTATATCATAGGTATTTTGAACTTTTTGGATAATATCCACTTATTAGGAAGTGCACATCATGCATGTCCTTTTGGGATTGGGTTACCTCACTCAGGATATTTTCTAGTTCCATAATTTGCCTGCAAAATTCATGATATCCTTGTTTTTAATACCTGAATAGTATTCTGTTCTGTAAATGACAAATGTTTTCTGTATCCATTCTTCAACTGAGGGACATCTGGCTTGCTTCAAGTTTCTAGATATGAATAAAGCTGCTATGGAACATGTTTTCTTGTGGTATGGAAGCATCTTTTGTTTATATGCCAAGGAGTGGCAGATGGTTTGTACATGGTTGGCCCAGAGAGTGGCACTATTAGGAGATGTGGCCTTGTTGGATTAGAGGTGTTACTGTGGGTATGGACTTTAAGACCCTCTTCCTAGCTTCCTAGAAGCCAATATTCTTCTAGAGGCCCTCAGATAAAGGTTTAGAACTCTCAGCTCCTCCTGCACCATTCACAATTCCTGCCTGGATGCTGCCATGTTCCTGCCTTGATGATAATGGACTGAAGGTCTGAACTCAATTAAATGGTGTCCTTATAAGACTTGCTTTGATCATGTTGTCTGTTCACAGCAGTAAAACCCTTGGTAAGACAAGTAGTATAGCTGGGTCTTAAGGTAGAACTATTTTCAGTGTTCTGAGAAATTGACAGATTAAGTTCTGGAATGGTTTTAAAAGTTTGCACTCCCACCAGCAATGGGAGAGTGTTCCCTTTTTTCTACATAGTGTCCAGCAAGTGTGGTCATTTGAGTTTTGATCTTAGCCATTCTGATTGGTATAAGGTAGAATCTCAGGATCGTTTTGATTTGCATTTACATGATAACTAAGAATGCTGAACATTTTTTTAAAAGTGGCTCATGGCCACAGCTGGGAGCAGGAAGCTCGAAGGACCTCCTCCCCAGGAACCCAAACCACGCCCCATGGAATACCACTCCCCTTCTGCCCCCTCTCCAGATCTGATGGCTGGAGCAGACACCCAGCGGGTCTGCATCCTTGTGGAAACTGTATCCTGAGACATCCCAGAGAGGCCAGTGTCCTCAGAGAGCCAGACACCCAGCGGGTCTGCACCCTTGTGGAAACTGTATCCTGGGACATCCTAGAGAGGCCACCAACCTCAGAGCAGGGGACACTATACCCAGAGACATCCTAGAGGAGCCACGGAACCCAGAGCAGCAGACACCATATTCTGAGACATTCTAGAGGAACCACTGCACTCAGAGCAGCTGAGCTCAGGATCACAGGATCACAGAGACATCTGGATGTGAGGAGATCTGACATAGGCAAGATAACTGAAAAGAGAGTCTTCAGTCAGAATCAGTGAGTGAGGGTAGCACTAGAGTTAACCAAATGGTGAAAGGCAAGCGTAAGAACATAAACAACAGAAACCAAATTACTTGGCATCACCAGAACCCAGTTCTCCCACCATAGCAAGCCCTGAACACCACATCACACTGGAAAAGCAGGATACAGAATTAAAATCACTTCTCATGATGATTTTAGATGACTTTGAGGAGGTTATAAATAACACTCTCAAAGAATTTGAGGAGAACACAGGTAAACAGATAGAAACCCTTAAAGAGGAAACACAAAATCCCTTAAAGAATTGCAAGAAAACACAACCAAACAGGTGAAGGAATTAAACAAAACCGTCCAGGATCTAAAAATGGAAGTAGAAACAATAAAGAAATCTCAAAGGGAGACTACCCTGGAGATAGAAAACCTAAGAAAAAGACCAGGAGTCATAGATGCAAGCATCACCAACAAAATACAAGAGATAGAAGAGAGAATCTCATGTGCAGAAGATACCATGGAAAACATTGACACAACTGTCAAAGAAAATGTGAAATGCAAAAATCTCCTAACCCAAAACATCCAGAAAATCCAAGACACAATGAGAAGGCCAAACCTAAGGATAATAGGTATAGATGAGGGTGAAGACTCCCAAGTTAAAGGGCCAGTAAATATCTTCAACAAAATTATAGAGGAAAACTTACCTAACTTAAAGAAAGAGATGTCCTTAAATATACAAGAAGCCTACAGAACCCCAAATAGACTAGACCAAAAAAGAAATACCTCCTGTCACATAATAATCAAAACATCAAATATACAAAACAAAGAAAAAATACTAAAAGCAATAAGGGAAAAAGGTAAAGTAACATATAAAGGCAGACCTATAAGAATTACACCAGACTTCTCACCAGAGACTATAAAAGCCAGAAAATCCTGGACTGATATCATACAGACCCTAAGAGAACACGAATGCCAGTCCATACTACTATACCCAGCAAAACTCTCAATCAATATTGATGGAGAAACTAAGATATTCCATGACAAAACCAAATTTACACAATATCTTAACACAAATCCAGCCCTTCAAAGGATAATGGAGGGAAAACTCCAACACAAGGAGTGAAATTACAATGTAAAAAAACCAAGAAAGTAATCTCCCAACAACCCCAAAAGAAGATAGTTACACAAACATAATTCCACCTCCAATAACAAAAGTGACAGGAAGCAACAATCATTTTTCCTTAATATCTCTTAATATCAATGAACTCAATTCTCTAATAAAAAGACATAGGCTAGCAGACTGGATACATAAACAAGAAACAGAATTTTGCTGCATACAGGACACAAACCTCTGTGACAAAGACAGACACTACCTCAGAGTAAAAGGATGGAAAACAATCTTCCAAGCAAATGGTCCCAAGAAACAAGCTGGAGTAGCAATTCTAATATCAAATAAAATTGATTTTCAACCAAACGTAATCAAAAAAGATAAGGAAAGACACTTTATACTCATCAAAGGAAAAATCTACCAAGATGAATTCTCAATTCTGAACATCTATACCCCAAATGTAAGGGCACCCACATACATAAAAGAAACTTTGCTAAAACTCAAAGCATACATCACCACTCACACAATAATAGTGGGGGATTTCAACACCCCATTCTCAGCAATGGACAAATCATGGAAACAGAAAATAAACAGAGACACAATGAAACTAGCAGAAGTTATGAACCAAATGGATTTAACTGATATATATATATATATATATATATATATATATAGAGAGAGAGAACATTTCACCCTGAAACAAAAGAATATACCTTTTTCTCAGCACCTCATGGTACCTTCTCCAAAATAGACCATATAATCAGTCACAAAACAGGCCTCAAAAGATACAAAAATATTGAAATAATCCCTCGCACCCTATCAGACCATCATGGACTAAGGCTGGTCTTTAATAATGACAAAAACAATGGAAAGCCCACATACACATGTAAATTGAACAATGTACAACTCAATGATGACTTGGTCAAGGAAGAAATAAAGAAATAAATTAAGGACTTTTTAGAATTTAATGAAAATGAGGAAACATCATACCAAAACTTGTGGGACTCCATGAAAGCAGTACTAAGAGGAAAACTCATAGCTCTAAGTACCTACAAAAAGAAACTGGAGAGAGTATACATTAACAACTTGACAGCACACCTGAAAGCATTAGAACAAAAAGAAGCAAATATACCCAAGAGGAGTAGATAACAGGAAATAATCAAACCAGAGCTGAAATCAACCAAGTAGAAACAGAAAGAACTATACAAAATATCAACAAAACCAGGAGCTGGTTCTTTAAGAAAATCAACAAGATAGATAAACCCTTAGCCAGACTAAACAAAGGACACAGAGACAGTATCCAAATTAATAAAATCAGAACTGAAAAGGGAGACATAAGAACAGAAATTGAAGAAATTAAAAAAAATCATCAGATCCTACTACAAAGGCCTATACTCAACAAAATTAGAAAATCTGGATGAAATAAACAATTTTCTAGACAGGTACTAGATACCAAAATTAAATCAAGAGCAGATAAACCATCTAAACAGTCCTATAAACCCTAAAGAAATAGAAGAAGTCATTAAAAGTTTTCTCACCAAAAAAAGTCAGAGACCAGATGGTTTTAGTGCAGAATTCTATCAGACCTTCAAGGAAGACCTAATACCAATTCTCTTCAAGCTATTCCATCGAATAGAAACAGAAGGAACACTACCCAATTCATTCTATGAAGCTACAATTATGCTCATACCTAAACCACAGAAAGACCCAACAAAGAAAGAGAACTACAGACCAATCTCTCTTATGAATATTGATGCAAAAATACTCAATAAAATTCTTGCAAACCGAATCCAACAACACATCAAAACAGTTATACATCATGATCAAGTAGGCTTTATCCCAGGAATGTATGGATGGTTCAATATTCGGAAATCCATCAATGTAATCCACTACATAAATAAACTCAAAGAAAAAATACATGGTCATCTCACTAGATGCTGAAAAAGCATTTGACAAAATTCAACATTCCTTCAATGTTAAAAGTCTTGGAAGGATTAGGAATTCAAGGCCCATACCTAAACATAGTAAAAGCAATATACAGCAAGCCAGTAGCCAACATCAAACTAAATGGAGAGAAACTGAAGCAATCCCACTAAGATGAGGGACTAGACAAGGCTGTCCACTCTCCCCCTACCTATTCAATATAGTACTGGAAGTCCTAGTTAGAGTGATAGCTTCCTGTCTTGGATTCTAAGAAGAAATTGAGTATGTTTGGAGTTACTCCAGTTGTGGTGAGACAGCCACTAGGCAAGAATTGCCTCTTCCCATCTATAGACAAATTACTGTCCAGAAAAGGACACACTTGCAGAATAGTCGACTGATTATATCTGCCTAGACAGAGTAATCAGCCCTTAATAATTCTGCAGCACTAGGGTCTGTCAGATGATCCTGGTCTAGAAGGCTGAAGATCAGATGCTCCAACTTTTTGTAGTATAGAGACTGTCCAGGTGTTCAGCGGTCTCTATAAATTGGCTAAGTTTTAGAAGCTATGCTTTGTGCTTCCCATAATTTCAGTTAACTCAGTCATTCTGGATTTCTGATGGGGTTGAAAACTTATAGTCTCATAGCCAATCCTGGCTATTTACTTTGAGAGAAAAGATTTGAGTGGATGGTTTTCAGCTGACATTCATTCTAAAGCCAAGAAAAAAACCAGGTTCAGAAGTAAGTGTTTTAGTTAGGAGAGATGACAGAGGTTCTGGTTAGTCAACAAAATGATGAACTGGGTATTAGGACTATCTTGTACCTCACTGACACAAATTGGTATAATTATGCTCTAATTGTATTTTGAGAGAAAAGTTTTATTTTAACAGGAAGGGTGATATGTAGAAGGAGCTAAAGTGGGAGTAGTAAGGAGAGGAAGAGAAGGAGTAAGGAGAGGAGGAGAAGAAGGAGAGAAGCTATGTGATAAGAGAGAGAAAAAGAGAGAAAGGGGGGGTGGACATGGAGGCAGATGTTCACCTGTCTCCACCAGTCAAAGATAGTTGATATATCTAGGTTGCGTTTTGGGTTACACTTCTGACTGAGCATTACCAAACTTATAAAGCCTTTGATTAACTTTTTTAAAAAAAATGTATAAAAGCAAAAAGGAAAAGGGGGCATGGGATAGGGGCTTTCTAGGGAGGGGAAATGGGGAAAGGGGATGGCATCTGAAATGTAAATAAAATACCCAATAAAGTGGCTCATGGTCATTTGAGATTCCTCTGTGGAGAATTTTGTTTTGCACTGCACCTCATTTTTGTAAATTGGGTTATTTGAGTTTTTGGATTCTAACATCTTGAGTTTTTTATGTATTTGGTATATTAGCCCTCTGTCAGATATAGGGTTAGTGAAGAACTTTTACCAATCTGAAGGTTGCTGTTTTGTCCCATTGGCAGTGTCCTTTTACTTACAGAAGCTCTTCAGTTTCAAGAGGACCCATTTATCAGTTGTCTTAGAGCCTGAGCTGATAGTGTTTTGTTCAGAAAAATTTCCCCTGTGCTAATGCATCTGAGGCCATTTCCCAGTTTCTTTTCTATTAGATTAAGTTTTTCTGGTTTTATATTGAAGTCCCTGATCCACTTGGACTTGAGCTTTGGGCAGCATGATAAATATGGATAAATTTACATTCTTCTACAATGCAGACTACCAGTCAAATTAGCACCATTTGTTGAAGATGATTTTCTTTTTTCCCTCTGTATGAAATTGGCTTTTTGGTCAAAGATCAAGTGTCCATAGGTGTGTGGGTTTATTTCTGAGTCTTCAGTTCTATTCCATTGCTTGACCTGTCTATCTCTGTACCAATATTATGCATTTTTTTTTTTAATCACTATTGCTTTGTAGTACAACTTGAGGTCTTTGATGGTGATTCCCACAGAAGTTCTTTTATTGTTCAGATTGTTTTGGTTATCCTGGGGTTTTTTTTTTTTCATATGAAGTTGATAATTACTCTTTCAAGAACTATAAAAAATGTGTTAGAATTTTGATAGGGATTCCATTGAATCTGTGGAATGCTTTTGGTAAGATAGACATTTTCACTATGTTAATCCTGTAGATTTATGACCATGAGAGATCTTTCCAATTTCTAAGATTTTTAATTTCTATCTCTGGGGGCTTGAAGTTCTTGTCCTACATATCTTTCACTTGGTTGGTTAGAATTATACCCAGATGTTATATGTCAGAGTGTTTATCATTTGCATAAAGGAACGCTACTGATTTGTTTGAGTTGATTTTATATCCAGCCACTTTGCTGAAGTTGTTTATCACCTGTAAGAGTTCTCTTGATAGAATTTGGGGGTTGATAATTTATACTATTATATCATTTTTCCTTTGATGAGTATGAAGTGTCCTTCCTCATCTCTTTTGATTGCTTTTGTAGAAAGTCTATTTTATCAGATATTGGAATGACTACTCTGGTTTGTTTCTTTGGACCATTTGCATGGAGAACTTTTTCCCAACCCTTACTCTGAGATAGTGTCTGTTTTTGTTGCTGAGGTAAATTTCTTGTATGCAGCACAATGATGGATCCTGTTTACATATCCAGTCTGCTACTCTGTGTCTTTTTATTGAGGAATTGAGTTGATTGATGTTGAGAGACATTAAAGACCAATGGTTATTATTTCCTGTTATTTGTTGGTGGTTATGGTGGTTTTAGTATGCCTAGCCCGGGGAGTAGCACTATTAGGAAGTGTAGCCTTGTTGGAGTAGGTGTGACCTTGTTGAAGTAGCTGTGTCAGTTTTGGCATGGGCTTTAATATCCTTGTCCTAGTTACCTGGAAGCCAGTCTTCTCCTAGCTGTCTTTGGAACAAGAGTTGGGACTCTCAGGTCCTCAAGCCCCATGCCTGCCTGGATATTGCCATGCTCTCACCTTGATGATAATGAACTGAACCTCTGAACCTGTAAGCCAGCCCCAATTAAATAGCATAATTTATAAGAGTTGCCTTGGTCACGGTCTGTTCACAGCAGTAAAAACCTATCTAAGTATTATGTGTATGTGTGATTCTCTTCTTTTGGGTTTGTTGTGAGATGATTAGTTTCTTGTGTTTTCTTGGGTGTAGTTATTATCCTTGTGTTGGAGTTTTCCTTCTAGTATCCTCTGTATGGCTGGATTAGTAAAAAGATATTGTTCAATTTTTTTTCATGGAATATCTTGGTTTCTCCATCTACAGTGATTGAGTTTTGCTGGGAATACCTGGTCTGGTATCTGAGGTCTCTTAGGATCTGTCTGACATCTGTCCAGGATCTTCTGGCTTTTAGAGTCTGTTGAGAAGTCAGACGTAATTCTAATAGGTCTGCCTTTATTTTTTACTTGACCTTTGTCCTTTGCAGCTTTTAATATTTGTTTTTTATTCTGTACATTTAGTGTTTTGATTATTAAGTGGCCTGAGTATTTTCTTTTCTGGTCAAATCTACTTGATGTTCTGTAGGCTTCTTGTACATTTATGGCCATCTCTTTCTTTAGGTTAGAGATGTTTTTTCTATGAGTTGCTGAAGATGGTTTTTGGCCCTTTGAACTGTGAGTCTTCACCCTCTTCTGTTCTAATTATTCTTAGGTTGGTCTTTTCATTGTATCTAAAATTTCTGGATGTTTTGGGTTAGGTATTTTTTACACTTTACACTTTCTTTGACCAATATATCAGTATATTATACTGTATCTTTTATGTCTGAGACTCTCTTTTCCGTGTCTTGTATTCTGCTGGTGATGCTTGTATCTGTAATTCTCGTTCTCTTTCTTAGATTTTCCATCTCCAGGGTTGCCTTCACTTGTAATTTCCTTATTCTTTCTATTTCCAATTTTAGGTCTTGAACTATTTTGTTCATTTCCTTCACCGGCTTGATTGTATTTCCCTGTATTTTTTAGGGGATTTATTTGTTTCCTCTTTAAGGGCTTCTACGTATTTGCCTGTGCTTTCCTGTATTTCTTTTTGGGAAATCATTTATATCCTCCTTAAAGACCTCTACTATCTTTATGAAATAAAATTTTAGTTCACAATCTTTCTCTTTAGGTGTGTTAGGTTATCCAGGGTTTGCTGTGGTAGGAGAACTGGGTTCTGATGGTGCCAGATTACATTGGCTTCTATTGATTATGTTCTTGTGGTTGCTTTTCACCATCTGGTTATCTGTGGTGTTAACTACCCTGGGAGTTTCAGATTGGAGCATGCCTTCTTGAAGACAGGTATAGCAGTGTGTCCTAAAGTAAACCAGGGCTCCTGGGAGGCAAGTAGTGCTGTCTCTGGTGAGAGCAGGCCTCCTCTGTCCCTGATTAGAGAACTTCTTCTGGGAGACAGGAGGGGCTATTAAGTGGGTGAGCAGGCACACTGATCTGCCAGGGGTATAGGTGGACTTACAGACCCAAAGGTTATGGGGCTCTGGCAGGGTGGGACAGATCCCACATTTGTGGAGCTCTGTGGGGGTCCAGATGACATGTGTATTGGGGAGGGGGTCTCACCTGTGTCCTTGGTTAGGGCAGACCTCCTGGGGTGACAACTAGGCCTGTTGGGTCCAAGAACAGGCACATGGATCTGCCATGGGTGGAGGTGGAATTGCAGACCAGAAGGGTGATGGGATTCTGATACTGCTTTTAAAATGAATACAACAAGGCTGTGGAGATGGCTCTGTGGTTAGGAGCATGTACTGCTCTTGCTGAAGACTGGAGTTCAGTTTCCAGCACCCCCAGCATGCAGCTCACAAACACCAATGTCCTCTCTGTCCTCCACGGGCACCTGTATACACATGACATATACTAACACAGGATCTCAAAGAAACCCATACTTAAATATATAGTTGATTACAACAAAGTAGAAATTCGAAAAATGCTTCACAAAGTATATATCTTGCTAAAAGCAAGTTAAGAAGTTCATTTTAGCTTCCAGTTTGAGCCGTAAGTCCATTGTGACCCCAGGAGCATGGGGCAGCTGGTCATAAATTTGCCAGAAGTCACTAAACAGAGGAAGATGCAAACTGATTCTCAACTTTCTCATTTTTTATTCTGTCTAGGACCCAACTGATAGAATGACATTGCATACATTTATCTGGGCCTTCCTGCCTCAGTTACCCAATTGAGAAATTCCTTAGCCAATATTTACAGAGATCTGTCTTGAAGGTGATTCTAGATATGATCGAGTTCATAGTGTGAACAATTATTTTCCCTAGTAGCATGTGTTGCACAGTAAGGCTTACACTACATAAATAATGATGAACCAATTAAAGAGCAGAAACAACCAGTTCTTGTCACATATCCAGATAAAAATATATTTTTCAAGACAGAGAAAACAGAGCACGGAGTCAGAGTTGGCATTCTTTTTTGTTTGTTTGTTTGTTTTTGTTTTTTTATTGGATATTTTATTTACATTTCAGATGCCATTCCCTTTCCCCATTTCCCCTCCCTAGAAAACCCCTATCCTGTGCCCCCTTTTCCTTTTTGCTTTTATACAATTTTTTAAAATGTTAATCAAAGGCTTTATAAGTATGGCAATGCTCAATCAGAAGTGTAACCCAATACCCAACCTAGATATATAAACTATCTTTGACTGGTGGAGACAGGTGAACATCTGCCTCCATGCCCCCCCTCTTTCTCTCTCTTCCTCTTTCTCATCATCTTCTCTTCTACTTTATCTTCTCCTCGCCTTACTCCATCTCTTCCTCTCGGTGCTCCTTCCCCCTTAGCTCCTCCTACATATCACCCTTCCTGTTAAAATAACACGTTTCTCTCAAAATACAATTAGAGCATAATTATTCCTATTTGTACCAGTGAGGTACAAGATAATCCTAATACCCAGTCCATCATTTTGTCGACTAACCAGAACCTCTGTCGTCTCTCCTAACTAAAACACTTAGTTCTGAACCTGGCTTTTTTTCTTGGCTTTAGAATGAATGTCAGCTGAAAACCATCCACTCAGATCTTTTCTCTCAAAGTAAATAGCCAGGATTGGCTATGAGGCATTCTTAACTGAAACAGGATGGGAAAATGTATTTCATGAAACTCAAAGCCTTGGTGTATCACAGACTGACATATAAAATACTAGGACAGAAGAGACTGAGGAAAGGTGACTGAAGTGCACAGATGATCAGCATGGTAGAAGCGCTGGCTTCTAGGTGAGGTGTGAGGGAATAGAGTATAATGAACACGCTTACCTCCTTTCTTATTAGGAGAACACATAGTGGAGCCACAAGCCCAGGTTGTGAGATCAAATTACAGAATAGGAGGAAACAGAGCAAAAGTCACTGAGTCAGCCAAAAATAAAGTATGTTGCTTTCAAACTATTCAAAATCTTAAGTATTTCAAACTCTCTCCCTCATTTTTTTCTCATTTAAAAGCAGTCCTAGCTCTATATTCAAGCATTTGCTTACAGTGAACCCCATATCACAATAACTTAGCTTATCTGAAACCATAAGTTATAATAATAAATTATGACTCCTGGCTTCAGAGCCGGGGAGATGAAAACAAAGATATATCATAAAAATATTAACCCAGCCTCTATTACAGCTAGTACAGCTGTTGGAACCTAATTTACAGTGTCATAGAATTGCCTAATAGTGTCTGGTCATTACTGAAGGCAACCTTCTATAGTAGAAGAGAGAAGATGTATATATATTCGGACACACAAACCACCAGAGCAAGTAATTACTTATATAAGAGAATTTACTTGTTCTTATAGCAGGGAAAATTGATTATGAAATTAGAGTAGTTGTTGTGCTGCTGTTGTTGTTTTTGTTGTTGTTGATGATTGCTATGACAGAGGAAAGAGTGGGAACACAGTTCTCTAACGGTGCCAATGTGCTCATCAGCCACAGCTTTGGTTCGTCAAGGGTATGATGGTGAAAGTGACACAGGTACAAACCAGGATGGAGAAGACTTGGGTAGTTCTGGCTTCAGGTGAGACTCTGAGGGAATGCTGGGTACTACAGATAAACTGGACCTGCTTTGTTGTACGTGTAAAGGAAGCTCAACATGGAGACCCTCATCCAGGCCATGATACTCAGAGAGAGAACAACAAGACAGATCAACAGTAAATACAGTGGGGCTACAAAGCCACCAGAACCAACTGACAGACAGTAGGACACATTTCATTTCTTAGAGAAATTTCTGTTGTAATCAAGGGCAGTCACTCTCATAGCAATTTTGCTGTTTAGAGGTAGATGTGCATTCGAGCTGAAAGAACAGCAAGAACAGAGACAAAGGAATAAAGAGCAATTTAAAACAGAGGAATTACCATGCAAAATGGGTATAGAAAGAATTCTGGAACTATTGGGGGAAACCTACTTTGTGGAGAGTGAGGAAGACTGAAGATCATACATTACATGCTTTGCAGGGAAGAGCTCCCATCTCATTCACACGAAGGCTTTTCAAAGTCTCACATCCAAAGACAACAACCAGAGCACTCCCCTCTCTCTTCAGCTACATGGAGATTCTCTGCCCACCTGGATTGAGTTGAAATAAAAATCGATTCACATGTGAGCTCTGTGAACAAAGGGACAATGTTAGAGTTAGATGTTGAATCTTTCCTTTAGTTAGGATGATACTCTGGTCAGTGACATCCTGGTCCTTCCCTACTATGAATTTTTAGCTCAACTTTAGATCATGACTGCATCTTCATGGGGAATTGATACGAAGTTTTAATTATTTTGTCTCAATTTCCTATCATTAAATACAAACAAAAAATGACATAAGCAAATCGAAAGACGTAATTAGCAGAATTTGGAGACCAGTTTTTGGTCCCTCAGAGTGCACGGGATATAATGGGTGGGGTGGTGGCTGGACAAAGGTGGCACCTAATTGTTTGCCTCATGTCCATTTTAGAACCACTGACAGACAACCTAGAACATACTCTATGTCAATACTCTGTTTCAATTCCGTCAACTCTCCTCCCAATACCCTAAATAAAGTCTATTCTATACTATACTATACTATACTATACTATACTATACTATACTATACT
>JANHMN010000003.1:21097342-21111559 GCA_030674055.1 Rhabdomys pumilio
CTATACTATACTATACTATACTATACTATACTATACTATACTATACTATACTATACTATACTATACCATGTGGCTAGTACTTCAGGGGGAAGGGATGCCTCAGTATGGGCCCACAGAGGCACCCCCTTTGCCCATACCATACCATGCCTCTCAACCAAACATGCCCCTTTCTCTTCTCTTCCTTTTTATAAAACACAACACCCTCCCCTTCTCCTCTGAGTGGGTCTTCCCCCTGGGAATCCCCCCACTATGGCACTTCAAGTCTCTGCTCAGATAGGTGCTTCCTCCCCTACTGGGGCCAGACAAGGCTGCCAAGCTAGTAGAACATATCCACATACAGGCAACAGCTTTTGGAATAGTTCCTGCTCCAGTTGTTCAGGACATATATGAAGACCAAGCTGCACATCTGCTACATATGTGCAGGGGAGGCCTAGGTCCAGCCCCGTATGTTCTTTGCATTCAGTCTCAGAGAGTCCCAAAGGTCCAGGACTCTGTTGGCCTTCCTGTAGATTTACTAACCCCTTCAGGACCCACAATCTTTTCTCCTATTCTTCCATCAGTTTCAGCAAGCTCCATCCACTGTTTATCTTTGGGTGTATCTGTAGTTGTCTGAGTCAGCTGTGAGGTGGAGCCTCTCAGAAGACAACATGCTACTGCATGCAAGCAAACATATCACTGGGATCGGTGCTTGCCTTTGGAGGGGTCTCAGGTTGGGCTGGTTACTGAAGGCAACCTTCCGGAGTAGAAGCTGCAGACTTCCATTCATTGTCACGGCTGTCTAGCCATCTCGCCTGTCCTTCCCTACAGATGATCCTGAACACCATATCCCCTCCTATCTACCCTCCCTATCAGTTCCTTCTCTCCATCTGCCACTGTCTTAGTTAGGGTTTTACTGCTGTGAACAGACACTATGACCAAGGCAACTCTTAATTAAGACAATATTTACATGGGGCGGGGTTACAGGTTCAGTACATTATCATCAAGGAGGGAACTGGCAGGCATGGTGGAGGAGGAGCTGAGAGTTCTACATCTTCATCTGAAGGCAGCTAGAATACTGACTTATAGGCAGCTACCATGAGGGTCTTAAAGCCTCATGCCCATAGTGACACACCTACTCCAACAGGGCCACAGCTCCTAATAGTGCTACTCCCTGGGCCAAGCACATAAAACCATCACATTCTACTCCCTGGTCCTTGTAGGCTTGCTGAGACACGTGAGTCCTGGGGACCACACTTAGCCATAGCAAAATAAAAAGGTACATTATATCCAGCTTTTGAAATCTCCATAGTCTACAGCAGTCTCAACAATGTTAAAACTCCAAATTTCAGTCTCTTCTGAGATTCATCCAATCACTAACTGTAGTCCCCAAAGCAAGTCAGGAAACCAGCTGGGCAAACTCCAAACTCCACATCTCCATGGCTGATGACAAAAGAAGTCTTCAGATCTCCAGTCATTTTTTCATCTTTGTTGACTGCAACAAGTTTCTTTCTCCTGGGATTGTTCCACTCCACGTTAGCAGCTGTCCTCAGCAGGTATCCCACAGCTCTGGCATCTTTAACATCTTGGGGTCTCCAAGTCAACTTCACTAATGTCCTTCCCTGGCCTTTCACAGTGTCAAGCCTCAGCTGTTCTTCATGATCTCTTCATACCTTCAAAATCAGTAGCACTTAGAAGATTCTTATAAATTACCAAGTCCAACTGCAGCACAAGGTACAACCTTGGCTATCTCTGGAATATAGTTTCTTTGTGTTCTCAGAAAATGCTTCCCAGATTTCACCTTAGAGATGCTGGTCTGTTTTCAATCACCTCTAATTTCTTAGATCCAGCTAACCAGCATCAATTGTCCCAATAGTTCCTTCTATTCTGGACTCTAAAGTCAGAGCCACATGGCCAAAGCTGCTGAGTACTGCTGCTTGCTGGGGCTAGTACATGCCCCCCATCATTCTATTACCAGCTTTCTGTTTTACACTCCCTCACTCCCTAAACTTGGCTGTCCTGGAACTTGCCCTGTAAAAATCAGAGATCTTCATGGCTCTGTTTCCTGTAATGCTTGGATTAAAGGTGTGTACTATCATACCTGGACTTATCTTTTCTTCACCTAGAACCTGCTCTATTCAAGGCTGGCTTCGAATGCAGAGTTTTCCGCTTGCCTTTGTCTCCTGGGATTAAAGGCTTGTACTACCATGACTGGACCGAAACTTAGCTCAGTGAGATCTTGCCCCAAGATCATTATTCCATTAATTCAATCTAATATCCTTGAACACAGGATTTAGCTCCATTTCACTTCCTGGTACCCCTTTAATACTTAAACTATGTATTTTATATATTTCCTTCCTAAGATTGCTACACTTGTTCAAAACACTCTCCATAAGGCTTAACCAGAGAACAAAGTCTCTGGTTAAGTCTAGTAGGACAGCCCATTATGCCCCACTTAAAGAATTCCACTGCTTTCCAAACCCAAAATCCCCAAATCCACACTTTTTTTTTTTCAAATAAAAGCATGGTCAGGCCTATCACAGCAACACCCTAGTCCCTGGTACCAATTTCTGTCTTAACAAGGGTTTTACTGCTATGAAATGACATCATGACAAAAGCAACTCTTAAGGACAAAATTTAATTGGGGCAGGCTTACAGGTTCAGCGGTTCAGTCCATTATTATCAAGGTGGGAACATGGCAGCATCCAGGCAGGCACGGTGCAGGAGGAGCTGAGAGTTCTACATCTTCATCTGAAGGCAACTAGGAGAAGACTGACTTCTAGGCAGCCACAATGAGGGTCTTAAAGCTCATATCCACAGTGACACACCTACTTCAACAGGGCCATACCTCCTAATAGTGCCTTTCCCTGGGCCAAGCATATGCAAACCATCATAGCCTCTTATGACTATTACATTCCACCTTCTATGTCACATTCAATGTTCCTCTCTTGGGCCTTCCTGCTTCTTCAGTTTCTTTGGGTCTGAAGAGTGTAGCATCAGTATCCTATATTTTATGACTAATGACCACTTATAAGTGAATATATACCATGCATGTGCTTTTCAGACAGGATTATGTCACTCATGATGATATTCTCAAGTCCCACCTATTTGCCTACAAAATTAATGATGCCTTAGTTTTTAAAGCTGAAGTGTATATCATTGTGTAGATGTACCACATTTTTTTTAATCCATTCTTTAGTTGAGGGACACCTAGGTTGTTTCCAGTTTCTGACTATTACAAATAAAACTGCTATGAACATAGTTGAGCAGTGTCTTTATGGGATGGTGGAGCATTTTTTGGGTACATGTCCAGAAGTGGTATAGCTGGGTCTTAAGGTAGAACTATTTCAAGTTTTCTGAGAAATAGCCAAATTGATTTCCAAAGTAGTTGTACAAGTTATTACTCCCATTAACAATGAAAATGTGTTCCCCTTGCTCCACATCTTTGCCAACATGCATTATCTCTTGAGCTTTTTATTTTAGCCATTTTGATGGGTACGAGATGGAACCTCAGAGTTGTTTTGATTTGCCTTTTCCTGATGGGAACTTTGAACATTTCTTTAAGTGCTTCTTGGTCATTGGAGATTCCTCTGTTGAGAATTTTGTTTGGCTTTGTACTCTAATTTTTAATCGGGTTACTTGCATTGTTGGTGTCTTTTTGAGTTTCTTGTAAATTTTGGATATTAGCCCTCTGTCAGTTGTAGGGCTGGTGAAAACACTTTTCCAATCTGTAGACTGCTGAGTTGTCACACAGACAATGTCCTTTGCCTTATGGAAGCTTTGTACTTTCATGAAGTTCCATTTCAGATGTTGATCTTAGAATCTGAGCCATTGGTGTTCTATTTGGAGAATTGTGTGCTGTGTCAATGTGTTCAAGAGTATTTATCACTTTCTCTTCTATGAGATTTAGTGTATCTGGTTTTATGTTAAAGTCCTTCATGCACTTGGACTTGAGTTTTGTGTATGGTGATAAGTGTGGATCTATTTTTTATTCTTCTATATGTAGACATTCACTTAGACAACCAGCACCATTTGTTGAAGATGCTTTCTTTTTTTACATTGTATGGTTTTGTCTTCTTTATAAAAAATCAAGAGTTCATAGCTGCATGGGTTTATTTCTGAGTATTCTATTCAGTTTTACTGATCAATGTCTTTTTCTGTACCAATACTGTGGAGTTTTTAATCACTATTACTCTGCAGTACAGCTTGAGGTCAAGGATAATGATTCCTCTTAAAGTTCTCTTATGTTTAGGATTGTTTTGGCTATCCTGTTTTTTTCCCATATGAAGTTGAGAATTTCTCCCTCAAAGGGTATAAAAATTGTGTTAGAATTTTGATGGGGATTATATTGAATCTGTAGATTGCTTTTGGAATGATGGTCATTTTCAGTATGTTAATCCTACCTATCCATGAGCATATGAGATATTTCCATCTTCTGATATCTTCTTCAATTTCATTTTCAGGGACATGAAATTATTTGCATACAGGTTTTTCCCTTGCTTGGTTAGAGTTACATCAAGATATTTTATAGTGTTTGTGGCTAATTTAAAGGATGTTGTTTTCCTAATTTATTTCTCAGCTCATTTATCATTTGTATAAAGAAGAGCTACTGATTTCTTTGAGTTAAATTTGTATCCAGCTACTTTGCTGTAGCTGTTTATCAGCTGTAGGAGTTGTCTGGAAGAATTTTAGGGGTGACTTATGTATAATATCATAAAATCTGCAAATAGCAATACTTTGACTTCTTTTTCATTTTGTATCCCCTTGATTTCCTTACTGCTCTGGCTAGAAATTCAAGTACTATATTTACTAGATAGGGAGAGAGTAGGCAGCCTTGTTTTGTCCCTGAATTTAGGGGAATTGCTTTCAGCTTTTCTCCATTTAGTTTGACATTGGCTGTTGGCTTGCTGTATTTTGCTTTGATTATGTTTAGGTATGTCCTCTCTATCCCTCATTTCTCTAATACCTCTAACATGAAGGGGTGTTGGATTTTAACAAAGGCATTTCAGCATCTATTTACATAATCATGTGATTTTTTTCTTTCAGTTTATTTATACAGTGCATTATACTGATAGATTTTTGTATATTGAACCAACCCTGCATTCCATGGAATGAAGCCTATTTGATCTTGATAGCTGATGTCTTTGATGTTCTAACCCCATTCTTGACATGGGTCACACACCTAGTGAGGTAGCCAAATCTTACATCAATATATGTAAAAGAAGCTGCCTTGTGATACATGGATACTCATCACATTATCAGTAGGTCCAGGCTCACAGTGGAAGCTCTGAACCCTTACACCAAAATGTATCTTCCATGATAGTCTCAATACAAGGAAGAGTACATTGTCTTCTTCTCTTTACAACCTAAATATTTATGGTTGAAAGAAATCAAGATTTCTGGCCCTTCTTTTCTCCCTCTTGCCCCTTCAACTGGAAATATCACCGAGAATCTTTGTTCCATTAAAGTTTCCTTAAGATTTATATGTAGTGCCCATTATTTTTCTCATAATGCTTTAGCTTTGACTTTTTGGTGATGTGCAGTTTCTTTTCACTGTCAGTAAGTTATTATAGCCCAATTTTGTCCCAGGTCATACATATCAGGCTTCTCATACTGCCTGTAACTTCAGCTGCAGGGGAATTGAACCCTTTGGCTTCCTCAAACACCTACTACACCCATGGGCACTTTCCCACTCAGAGACACATAATTAGAAAAATTTTTTTCAAAGCTAGATGTTGTTTTAAAATATTTGTAACACTTTGTCCAATATATAAAAAGAAAAAATAAACAGTAACTATCGTTCAGATGGAGTTGGCTTTAAACAGGTTTTTTGAAATAGTTTTGTTTGGTCTTTGAAAATGTCACACATGTATACAGTGTACTTTGATTCCATCACTATCCTCTCCAGTTCCCTAGTTGTCCCTCACCTAACTTCTCCTGACTTCATGTCTTCATTTTTCTTTTTACTAATGATTCCTAGGGTGCAATTAGCTTGTCAATATGCACACGAATATGAGACTATCTGTTGTAGTTTGGAACCTACCAGGAGCCAAATCCCTAAAAGAAAATAATCCTCTTACTCCCCAAAAGTCATAAATTTCAAATAGCTCCTCTGCTAAGGATGGAGGGCTCAGGAGTCCCTCTTTCTAAATCTGCAGGAATTTTCACTGGCATGAGCACTGGCAGCTTCTTGTAGGTAACTACATCTCCTGTGAGTTTATGCATGATATACCTAATAAAATGTATTCTTTAACTGAAAGGGGAAAAAAACTTTTCTTATACAATATATTTTGAGCATGATTTTCCCTCCACCAATTCCTCCTAGATCCTCATCCACCTGTCTACTCTCATAATTTTTTCTTCTTCCCTATATATCTCTCTTTAAAACTAACAAACCAGCAAAGAAAAAGAAGAATCACACAAAAACAAAATCTACAAAAGCAGAAATCAAATATACAAGCAAAGGAATGACAAGTTAAACAAAATGTCCAAACAAAGAACTTAGACCAAAGTCTACAGAAATACCATAGAGTCATTTTCTTCTGGCTAGGACATAAATCTACCTTAGAAGCATAGTTATTATACCCAGTACAACTCCACTGGATAAAACCATTTTATCTTTAGCAGTATTAATTGTAGCTAGCTTCTTTGTTGGGAATGGGAGCCTGTTCACATGAACATATACATGCACACATATGCACAAACAATCATACATACATAAACATATTCATGAACAAATACATGCACACACATAAGACAAAATTGATACATTCTGGAATATGATGTGTATATTAATTAGGACAGTATTTCCACAGATAATTTCTTCTGCTAATTGTAGTGTCTTTCATGGCATGAATTGATCTTATGTGTCTCCCCTTACCTTTAATTAACCTGAATACTCACACAAAGTGCTACCACAAAAATCCTCCTCTCCTCCCTTCCAACTTCCTCTTCCCCTCTTCTTTGGAATATATGCTTTTTTGGCCTGGGGGTTTCAGAACTAGATAGCATCCATTCTCCTCATTCTATGGTTCCAAAGGCAAACTGAAGCTCAATACCACCAGTGGAGAACCAAGGAATTTATTGGGCTCATTACCAGAGCAGGTGTGAGTAGCATACAACCAGCTGTAAGGACAGGTTGGAGACCGAGGAAAAGGAAAAGCAGTGATTGAACCTTCTCTTCTCTTCTTTACTAGAATGTCAGCAGCCAACAAGACCATGTGCAATGATATTTTGCAAGTAGACACAGCTTGCTTTTTGAAACTGGCAGCTGTTTAGGGCTCCCAGGAAAGTGTTGAACAAGAAATACGTGCCACTTATCAAACACCCCCAGAATAGTCACTTCAAAGAGTTAAAATATATTACTGTGGGTCTGGAGAGACAGATCAGGGGTTAAGGGCTTGTACTGCCCTTGCAGTGTACTGAAGTTTGGTTTCAAGCTCCTACGTTGAACAGATCACAACCACCTACACCTCCAACTCGAAGGGATTCCTATGTTCCAAGCTCCCATGAGCACTCACACATGAGTATACATTTACACACAGAAATGTAATTTAAAATATTGAAAATAAATCTGTAACTAGTATATACTATTATGAAATGGTATCTTGAACGTTCATCAGGACCAAAGAAAAGGATATATTTTCTCTTGGCCACCTACACTGAACCTAACCGAAATTGTATTATTCAGATTAAGTTATAATTTGTATAGATTTACACTTGAAGTGTATACACTATCTAACAATATTCATGCTGTGTACGCAATTCTGGAATAAAAAATGCTGTGAGAAGATGGCTTACAGGTCATTTTGAGAAGACTAAGAATCAGTCATACAAAGTTGTTCTGAAATTGCCTGAATTCCTAGGTGTTTTGCAGTTTTGTTTTCCTTTATTTTCCTCATTTATCTGGAACATTAGGACAAGACAAAGGCTGTGTATGGAGTGGATTCTGTGTCACAACTGCTGAGGAAACAGCTGAGATGTGAGGTATGACTTAGTGTGTGATATCTCCTGCAGTAACAACATTGTGAATGGGTTCAGCAGCTTCTGAGGCTGAGATGGACATGGCTTTCTAATTTGATAATGAAATATCTGAGTTACCAGATAGATACTGTCTTAGTTACATTCAACAAAACATCAGGACCACAAAGCAAGTTGTGAACGAAAGGGTTTATTCTGCTTACACTTCCACATTGCTGTTCATCACCAAAGGAAGTCAGGACAGGAATTCAAGCAGGGCAGGAACCTGGAAGCAGGAGATGACGCAGAAGCCATGGAGGGTTGATTACTGGCTTGCTCCTCTTGGCTTTTTTGGCCTGCCTTCTTGTAGAACTCAGGACTATCACCCTAGGGATGTCATCACCCACAGTAGGCTGGGCCCTCCTCAGTTGTTCACTAATTGAGAAAATGCTGGATCTCATAGAAGCATTTCCTCAACTGAGGGTCCTTATACTCTGATAACTCTAGCTTGTGTCAAGTTGACTCATAAAACCAGAGAGTTGCAAACAGTGTCCTTAACTTAAATGGTGGTTGGGGGAACATAAGAATGGATCCGAGAACCCTTAGAACATGAGACAAGTTCATAGCCTGTTAACTTTTCCACCAACAGTGAAGATAGAGCCTAGAGGCAGAGAGGTTACTACAGATGAGCACAAAGGAGCAAATTATAGGGAAACAGGTTTCTAAAACTGAGGTGATGTTGATAACCCACAGTCCCGGATTACCAAATAAGGCTGAATATAGAACCAGGATGGAAGAGATGGAGTGGAAGGTGACAAAAGTGCACACAAGGATCAGGATGGTTTGTGTGGCCCTGGCCTCAGGAGAGACTCTCAGCGAATGTTGGGCATGGATGTACTGGACCTGCCTCTTGTGCCTGTAGAGGACGCTCACCATGAAGACGCTGGCCCAGGACATGAGACTCAGACACAGAACATCAGTGAAGCTAAGCAGGAGAATATACAATGGGGTTGCAATAGTACCAGAAACAGATGCTGAGCAGTACCCATAGGTCAGTTTCTTAGTGGCATTCCTTCTGTTGCTAGAGCTTGTCACTTTCACGAGTATCATGACATTCAGAAGCAGATGCATTGGCCAACCGAGTGAGCAGGAAGGGCCCATGTACTTGATGGCTTTGTGTTTAAGCTTCATCCATTTTGTGGTGCTTGAGCTGATTGTGGTTGCTTGGAAACAACTCAAAAGGCATGTTGTATACAGTGAAACCCCCCGGGATACTCTATAAAGGTAAAGTACAAGTTTACACCCAATGTCATCCAGAAAATATTTCATCCCGAATTCTGCCATTATCTGTGGAATTCCTCTAGAGATAATAGACAAGGAGTTGGCTAGAGTCAAATGCTTTACAATTAGGGCTTTGAGCTTCAAACCTTTCCCAGTAAATCCCAGAATTAAATAATGAAGCAGAACTGAGGAATTAACCAGGATTCCTACTGCGGTCTGCAGGATGAAGACTATACCCATTACCATGTTCTCTGCTTTCATTTTCTCACTATCAAAATGTTATTAGCCTAAGCATATCTGGGAGGGAAATGTGGGAGTTTTCACTACTTTCATTCAAGAAGCAGGTGCTGTATCTCAGTGGTGAATACTTGCCTAGTAAGGCCCTGGGTTTCATTGCCAGCACCTGAAAAATAATAACTTGAATGAAATATTCTTCATTTATCATGTGTGTGAATCTTTCTCGGTGTTCGTTCATCTGATACAAACATCACACATATAATAAGCTAATAACATCTCTGGTAAAAAGACATGTTGATAGGATCCAAGAATTATTCTAAACAAGGAGTCTGAATCAAAGCTTCCAATGCTACTAATGTCAGAAATGATATTATGATAGTTATACAAACTACAGTGTTACATAAGTCTCATCATGCTCCATACACGCCAGTAACGATATGTTAAAAATGTGTGGAACACTAAGTCCAAGATCCACATCATGCACACCCTAGCCTGTCAACTACATGGAGACACCAACAAGAAATTCTCATCACGAAGACAGGAATGTGTGTGGTGAGTAGACCCAAGTTTCTTATAAACATGCATTTTGTGGAGAGAGACACAAAGAGCCTGAAGAAGGTAAAAACCCATAATATCAAGGTTTTAGTGCCACCATACAGCTTAGTCAAAGATACCAAAAAATGTTAGTTGCAAGCTCAACTGAGGTATCTACACCACCTATTCTTGGCTCAGGAAACAAGTTTCTGCTTTCATTTACAAGTAAAAAACCAAGATCAAGGTTCAAATGTCAAGATTCAAATCAAGTTATGTTCCCAGGTCTCCATTCAACTTTGCTTCAGCTCAGGCTCTGGATTATTTATTCAGACATCAAGGTCGTTATAAAACTTGAAGTGTGGGGCGCTTTGTGAATCTACATGAGGATAAAAAATAGCATTATTGCCTAGAATTTCATGTTTCCTCATGCCATTTGTGTATGAGACATAGAAAAGATGCCATCATGCTGCAAATGGTTCAATAATTTTAAAGTAAAGCTAAAATTTTGTTAATAATAAAATTAATATTTTTTTCATGCATTTTAAAGCCCCTGAGGACATGACTACATTTAATGTAAAACAGAAAAACAGAGACAGCAAGACAGAGGGGTCTGACATCTGAAGTCATCTCGTGGACTCAGTTGCAGAATATTCATTTATCATCGTGGCATAAAGGTATTAACATGTGGAAGATGTCACATTTGGAATTGTATTCCAAATAATTCTCACAAACCTCTCAATCTTTCCATTTATGGAAGTTACATTTGAGTCCCATGCTTATCTAATATGTTTTCTGTCATTAGGTATAACTATCACCTAGGAAGACAGTGAGAAAAAATTTCACTATATAATAAAAAAGACAGGTCACAGTGAGCAGAGAAGAAAAATGAGAGAAGGGATCTGGAGGGATGGATAGTCACAGGTGAAAAATTAAAATGACAAATTCAAACACAGCTCACTTCTCAAAAATGAAGAACTGTTTGACTAGTGGACTTGGTTTTTAAATGTGTAAAACAGGAATTAGAAACCATTAGGATAAAAAAATCGATCACATCTTAGGTTATTTACTTCAAAAATTTGCAGAGAATAGCTAATCATTCATAAATCTAATTTTCCTAAACCACTCACTGTTTCTAAGTCATCACATCAACAAAGCTGACAAGGGGGTGCTTGGGGGCACAGTGGACTTACCTAGAGAAGAAGATACCACTGAAAGCTGCCACTCCAGGAGCTGAGGGCTACTGTGTTCCAATGCAGAGCTCCTCACTAAGTCACAGGTCTGATGGTGCAGGCCTGCAACCCCAGCAGCTCTGGAGGCAGAGGCAAGAGCATCACAAGTTCAGACACAACCAGGCCAGACAGGGAGTCCAAAGAAGGCTGAGGAACTTAGCAAGAACTTCTGAAGATCAAAAGGTAACGTGAGGGCTGAGAATACAGATTTAAAAGCAAGCGCTTACTTGGCACATATAAGGCCTTTGGTTCAATCCCTGTACTAAAGGAAACACTATACTAAAAATGATGATGATGATGATGATAATAAAAATACTCCTTTTACTAATAAAAAGAATGGAGAAAGAGGGTCTTTGTGGACAAGAGCTAAAATCAGACACGAAATTATCTTGATTCTCAGAGAAATGGTCCTGTATTAAATTTTTCAGTGAAATGGAAAAAGCTGATAAAACTGCAGACAAGAAATGAACTTGACTTTATCTAAAATAGGAAGAATGAGATCAATTCAAAGACTAGAGAATCACAATATGCCTCATGCATGTTCATCTTCTTAAACCACAGACTGACTCTGAGCCCTGAGTCTGAGCCAGGTCAGTGGACAGAGGCAGAATGGACTCACACAGAGAGAGAAACTTCCAAAAACTGCAAATCCAAAACAACTCTTCTGTAATATTTCATCGGCAGCGCTCTTCACTTATTCTGAAGTCATGTCTGGCTCTGAGTCTATGCGTTCCTCTCCCGTGTTATTTTCTGACAGGAAAAGATGGAGGGTTTCATTGATGAACAGAAAAGAAGACAGGGCTATTTCTTACACTCTGAAAGCAAGTATAATTCTCTTTCATCTTCCCTTTAGAATTCTGGGGGCATTGTCCTAACATGGTCTGCAGACTCACAACATAATAGAATCATATTAGTCAATGTTTGGCCTTTGACACTGGACTATAATCTGATAATCTCCTTTACAGTTCAGATAAATCGTAATTGTGGTGCACAACAATATTGGCCAATTCTCCTTACATTCATGAGCATATGCAACATAATACTTACTGTTTTCTTGACTAACCAAAGAAAATCTTAACAACAAACTTAATTTTTTACTTCATATCTCAGGCATAGTTAGTTGCAAGGGAAATAAGAAATATACACTTGCTATTTATTTTCCATTTGATACCCATCTATTTCCCATTTAGTTGCGTAGAATTTTAAAGTATGAAAATCTTTTTTCTTATAGAATACTTTGTATTATTTAAGACATTTAAAGTGGATATAAACATTCATATTTCACCATAATATTTTTCACTTATTGAAAATATATTTATTCTTTGAGATTTTAATACAGCATATATTTATCATGTTCTGTCACATTCCTCATCTTCTCTCTAATCTTACTTGTTTTCTCCACACACAGTGAACATTATGTTCTTTCCCTCTCATAAGTAAAAGCACAAAAGAAACACTAAAGAAAGAGGACTAAACATCACTGAAAACATAGAGTCTGAGAAGTATTAGCCAACTTCTGAGTATGAGCCTGATCTCCAGTGTGGTTGATATGCTCAGTATCACTCAATTGAAGAAAACTGATTTTATACCTTTCCTAAAATTTGATAAATTGCAAATCACTTTTTCGTGGGGCATGGAAATTTAACCAAGTTTCATCAAAGGAAGAATGGAAATTCAAGGAGGAAAGAATGAATGAATAAAAGAAAGAAGAAAAGAAGAAATGAGGGGACAAATTCCACTTTAAAGAGGAACATATCAAGGATAACCTTTAGGATATTGCGGAAGTAATCAGATTTTCACAAGAGTGGGTAGATAAATCTATTCTGCACCTAACAGTAAACATCCTTGAATTACTGTTAAAATGTTTTCCATTCTTAATTCCAATCACAGCCATACGATCAGTGCTCTGTGCCCATCTAAGTCTTAAGCTTGTAATTATTTATCTCTTGAGATGAAAGTAATGCTCACCAGGATGCTGTGATGCCACAGGAGCAAGTGCTGAGCTGAAAGGCTGAGTCTTTCCTGTGTTGAGATGAGACTCTGGGCTCCGATTTATAGGTGAATTATCTCCAGTCCCCTTTTCTACTTTAGCAGTGATTTCAACTCAAATCTAGATCCACAACACCATCTACATAACGGACCGAGAAAACTTTTAAATTGCTTTCCAATAATTATGTGTCAGTGCAAATGTGTCCAAAACACAGGTTCAAATGCAGTGAAACAATTAAGAAGAATTAGAAAGAAAACATCTCTGTGAGCCCACAGTGTCACAAGGAGGGATGCAGAAGCCACAAAGGGCCAATCCTAAGAAAATTAAATAGATGGATATAAGTCAGGTTGAGCACCTTTTCTATTACCCAGACATTCTTGGAGATTTTTTTTAGTCTTTGAAGATCAACTGAACATGGCGTGAAGAAAGGAGATATAATACATAGTCTTTGCCTTTCTTTCTTAAAGCCATATTTTTTTTTAAAAAAATCAATTTTCCTGTGCAATTTTCACTCATTCTTTTTAAACTAGAACTTATTTCATTTCATGCATAAAGCAAATCATATGGATAGTTAATGTGTAGCCACATATTTAGAGTTATTTTGCTTTAAACTTCCTTGTAAGTGGATTGTAGTATACATATGCATATCTTTGCCTGTACAGACATGAGAAGAGAATGATGGTTACTAGAATATTTTTAAATTACAATATTTTATCGATTCTTTGGGAATAACATGTATACATTCAATGAAGTTTGATTATGTTCACTCATTGAATAATCCTCTAGATCCACCCTCAAATCTATTTTTTTGTGTGTACTTCTGGCTATCCTGGAACTCAGTTTACAGACCAGGCTGGCTTTGACCTCATAGAGATCTATCTGCCTCTGCATCCTGCTGGGATTCAGGGCCTGTGCTACTGCATCCTGGCTCCTTTTGTATATTTAAACACCGAGTTTATCCACTCATTTGGTGATGGTTTCTTTGTACCTTTGATATTAAATGAGGCTGAA
>JANHMN010000003.1:21192296-21275192 GCA_030674055.1 Rhabdomys pumilio
TTCCTTCTTTCCTTCCCTTTCTTTTTTTTTTTTGCTTCCTTTCTTGTTCATCTCATTTTCCCCTTTATTTCAGTAGAGCTGATGGAATTTTTAATATAGATTTTAATTACAACTAAAATGAAAAGAAATCGTTGTGAAAAAAGTAAGATGCTTCCAGGAGCACAAGCATGACTTTTCCCAAACCCACTTCCTAATGTCTTCAGTTCTCACTACTCCTGTGCACTGTTCACTCACCTCAATGCTGGATGACACCATTGTAGTTGCTGTGATCTTTGTCATGAGAAGTAAGTCAGCTGAGCTCTAGTGAGACTCTTTCCTTCACTTAAAGGTTCATGATCTCCTGGTATTCTTTCCCAGAAGACAAGTCATTGTAAACTCAGATCAAGAACCATGTTGACAGCATCTTCACAAGTGTCTGAGGTAACTTTTAAACACCTTGGTCCTGAGTTCCTGTCAGAAAACAAAACAAATAGTAGTGTGGATTACAGGAGCAACTCCAAGGAAGCAACTGGGAATCAGAGTAAGAACTTTTCTCTCAGCATTTGAAACACAAAGAGGATGATATAGAGGCATGCAGAAGGCACAGGGTTTCATGTCTATGAAAGTATAATTTCATGACCTTGCCTCTGGAGGGTCCTTCCCTGTCACCCAGTATCTTAGACAGTTTCAACATCTCAAGTGTGTTTAGTCCCAAAGATATGCAGGACAAATGGCTAACTGAGGTGCCTATTAACATATCATAGCATATTCTGGCTGCCAGCTTCTCATAGCATTGCAAATAACCTCTTACAGGATTTGGCTCCTTTCAGCACTACCCCTGCCATCTAAATTAAAACTCTTTATACTATCATCTTCCCTTCACTTTCCCTAGCTCCTCTATCCTTTAAAACCTAGATAATAAGTTAGTCTATGGGGTAACTGTATGCTTACTGCTTAGAAGAAAATACAGCCATCCCTGACAGTGAAAAGGGCTGAGCAGAGAGGACCAAATGTTGGTCTTGTTTCTTCTCAGGGTCCTCCTTGTCTTCTTGGTTCTTCTCATGCACTTTTTTTTCTTTCTTTTGCACTGTTTTCTTCGGCTTCTGTTGCTCTCCTCACTTCTCTCCTCACGGCCTGGTCCTGTGTATGGGCTTTGTCTAATGTGCTATAATTACTCAGTGCCTTAGATGCTTCTAAATGTTTCTGAATGTTCTCTCTTTCATATCTACAATAAAAAACCTTCTTGTCAATGAGAAGTTGGTGTGGTCATGTCCACATTTTCATTAAAAAATGTCCAATTATTAATGCACCACATTCTTCAGGTTAATGTTTTGAAATGATTAATCCATGTTGTGTGTCACTCTTTGTTGACTCTTATGTTTTAGAGAAATACATTGTATGTGTATAAAACAATTTATACACATTGGGTATAAAGTTGGGTGAATCATCTCAATGTGAGCTATCAGGAAGAGGGCTGACGGGAGCTTAGCTTTAATTGAATGCAAGTATACATAGGAATATATGCCAAAGTAGCAGGTTTCATGAAGCATCATTATATACGGGGGTTTGCCATTATCAATATAATCACAGAAAATTTAAATATGATTATAGCTGTAGCAATGTTACCAGTAGCAGTCTGAGAGATTTGTCTTTTGATATGTCTTTGTAGACTTAATGTTGGCAGAATTATAAATTTTTGAATAAATGGTGTGAAAATTAGCAAAATTATTTTTTGTCTGTTTATTTCTAACCGATGAAGAAATTGATATTTTCCCTTATGATTTTAGGAAATTTTATTTTCCTAAAAATAACTAGCCTGAGGTGAGGTAGTACAATCAGGAGACAAGAACAATTGTTGCTTTTTCAGGGGACTCAATTGAGTGCCCAGAACCAATTTGGTAGATAAATAGCCATCCAGGATAAACCTGAGCCCTCCTCTGACCTGCATGAACAATCATGTATCACATCATACATGTGGTACAGGTACATACATATTGCAACATATTCAAACACATAAAAGTAAACCTTTTAAAATGATAACTACCTCGTCACTAGACAGTGTTATCCTTTTAAGTTCCACCATTAATTACATTCAGGATCCTACAAATTTGAGATGTATAAAAGAGAAATTTCTTCTTCCTCTGCTATCTATTTATGGAGATGAAATATGAGTATGCCTAAAACTTTATTGTGCTTATCACTGAAGAAGTCCTCCTTCAAGAACACTTCAGGTAAACTCTTCTGTGGAATTAAAGAAGAATAAACCTTTGTATCTATTTCTCTCTTATTGATATAAAAAACATTTTATATTCACTGGAAAATTTCCTTTAATTAGATTATAATTATTTAATTAGGTAAATAAACTTAAGAATTATATAAATGTCTGGTCCTGTACTTATAGGATAAAGCTCAGAGTCTTTTAATGAACATAGCTGAAAAGAGAAAAGCAATAGAAAATATAGCTTGCAGCCTTAAAAATGAGGATTATCATGGGACAGTTCTGGCTACAAAATGAATCATGATTGTACAGCATATAGATGATGGGGACACTTCCTCTAGCAGGAAGTAGCCTCCACATGCATATAGCCACAAGCAGACTCATCATAGGAAGCAGCCTCCACAGTGTCAGGCAAACATTATATCTACTACACTACGGAAACTCAAGTAGCCTCCAGTGAAGAAAGCAGTTTGCCCTACCAGTAAGTAGCCTCCACAGAGCAGGAGGTGGGTCCTATTATACGTGAACATAGTTTTAGAGTCTCACTTCAAAAATTAGAAATAATGCCAATGTGGCTTACCCCATTTATTTCTTCAGTTTGTTGTTTCCACCATCTTGATATGAAAGGAAAGATAACCTACTGGTGTGCAGCCTGGAAACATAATTGTTTGTCCTGTGGATAATAGGTCAGTCTTTCCTGTGATTGTGATTAGATTCTCAGTACACAACCTATACGTATACTATTTCCTGGCTTCTTACCAAACAGAACAATTATTACAGGATGTTTGCTCACACTGTGAACCCTTGTTAGTCTGTGTTCCACCCACCTCAGGGCATGGCTGTTCCTTTAGGAGGTGAAAGGCAGGAATGGGGGGGGGTGAGGGTGGGGAGTTGACTGTGCTTATACCATGCAGTTGCCAGGAGGGTGCTGGGCTTCAGGGAATCACCTAGACATCACTCTGGGGGTGTGAAAGCACAGAGATTGGAAAAGCCAGAACAGGTATTCCCTGGTTTTCAGGCTCCCAATTTCTGCTGGAGAACTGCTCATAGAAGTTGAGAATGGAGACACCTAGCTGGTCTGCTCCTCTGAAGACACCATATCCTGAACCTTCCTAGAGTAGCAGATTAGAACCCTCCTCCACAACCCTAAGCCCCAGAGCTGCAACTGGGAGCCTGAGGCACTCAGAACCCATAACCCACCCAAACCCCACCCCCCTGAAATACCACTCCCCATCCACCCCTCAATTGGTCTTTTTGGCTGGGGCAGACACCTAGCTGGTCTGCTCCTCTGAAGACAACAGAGGAACAACTGTACTTCGGAGCAGAGGAGGAACCACTGCACTACCAGCAACAGATTTTAGGATCCCAGAGGCAGCCTGAGTCCCAGAAGCTCTTCCACCCAGGAGCTCAGGATCACAGAATTACAGAAGCAGCTGGACTCTGAAGAGTTTTGACACAAACAAGATAACTGGAAAGACAGCCTCTAATAAGAGACAGTGAGTGCAGGTAGCACTAGAGATAACCAGATGGTGAAAGGCAATCGCAAGAATATAAGCAACAGAAACCAAAGTTACCTGGCATCATCAGAACCCAGTTCTCCCACCATAACAAGTCCTGGACACCCAATCACACTGGAAAAGCAGGATTCAGAATTAAAATCACTTCTTATGATGATGATAGAGGACTTTAAGAAGAACATAAACAACTCCCTTAAAGAAATACAGAAGAACACAAGCAAACAGGTAGAAGTCCTTAAAGAGGAAACACAAAAATCCCTTAAAGAATTGCAAGAAAACACAACCAAACTGGTTAAGGAACTAAACAAAACCATCTAGGATCTAAAAATGGAAGTAGAAACAATAAAGAAATCACAAAGGGAGACTACCCTGGAGATAGAAAACCTAAGAAAGAGATCAGGAGTCATAGATGAAAGCATCACCAACAGAAGATAAGAGATAGAAGAGAGAATCTTTATGACTTCTCACAGCCCAAAGTCCACCCTGCACCCTGTGGAGTAAATTCAGTCAAAGTCCTGCACTTCTGCCCCCCTGAGCAGCCTGGGGCAGCAGACACATGGGACCCACAACTCAGCCCAATAGGACCCATACCCATGCAGGAGCTACAGCCTCAAAACTGTTAAAGAAAATGCAAAATGCAAAAAGCTCCTAACCCAAAACATCAAAGATATCCAGGACACAATGAGAAGACCAAACTTAAGGATAATAGGTATAGATGAGAGTGAAGATTCCCAACTTAAAGGGCCAGTAAATATCTTCAACAAAATTATAGAGGAAAACTTTCCTAACCTAAAGAAAGAGATGCCCATGAACATACAAGAAGCCTACAGAACTCCAAATAGTCTAGACCAGAAAAGAAATACCTCCCATCACATAATAATCAGAACATCAACTGCACAAAACAAAGAAAAACTACTAAAAGCAGTAAGGGAAAAAGCTCAAGTAACATATAAAGGCAGACCCATAAGAATCACACCAGACTTCTCACCAGAGTCTATAAAAGCCAGAAGATCCTGGACTGATGTAATACAGACCCTAAGAGAACACAAATGCCAGCCCAGACTATTCTACCCAGCAAAACTCTCAATCACTATAGATGAACAAACCAAGATATTCTATGACAAAACCAAATTTACACAATATCTCCCCACAAATCCAGCCGTACAAAGGATAATAGATAGAAAACTCCCACACAGGAGGGAAACTACAACCTAGAAATAGCAAGAAAGTAATCTTCCAACAAACCCAAAAGAAGATAGCTACACAAACATAATTCCACCTCTAATAACAAAAGTAACAGGAAAAAACAATCACTTTTCCTTAATATCTCTTAATATAAATGGACTCAATTCCCCAATAAAAAGACATAGACTAACAGACTGGATACATAAACAGGACTCAAGATTTTGCTGCATACAAGAAATGCACCTTAGCGATAAAGACAGACACTACCTCAGAGTAAAAGGCTGGAAAACAATTTTCCAAGCAAATGGTCCCAGGAAACAAGATGGAGTAGCCATTCTAATATCAAATAAAATTGACTTTCACCCAAAAATTGTCAAAAAAAGATAAGGAAGGACACTTCATACTTGTCAAAGGAAAAAAATCTACCAAGGTGAACCCTCAATTCTGAATATCTATGCTCCAAATGCAAGGGCACCCACATTCATAAAAGAAACTTTACTAAAACTGAAAGCACACATTGCACCTCACACAATAATAGTGGAGGATTTCAATACCGCACTCTCAGTAATGGACAGATCATGGAAACAAAAACTAAACAGAGGCACAGTGAAATTAACAGAAGTTATGAACCAAATGGATTTAACAGATATCTATAGAACATTTCATCCTAAAACAAAAGAATATACCCTTTTCTCAGAACCTCATGGTCCCTTCTCCAAAATAGACCATATAATTGGTCACAAAACAGGCCTCAACAGATACAAAAATATTGAAATGATCTCAAGCATCAGATCACCACAAAGTCTGGTATTTAATAATGACAAAAACAATGGAAAGCACACATACATGTGGAAACTGAACAACACTCTACTCAATGATGACTTGGTCAAGGAAGAAATAAAAAAAAGAAATTAAAGACTTTTTAGAATTTAATGAAAATGAAGGCTCATCATACCAAACTTATGGGACACAATGAAAGCAGTGCTAAGGGGAAAACTCATAGCTCTAAGTGCCTACAAAAAGAATATGGAGAGGGCATACACTGGCAACTTGACAGCACACCTGAAAGCTCTAGAACAAAAAGAAGCAAATATACCCAAGAGTAGAAGTCAGAAAATAATTCAACTCAGGGCTGAATTCAATCAAGTAGAATCAAAAAGAACTGTACAAAGAATCAACAAAACCTGGAAAGAGTTGGTTCTTTGAGAAAATCACCAAGATAGTCAAACCCTTAGCCAGACTAACCAGAGGGCACAGAGACGGTATTCAAATTAATAAAATCAGAACTGAAAAGGGAGACATAACAACAGAAACTGAGGAAATTTAAAAAATCATCAGATCCTACTACAATAGCCCATACTCAAGAAAACTGGAAAATATGGATGAAATGGACATTTTCTAGACAGATAACAGGTACCAAAGTTAAATCAGGAGCAGATAAATCATCTAAACAGTCCCATAACCCCTAAAAAAATAGCAACAGTCATTAAAAGTCTCCCCACCAAAAAAAGCACAGGAACAGATGGTTTTAGTGCAGAATTCTATCAGACATTCAAGGAAGACCTAATACCAGTTCTCTTCAAACTATTCCACAAAATAGAAACAGAAGAAACACTACTCAATTCGTTCTATGATGCCACAATTACACTCATACCTAAACCACACAAAGACCCAACAAAGAAAGAGAACTTCAGACCAATCTCCCTCATGAATATTGATGCAAAAACACTCAATAAAATTCTCACAAACCGAATCCAAGAACACACCAAAACAATCATTCATCATGATCAAGTAGGCCTTATCCCAGGAAAGCATGGTTCAATATATGGATATCCATCAATGTAATTTACTATATGAACAAAAAAGGGATAAAAATAGGAAAGGAAGAAGTTAAAAATATCACTATTTGCACATGTATGATAGTATACTTAAGTGACCTGAAAACTTCCACCAGAGAACTCCTAACCTGATAAACAACTTCAGCAAAGTGGCTGGATATAAAATCAACTCAAACAAATCAGTAGCCTTCCTTTACTCAAGGGACAAACAGGCTGAGGAAGAAATTAGGGAAATGACACCCTTCACAATAGTCACAAATAATATAAAATACCTTCGTGTAAATTTACCAAAGCAAGTGAAAGATCTATATGACAAGAACTTCAGGTCTCTGAAGAAAGAAATTGAAGAAGATCTCAGAAGATAGAAAGACCTCCCATGCTCATGGATTGGCAGGATTAATATAGTAAGAATGGCCATCTTGTGAAAGCAACCTATAGATTCAGTGCAATCCCCATTAAAATCCCAACTGAATTCTTCACAGAGTTAGAAAGAGAAATTCTCAAATTCATTTCAAACAACAACAACAAAGAACAGGATATCAAGAACTATTCTCAACAATAAAAGAACTTTTGGGGGGAATCACCATCCCTGACCTCAAGCTGTACTACAGAGCAATAATGATAAAAACTGCATGGTATTGATAGAGAGACAGGCAGGAAGATCAATGGAATAGAATTGAAGACTCAGAAATGAACCCACATATGTATAGTCACTTGATCTTTGACAAGGAGCTAAAATCATCCAGTGGAAAAAGGAAAGCATTTTCAACACATGGTGTTGATTCAACTGGAGATCAGCATGTAGAAGAATGCAAATCAATCCATTCTTATCTCCTTGTACAAAGTTCAAGTCCAAGTGGATATAGGACCTTCACATAAAACCAGATACACTGAAACTAATAGAAGAGAAGGTGGGGAAGAACCTTGAATACCTGGGCACAGGGAAAAGTTCCTGAACAGAACACCAATGGCTTATGCTCTAAGATTAAGAATTGACAAACGAGACTTCATACAATTGCAAAGTTTCTGTAAGGCAAAGGACACTGTCAATAGGACAAAATGGCAACCAACAGATTGAGAAAACATCTTTACCAATCCTACTACATCTGATAGAAGACTAATATTCAATATATTCAAAGAACTCATGAAATTAGATTTCAGACAATCAAATAGCCCTATTAAAAATGGGGTACAGAGCTAAACAAAGAATTCTCAACTGAGGAAACTCTAGTGGCTGAGAAATACCTAAAAAAATGTTCAACATCCTTAGTCATCAGGGAAATGCAAATGAAAACAACCCTGAGATTCCACCTCACACCAGTCAAAATGGCTAAGATTAAATCTCAGGTGACAGCAGATGTTGGCGAGGATGTGGAGAAAGAGGAACACTCCTCCATTGTTGTTGGGATTGCAAGCTGGTACAACCACTCTGGAAATCAGTCTGGTGATTCCTCAGAAAATTGGAGATAGCATTACCTGAGGACCCAACTATACCACTCCTGGGCATATACCCAGAAGATGTTCCAACATATAACAAGAACATACGCTCCACTATGTTCATAGCATCCTTATTTATAATAGCCAGAAGCTGGAAAGAACCAAGATGACCTTCAACAGAGGAGTGGATACAGAAAATGTGATACATTTACACAATGGAGTATTCCTCAACTATTAAAAACAATAAATTTGAGAAATTCTTAGGCAAATGGATGCAACTAGAAAATATCCTGAATGGGGTAACCCAATCACAAAAGAACACACAAGGTATGCACTCACTGATAATTGGATATTAGCGCAAAAGCTGGCAATACCCAAATACAACTCACAGACCACGTGAAGCTCATAAAGAAGAAAGAGCAAAGGGTGGGTACTTCGGTTTTTCTTAGAAGGCGTAACAAAATACTCATGGGAGCAAATATGGAGACAAAGTGTGGGACAGAAACAGGAGGAGTCATTTGGAGACTGTTCCACCTGGGTATTTACCGTCACCAAAAGTAGACACTGATGTGGATGCCAGAAAGTACATGCTGACAGGAGCTTGACATAGCTGTCTCCTTAGAGGTCTGCCAGAGTCTAATGTATACAGAGGCAGATGCTCACAGCTAACCATTGAACTGATCATGGGGTTCTCAATGGAGGAGTCAGAGAGAAGACTGAAGGAGCTGAAAGGTTTGCCGCCCCATGGGGAGAGCAACAATTCCAACCAACCAGGGCACCCCAGGGTCTAAACCACCAGCCTGGGAGCACATAGAGAAGGACCCATGGCTCCAGCTGTATATGTAGGGGAGCAGGGCCTTGTTGGGCATAGGTGGGAGAGGAGATCCTTGGCCCTGTGAAGGCTGGATGCCTAGTGTGAGGGAATTTGAGGATGGGGTGGTGGGAGTGGGCTGGCGGGTAGGGGCACATCCTCATAGAAGCAGGAGAGGGGATGGGATACGGTGTGTTCCTGGGTGGGGGGAAATGAGGTAAGGGGATAACATCTGAAATATAATTAAAATATCCAATCAAAAAAAAAAAAAAAACAAAAAAAAGAAGTTGAGAATGAAGTGTTGGGGGTCCATAGACCCAAAACAGGTCCAGGACCAGGGGCTCCCAAACTCCTAGACACCTAGGAAAGTGTTGCTGAGTTTTGAGGAGTTGAGAGCACAGTAAGGGACCCAAGGGCTGGGGATGGAGTCTAGCCTGGGGATGGAAGAAATGTGAGCTCTGGCTTAGCTCTGAGATGATTGTGCTTAGCTTGGCTGTGCTTGTGGCTTGAAGCACAGAGAGGCCTTTTGTGGGAGGCTTAGGCTGCAGGATGGTAGAAAATTTATTTATGCCTACTTCTCAGGGTCAGACTCCAGATTAAAAACTTTTGCATGGAGGAATGTCTGGAAAGGGAAGCTTATTGGCTAAACTTTCAGGGTCTCTAGGTATCTCATTAGCATGGAGAAATCTGTACTGGGCCTTTGTGATCATAGGTCACATAGGTTGCCTAAATCTCAGGTGTGTACTCACCTGAGTCTCTGGGTCTCAGACCTGCTCTACCTTACCAAGCTTCCTGGCATGGTTTACCATACCACAAACCTGGAGATTGTGCTATTCACTGAAAAAACAAAACAAAACAAAAAAAACCTTTTTCTAGTTGTGGTGTGACTCAACCCTTAACACATAGCTTCAATCCCTCAGGCTGGAATAAAGACACACCCATACACACACTTTTAATCCCAAACAAAGAAAGTAAAGTTAGTTTGTAAAAGGACTCACCCATGCTTGAAAGTGGTGTTTAATTGACTGACAAAGTGACAAAGCAGAGAAAGATTTGACAGAACAGAATATGCTCAGTTGTCAGGAGCAAAGAAAGAAAGAAAGAAAGAAAGAAAGAAAGAAAGAAAGAAAGAAAGAAAGAAAGAAGAAAGAAAGAAAGAAAGAAAGAAGGAAAGAGGGTAGTTTTAGCAGGATAGTTATGAGTTGATTGCAAAGAGAGAACAAGCTAGAACAAGTGAACACAGAATGAGCCAGAGAATGAGATGGAGCCAGATTAGAATGTATTGCATAGTATGAGGCCAAGCAAAGCAATTCAGGAGAGGCTGAGAGAAACAAACCAGACTGAATTATTTACAATGGAGAGGATTTGGAGTCAGAATGGCTAAATTGAACCATTCCACCAGAAAGGATGAGCTTATTCAGCAGTAAATCTCAGAGGGTGAAAACAATTTAGTCCAAGATTAGATTTTAAGGAGGCTAGAAGCTTCAGGACTAGGTCTGGGTTAGCATATGGAGGCAGTATGCATCAGAAACAACAATTAACAGGCAAAGAAAAGTTACATTTATGACTATTATTTACATAACACCTGTTTGTCTATAATACTGTCTGCTGGAAGGATTGAAAATTACTTCTAATTTACTTTGCCTTAATATTACCTTGGAATAAAAGTAAAAAAAAAAAAAAAATACACAAATAAATTCAAGAAAGGAATTATGAAGTACTGGAAGGAATTTTTTTCCATGAAGTTTTTGAGTTCTCAGTTTGTTCCTTGAAGAAGCACAGATGAATTCCAGTTTTAATGCTAAGCAGTGCTATAGCCAGTGTTGGAAATGACACAGATATTAACAATTTTGTTGTCAATGATGATTTCTTGAGTAAATGCAAACAACAAACCCGGTAACAACAATATGCATATATGCTGTTGTTAACGTGTCAGGAGAGATTTAGAAGACACTAAAAACTATCTTCCTGAGATGTTTTTATTGTAGATCGTAAAGCTACAGTGGATATCCTTTTCATATATACGCCGACTGACAAATATGTACTCTCTTGTAGTGATGCCATATACATAAATAGATAATTTCTTAATTCTTAATGATGATCTTATAAGAATTTCTAAAATTAAACTAATAATTATTAAGCTTCTTATAACAGGACTGCTATTATAGTTCTAATATGAAAACTGCAACTAGAACTATTCCAGTCTCCACGTGTCAGGAGTTAATTGCTTCTGAGATATAAAGCAAGTGTTCACAAATTAGATTATATTCCAAGAGGTTGTAAAAGAATTAACCAAAGGCCATATAAAAGAACTAATGACTTATTGTAGGTGCAATATAGAAGACAAAATATTGACTGGGTTCATCTATAGAAAACACCAATGATAACTTAGCCACAAAAATTATGAGTTTTAACTCTCCATGAACCTGTAGGAGCCAGTGACAGAAAACTAATGTTTAGCCAGATAATTACTCTTAATGAAAACACATGTAAATATCTTTGTTGTAAACTTCTTATTCAGTTTATGATTTGAATTTATATTTGAACTTTTAGTAAACTTTTGCAGAGAAAGATCTTGGGAAAAAAACATGTGATCTATTACCCTAGAAAAGGTACAAAAAAACCCACCAGGAACAATTATATTACATGACATTATTACATCAGAGAAGAGAGTCAAATTAGGAGAAGGAGAGAGCAAAATTGGGAGGATGAAGGAGGAGGACAATAGAGTAGAGTAACTTAGAAATTTAGAAAACAACTTAGAAATTGAGACAGCAATCCACAGAATGAAGAGAGAAATGGGGACAAAGAAGAAGCTGCAGAGATAGCAGGAAGAGCAGGCAGGCTTCTCCTTAACATGGTATGGAACAAGACTTTTTTTTATTGGATATTTTATTTACATGTCAGATGTAACCCCTCCCCCCAACCCCCTATCCCATCTCCCCTCCTCCTGCTTCTATGAGGATATGGCCCCACCCACCCTCCCATTCCCACCTTCTCACCCACGATTTCCCCCACACTGGGGCATCCAGCCTTCAGTGGACCAAGGACTTCCTCGTTCACCTATGCCTAACACTGTCATCCTCCCATACGTATACAGCTGGAGCCATGGGTCCCTCCCTATGTGCTCCCAGGCTGGTAGTTTAGACCCTGGAAGTTCTGGTTGGTTGGTATTGTTGCTCTCCCCCATGGGGCTGCAAACCCTTTAAGCTCCTTCAGTCTTCTCTCTAACTCCTCCATTGGGAACCCCATGATCAGCTCAATGGTTAGCTGTGAGCCTATGCTTCTGTGTATTTCAGGCTCTGGCAGACCTCTAAGGAGACAGCTATATCAGGCTCCTGTCAGCATGTACTTCTTGGCATCCACATCAGTGTCTACCTTTGGTGAATGCACAAGGGATGGATACCCAGGTGGAGCAGTCTCTGGACAGCCCCTCCTTCGGTTTCTGTCCCATGCTTTGTCTCCATATTTGCTCCCATGAGTATTTTGTTACCCCTTCTAAGAAGGGCCAAAGCACTCACACTTTGGTCTTCCTTGGAACAAGTCTTTTCTTAACAGCAAGGCTAGCTTAGTTTTACTAAAGAGGGCAAAATTTTTTTTCTTACAGACTTGGGTTTAATTCATTTAGCAATAAACAGGAAGAGGATAGAAGCCTTTCTTTCTCTATGCAATAATGATTGTAGCTCATTTTTCATCCAGAATGAGTGAGTTCTTTCTGCACAGACACCTGGTCTTTTGCTATATATTCTTATGTAAGTATGAATCTGTAAGTATGTAATCATGAGCACGCAGCTGAACCCAACTGGGATGCATAAAGATGTATGAATGTGTGTGCTTGATTTTGTATATGAATGTATGTGAGTTTATGCATATTTGCTTGTGTAAAAGTTTTTCTTCTGCTAGTGACTCTCTTCTCCTGGTTCAATAAATGTTAATTGATCCAAACCTCTGTCCTGCATGGCAGGTGAAAGGCAAGGCTTCTGGGCAATAAAGAAAAAAGCCCTTGCAATTAATCCTTTACTTAATCCCTTCTATGTTATGATGAGTTGCTAAATGCCAGAGACTCTGCAATTTCTAGCCTCAGAGAAACTCAGGCAGGTAGGCCAGGTACCACTGCAGAGTAACTTAGAATCAAGATAGGTTACTGTTATTGTAATAAAACCCTAATTTATCTCAAGACTAAGATTTGACTCTGCAGTTTCTCTTTCCTCTTGGCTACCTTCAAGAGAGAACCACCACCCCAGAATAGGCTCTGGGCATTAAGGCTTGGTCTGTATTGTAATGCTAATTACTGTCCCCCAGACCTTGTTGTCCTCTGGAAGGAGAGAATCCAGCAAGTAACCTCAAGTGATGCTATGTAAACTTGCTGCACTGCCTCAACACTATGTTATCCCTGATTGATGATTAAAGATGCTTACAACCTATAGCTGGGTAGAATAGAGATAGGTGGCATTTGCAGTTTCCAGAATTGGGGTCTGAGAACTTCAAGGAGGAAGAGAAGAAGGTGGAGAGACAAGGTAGCCTCTATGGGGAATGTGAATTGTGAAAACATAGCCATGAGGGCTAGCTATTGGAGTTAAGAGCTGCCCAGATGATAAATGACAAATTATAACTTGGGGTTGTTGATAGGGAAGTAGATTCTAATAGCATAGTGGGCATATATATATAGATTAAGGATAATAATAATAATAATAATAATAATAATAATAATAATAATGTCTTTCATTCCAAAACTGAATGATTAAAAGTGGGGCAGAAACCCCTAATTGAGATTAAATATTTTCAACAATAAATTTATTAAGTAACACATGATAAGGACTCACTTTTAACAGAATTAATTTCAGATTCTTGGTTAAAAAATGTGTACTATCCCTTTAAGACTAGGAAGCTAGAGAAAAATAGTTCCTTAGCAACATTGTTTTGCCCAAGCTGCATGGGGTTCTTGACAAGTATTGAAATACATGCTGGTATGGCATGCATGATTCCAGAGGAGTGATTTTAGTGGTTAAAGCAAAGATAATAGGAAAGACAGGCTCCAGTCGGAGACAGGGCAGGTAGCACTTAGGAAATTCAGATAGGAAAAGGCATCTTGTTACTCTCATAGGCATTGTGCCTATATAACACATTTAGGAATACAAGGCTTAGTCCCAGTCCTTCTTTAACTTTTCTAACTGATTTGATATGGTTAGCCTGTGAGTTAAGGGCCTATAGCAAATTCATGGCTCTGAGTTTATTTTTATGGTGTTTTCTATATTTTATTTAGAAATAGCTGACAAGAGTTAACAGACAACAGTCCAGATTGCCTTACATAGATAGTTGGTTTTCAAAATGTCAGAAGTCCACAGAATTGACATTACAAACATTTCTGTATTAATATTATTATCTGAGATAGCTTCAAGCATATAGAAAAACTGCACAAAGTTAATAAAAAGTTTATCCATCCAATTTTACTTAGATTATTCTGCCACAAAAGACTATTTCATGTGTGTGGATATTATGAATGATGAGTGCTTGCCTGAAAAATGAGGTGCCCTATGATCCATAAATAGTACTGCTGTAACATATGTCACAGAGAGCTTACTATACATATCCTATCTAAATCACACATTACATCACATAACCCCAGTTGAGTTATTAAAGCTAGAAAATTTATTTCTACATAACATTATTATCTTATCTTTTAGCACCTCTAATGCTTCCATAACAATAGTACCGTTTGTGGTAGAAGAAAATACAATATTCTCATGAAAATTCTAAGCAAGAATAACTGTAGCATTAGCAACTTTCATCCTTTAAAATATGTTTACACTTAAATAATGGAAACTATTTCATAATAAAAGGCCAACTACTGTCCAAGAGAAGCAAAAGTATGACAGTTAAATCCTCAGATGCTTTGAGGTGATCACCAAGTGACAATTTTTGTAATATGCATAGAATGCTCAGAGATAATGAATTAGACAAAAGTTAAATAATTGAATCAGAGAAGATTAAAAATACGCTCAGTTTCATACAAACAAAAATAAGAGAAACTTTTTTTGTTTTTGTGAAAGGGTAAATGGGAACAGAACTAAAGATCAAGTATCTGAATGAAACAAACCTAGCAGTGTAGATAGATACAGACCATCTAGGCAAACCGGAGGATGGTGTGGTGATATCAAAATTTTTAAAAAACAGTAAGTTGTTCCCTCATAAGGATGTCACTAAAGTCAGATTTTAAAGGTCTCCCCACCAAATTCCATGTTATATATGTTACAGTGAATATGGGAATGTGGAAACTTTTAGAAGATCAGTGGTAAACACATGGTTTAATGGCATGTGCATATTCTAGAGGACTGAAGGAGTCCACAACAGACATATTTTTCCTTTGCAGAAAAAATGGTTTTTTTTCCTAAGAAAGTTATTATAATTTAAGTAAATTATTAATGTAATTTCTCAGTCGAAAGGAACACCCCAGAGGTATATTTCCCTAAACATGTGAGTATATGCAAAGATAAGAATTTATACATAATTAAAATATTTTAATTAACCTTGTAGAAAGTGGATGTGACAGCACACAGAATGTCATAGGAGTAAAATGAATGGAAAAATGTCACAGGGGATGATTACAGGTTTTAATTACTTCATATTTTAAATTACATATTAATTATACATAGTAATGATTATATTATGATACATTCATTCATTCACATTATGTGATTATGTCATATTTATCCTTAATTACCTCATTCATATCCCCATTTTACTCTCTTTGAGGTTCTTTTGATCTCAGGGATTCATATTTTACTCTGATTCTTTTTTGTTTCTTGATTTCACATGAAAGAAAATGTAACACTAGCCTTTGTGAGGCTAACATTTTTAAGGAGACATATGTTCCTTATTTTTCTACTAAATTTTCAAGGCAATGATGATGTTTGAAGATGTGGTAACTACATACTGGAAGCATTGAACGACAGTTAGGAGCTGGATAACTGGTTCATTGGAGAAAGGCTCATCATGATTTTGCAAAGGAATAGAGTTTCATTCCCAGCAAGCATAGCAGGTGGCTCACAACTGCATTTAATTCTAGACCAGAGGATCCAACGTGCTCTTGCAACTGTAGGCATCAGGCAATGCACATGGTGCACATACATGCACTGAGTCACATACACATACACAAAATAAAAAATTAAACTATGATTTAAAAAAAACCTTCAGGGCCTAAGAGATAGCGTGGTGGCTGAAAATACTGATAGCTCTTCTAGAGGATCTAGGTTTTATTTCCTACACTAAATGTTGGCACACAAATGTCTATAACTCAAGTTCTACTGGGTTTAAGGCTATTTTCTGTTCTCTGCAGGAATATTATGCATGTGGTGCACAGACATGTACACAGGAAAACTTAACATACACATAAAAATGAAGGTATGAATACATGTATGAATATGTGTGCGTATACATATACACACACACACACATACATGAGAGGCGAGAGAGAGAGAGAGAGAGAGAGAGAGAGAGAGAGAGAGAGATCATAAAGTCTGCTTTCACTGGTGTACTTTTTTTTTTATAAAAATGCCTATTATTTGATAACTTATAATAGGATGATTCTATGTATTTGAAATTTCTTGTTATTGGATAATAAATAGTGCAAAAGACAGAAAAAAACCATTATAATAAAACAACCATGATCAAATCACATGACAGAGGAGTCTGTTAAAAGATGATTGACACTTTCCAACTGCAGTCTTGGCATTCTACAATGGATAAAAGGATATAGCAATATACAAGAAGAGAGAGATTACCTTGGCTCATGCAATATTTGGAGGAAGCTATGTCTTGTTACAGAAGGATAAAAACAGGCTGCAACTAGACTTGAAATTGCTGATGAGAACAAAGGGGAAATATATTGGAAAGCATATTTCTAAAAATATAAATATACTTACTCCCCATAATCCCAAACTTTCGGAGTAGCTTGTAAAGATTACATGTACAGAAGAGATTGAGTAAGAGATAACAAATGTACAAACCAGGATGAGGATAGTTTTTGTGGCTTGGTCCTCGGGAGAGACTTTATGAAAATGCTGAACACTGTGGATATGCTTGACTTGTCTCTTGTGTCTGTAGAGGATACTCACCATGGAGACACTTGAGAAAGCCATGAGACTCAGACACAAGCCATCAGAGAAGCAGAGTAGAAACATATACAGTGCAGTTGTCACATTTCTGGAAGTCAACCATGAGCAGTATCCATAATTCACCATGTTAGTTAGATTTTTGTTGTAATTGGGTCCTAACACTCTTGCTGGAGTCAAGATGTTTAGAAGCAGGTGTAGAAGCCAGCTGAGTGAGCAGGAAGGACCAATGTACTTGGTGGCTCTGTGTTTAAGCATCATCCACCTGGAATTACGGGGGCTGATTGTGATTGCTTGGAAGCAACTCAGTAGGCACATGGCATACAGGGACATTCCCCTGGTTATTCGGTAAGTATACATTATCAATTTACATCCAATATCATCCAGAAAATATTTAAATCCCAAATCTGACAGTGTCTCTGGAATGCCTTTTGAGATGATAGTCAAGCAGTTAGCAAAAGTCAAGTGCTCTATAATCACATCTTTGGGCATTAAACACTTTCTGGTGAGTATCATAAAGACATAATACACCAGCACTGAGGAATTACCAAGAATTCCCACTGTAATATGAACGAAGAGAAATATTCCCATCGCCAAATTTGCAGGAGTCATTTTCATTTCTATTAAAAATGTAAAAAAAAATTATTATGATTGTGATCCTGGAAATAAACTGAGTGTCCTTTATTTCATAGAGTTAGCTTAAAGAAAATAGTTATCACTTTATTGAATTTATATGTCTCTTTCACTGAAGAGTGTTTAAAAGTCTTCTCTATATATAAGTAGATATTCTCCATTCTTTCAATGAAAAAATTTTAGATGGATGTGGTAGTGAACCCCTTTCATCTCAGGACTCAAAAGACCGAGAATACAGATCTATGAATTGGAGGTTCTCTAATTTAAAGAGACAGTTCCAGGATAGTCATTGCTACACACAGAGAATAATGTTCTCAAAAATTATAAAAGAAAACAAGGAAGCTTAATGTATTCATCTCTTTTTGACTAAACATGATGATTGGGGTCAATTTTCAACTACATACAGCAAATTTAAGAGATGCCATTATTATTTCTGAAGTTCAAATGAAACAATTAAAATTCATCATGAATAACAACAGAAAATATTTGAAAATAATATTCAAAATGAGTGAGTAAATATTCAGAATATTTAAAAAATATTTAATTGTAAGATTTATCTTGTTTTAAATGATGTGTGTGTTGCTCCATTGCATGTGAGTGTGAGTATCAGCAGAAAACAGAGGCTTGTGATTTGTAGATGGCTTTAAGCCACCAGCAGGAGCAAGAAACAACACAGATCCAAAGTAATAGCAGCATGCACTCTTAAACAGACACTCCTCTCTACCACCAAAGGAGTATTTATATTTTATACAAAATATAAAACAAATGAGAAATTGGGTTCATGACTGACATAATTTTATAAACTATTCAGAAATACCCAAAATGTGTGCAAAATGATGCTCAGCATCTGGAGTAATTAAGGAAATACAGTGATAGGATGCTAATGAGAGTAACAAAGAGAGATCATTGAGTATCTTTTAAACATGTATTAAAAACATACAAAAATAAAAGCAGGAGTTTAAGGGGATGAGCACATGGAGAAATTATAGCCGCAATGCAGACCATATGGAAAGCAAAACATTGTAGACAGTACACAATTTACCATTGTTTTTCTTTAACAAAATTGAGAAAATGATTACTAGGTTTCAATGTAGTGTTACTGCATCTTCCACATATTGAGTCATCAATTCTTGTTATTAATATTGACAAATGCTGGAAAAGAATCTGGGGATATGAGAGGTTATCAAAACACACAGGAAGAGACTAGTGATGAGTAAAGATAAACGAGGAATCTGGTTTTCCCTGCCTTTGCCCTGAAGAGTCTCAGCAGTTCTCAAGAACGTACAAACATTTCTTTCTTGAATGTTTGGTATGGCTAGATGCTCAGAACTTCTGATTCTGGATGAATTTGTGTAAAATGGATATCCAGCTGAAGACTAATGGGATTGTGTCTGTATCTCCACATCTTGCACAAAAATTAATATTAAATTATTCAAAAGCTGAAATACTAAAACTCTCAGAGAAAACTGCTGGTAATATAAGACGTAGGTAGAGGCAACAGCACAGGACATGCACTAAAATGTAATGACTGTAACTACATTAAAAGCTTTCTGCACGTTAAAGGGAACTACCAGCCAAGTAGAGATACAAGCTACAGAATGGGAGAAAATCAATGACTTCTGTATTTCAACCAGGAGTTTAAAACCTAGACTGTCTAAAAAAAAAAAAAAAGTAAAGATTAAACAGCCTCTTTACAAACTTTCAAGTTAATGAAATGGGAGAGATTTCTTTATGAACGAACCACAAATGGGCAGTAAATTCTTTTAAAAAGTATTCAGTCTATTTAGATACCAGACAAATAAAAATTACAAATACTTTGAGACTCCATTACACCCCAGAGAATGATTAACAACAAGAAAATAGACGCCAACAATGCTGATGGTGATATGGGGGGAAATCCTCATTCTACATTGGTAGGAGGGAAATTATTACTTTCATTACAGAAATACGTGCAAAGATTTGTCAATACAACAATGCAGGGCTACAGTTTGACACACAGCTATATACGTTTGATCATATAACTCAACGTCTCTATGTCCTACCATGAAGATACTGGATATCCATGTAAAACGCTGCATTATTCACAATATAGCAAAGAAGCTAAGTTCATCCCAGAGGTTCATCAGCACATAACGAAAGTGTGCTATCGAGACACAGTGGAATTTCATTCATCTGTAAACCATCTGCAAAGGAAAGTGAAATCCTGAAGAATTCAAGAACTATATGAACTTGCAAAGAATTCTGCAAGATGACACAGACTCATAAGAAAAAAAAAAGCATGTTCTTTCTGAAACAAGGACATGGATCATAATGTCCACATGTTTGTAAGTGTTGACAGAAAGCGGATTTGGGCTATGAAACCAGAAAATAGGTCAAAGGTAAGGGGAACAGGTGTTGTAGAATCAAGGGGAGGATAATAGGACAATGTGTCACTAAACTATGAGTAAAAATGAGTTAATATCAGGGTCTAGAAGAAGTACCTTCATATTCACTTTCATAGGAGAATCATTCCAGCAGCTGAAAGGTACAGTCATTCCACATGGTCATGATCAAAGACATGCATGAAGACAACATGGTATACACAATGGTGTAGTATTTATCCTCAAAGATGAAATTTGACACATCCTAAAACATAGATGACCTCAACAGACCCTATGTTAAGTGCTATGACCGCTCATGCTGACCATCTAGCTGTGGTACCTACAACGATCGATTACACATACACAGAAACTAAAACAACGAGGCCAGCAAGACTGCTCAGCAGGTAAATGTTCTTTCCAAGAAGCCCAATGACCAAAATTCAATCCAGGGTCCCAAACATGAATGGACAGACACAGTCCCAAAACATATCTTCTAACCTCTACACATACATGCTCTCTTATGTACACATGCCCTCCCCAACAATAAATTAGTTATATAATGAATATTTAAAAACATTAGCATGATGATCAACAGGAATGAAAGTAGAAAGCAATAAGTATTTGTCTCAAGTACTGAGAGTTTTGTGTTTATGATGAACTGTTTCTAGATCAGATGCAGAACAGTAGAACCGTTATCCACACAACTGAACTGTACACTCAGAATGGTTAACATGGTAGATATTTATAGTTTGATATTAGTTCCAATGTTAAATGTAAGGGCATTGTTGTTGATACACAAGAAGTTCTGGTAACTAAGGTGGCCATCATCTACATTCAAAACTGTCTGTATTTAATAAGTTAGTGATATTGAGTTTAAAGTCACAATGATGAGTTTATATTTTTGCCTGTAAGAAAAGTGTGTTAGGAGTATAATATGGTGGAGTTTTGTTATTGTTTTTGGGTTGGTTTCACAATAATCTCTGACATCAGGCAGATATATGATATCTTCTGAAACAGTGGCCAAAATAATATGCATAGAGAAAGCCACACAGACCTGTGTCTATTTTCCAGAAGCACACAGGGTGAAGTAGACAGGCTTCATATGAGAAGAGAACTGTATCGGTGTGTTCTTGTATATAACATATGAGCTGGATTCATACCACAACCAGTTTGGGGCTATATTTTTATAAATGTGGAACTAGAATCAGGAAAACAACTGTCATATTTCAGAATAGCTGAAATACTAAGACAATAAACATAATCCTAACACATATTTTCTATTCATTTGTAACTTATTCAATTTTTACCTAAATCTTCAAGCATCCACTTAAATTCATTTTTTTCTGGTATAAAAATATCATCTGATAATTCTACAATTGATGAGACAATTTTAATTTACTGCTATCGGTATTTCATGTCACACATTCCTATAATCTCATTATTGAGACACAAAAACAAAATGCAGAGCTTCCCAAATGTATGTAAATAATTGAGTGGAAGAAAGGAAAACAATAAAAGCACCCCAAATTATTTAGCATATGATAGGGATGTATCTCATGGCTTTTCCAGGTATTGCAAATCCCTGGGAGTGATCCCCAGTGTCATCTGTAAAGAAAAAGGAAGAATCCAAATAAATCTTTCTTTTGAAACTAAGAACTAGATAGAATCATGAAAAAAAGAGACAGAGATAAGAAAAAGGATATGGAGATGGTAAAAAGTAGAGAGAGGCAGAGTAATGAAAGGAAAGAAGAAAATTAGGTGATGTCAGTGATAGTAGAGACTCAGTAGCAGCTTATGTGCAAAAGAGGGTCACACAGCTTAGGGAGGACTGGAGACAATGGACTCTGCCCTGAGTTGACGATACTCAATTTCATCAAAAGCCCATTCAAGTTCCCACTCCTTAAACCAGCACCAGAGCCCAGTTTTCCTATCCTACCTTTTCTGTCACCTTTCTTTCTTCTTTCTTTCCTTCCTTCCTCTATCCCCACTCCCTCCCTCTCCTTTCTCTTCTACCCCTCTCCCTCCCTCTCTTCCTTCCTTCCTTTATTTCTTTCCCACCTCACCTCTCCTCTTCTCTCCCCTGGTTTCACTTTTCTCCCTGGTTTCACTTTCTGCTTTCCTTCTATTGTTCCTTACTTCCTTCTTTTCAGCACAGTTTTTGAAGTATTTCATAATACTTCAAAAATTCATAATACAGTTTTCAAGTGCAACTAATATAAAGAAACTTGGGAAGAAAATAGTATATACATCAAAGAACAGGAGCATGGCTTCTTCAGTAGCTGCTTTTTAAAGTATTTAGATTTAGTATTTCTATGCAGTGGTCACTCACCTTATTGCTCAATGACACCATGATGGTGTGTGTCACCATCAGAGAGGATCTCTGTTAAAACTGTACTGAGACACTAGTCCTGACTTAAAAGTTCATGACCTACTGGTGTTTCTTCCCAGCAGATTAGTGATTATCAACTCAACTATCTATTGATGACAGCATCTCCACAAGGGTGTGAAGTAAATTTTAAACACCTTGGTGGTGAGTTCCTGGTAGAAAACAAAAAAGAAGTGCAAATTACACCATCAACTCCAAGGACTCAATTAGGAAACAGAAAGGGAACTTTTCTGTTAATCTTTGGAGCACAGAGTTTATGACAGAGAAGTGTGCAGAAGGAACAGAGCGTCATTGCTTTTAACTTAGAAGCAAGTTGCATAGCCTTGTCTCTGGAGAGCCTTTCCCTCCCACTCAGCATCATACACAGTTTAAAGTCTCAAATTTTTTTTGTTGTTGTTCCAAAACCACTCTGGACAAATGACTAACTCTGGTGCTTATTAACATATCAGATCAGGTCTGACTGCTAGACCCTCATAACATTGCAAGTGCTTATTAAAGAGTTCTGACTTGTCTTAGCACTTCTGTCTCCTGCCCTACCTTAAAGCTTTCTAGCCCGTGAGCTTGTGTTTCCTTTTCCCAGCTTCTCCTTTCTATAAGCTCAGACATTTTGACCATGTATTCTTGGGCTCTAAGTGCTCCTTTTGGTCATCTCACTCTTGGTTCTTCTTTTAGAACTTGGTTCCCTTGGCCTTTCTTCTCTTGCTCACACTTGTCTATCTCTCTTCAAATGGCCAGGTTCAGTCTCTATTAGTCATGTCTACTATTCTACTTTCCATACCTGCCCTATAACCTTCCAGATATCTCTGGCTGTTATCTCTCTCATGTCTACATTAACAATCTTCCCATCAAAGAAATCTTGGAGTAGTCATGTCCACATTTTCATTAAAAATTTTTCAACTATCGTGAAGTTTGAGAGAAATGAGAGGTCATGAGTGTGTGTGTGTGTGTGTGTGCGTGTGTGTGTGTGTGTGTGTGTGTGTGTGTGTGTGTGTGCATGTATGTGTGTGTGCGTGTGTGCATTCAATCCTTCATCATTTTTCTACAATGATATTCATTCCTGTTGATGTTTTGAAATGTAATAAACTAAAGCAATTTTGGCCAGAAGAATCATTACTATGAAAATATTGCTTTCCTGAATATAACTAATACTTACTCCACTATGTACCAGTATTTTTTTTTCTCCATGTAGATTTCTGGGAACACGATTGATTCTAACATTAGAATGCTTGCAGAAAGCCAGTAGCCTTTAACCATAGGCATACAGGTGATATGCCTAATGTACCTCCTGGAGTTTGAGGCCAGTCTGGATTATGAAAGGAATTCCAAGATAGCAAGGGCTACATAAAGGGAAATAGCATTCCCAAAACAAAATATAACAAAGAGGATGCTTTAAGAAGTGAGACTGCAGCTGAGCGGTGGTGGTGCACGCCTTTAATCCCAGCACGTGGGAGGCAGAGGCAGGCGAATTTCTGAGTTCGAAGCCAGCCTGGTCTACAGAGTGAGTTCCAGGACAGCCAGGGCTACATAGAAAAACCCTGTCTCGAAAAACCAAAAACCAAAAACCAAAAACCAAAAATCAAAAACCAAAAAAAAAAAAAAAAAAGAAGAAGAAGAAGAAGAAGAAGAAGAAGTGAGGTTGCCCTGGAACCTTAAACTCCTGATTTCTGTCTACTCCATTTTATTTCTTCCCCTGACTACAGTCCTCACATCATGTCTATCAAACATGTTTCCCCAAAAGAACCACATGTCCCTCTCTCTCTGTGGAACGAGATTATCCTGAAATATGTACTATCTTTTCTATGTTGTTTTTCCAACTCCTACTGGACGCCCAGTGGCCTCTCTCTTTTTCCACTGTTAGTCATTTGACCCACTCACTGAAATGTTCAGGATCCAAAACTGTGGAAAAAAGGATTTTTGACAACTATGAAATCAGCTCTACGTAAGAAAATAGTATCAGAATTCATGAAAAATAAAAGCCAATTCTAATGCCATGCTGTTGTAATACTCCAGCTACATCGATCCTTATTTTCAGGCTCTGCCTAGATTTGTGCCTGCATGTTCCTGTCCCATATTATTTGCTAACACGAGTGCTTTTCAACTCAAATCTAGAACCATAACACCAACTGCATAAGAGACTGAGAAAACTTGTAACTGACTTTCCACCAATTACATGTCAGTGCAAAAGTGTCCACATCATAGGAGCAAATGCACTGATATAGTTAGGAATAATTAGAAAGAGACCATCCCTATGAGTCTCACAGGGAGGGACGTCAAAGGCAAAAAGAGCCAATGCTAAGAACATGTAGTTGGTTCATGGCAATGATAAATGTGGGACAACTGAGAACTTTCTATAATGTACAGACACCCTTGAGGATTTCTGTAAACTCTAAAGAACAGCTGAACAGAGTCATGAAGGAAGAAGATTCGGTGAATAGCTTTGTCTTCCTTTCTTCAAGTCATATTTTCTAAAAATGGACTAATTTTTACAGTGCAGTTGTCATTCATTCTTTGTGTATTATACTGTAATCCACTCCATGTTTATAAACTAACTTATATAGATTATTAAATATGTAGTCCCTTATTTGGCGTTAATTTGCTAATTTGTTCTGAATTTCCTTTTAATGGATTGTAGTATACACAGGCCTGTGTTTTCATCTATAGATTTTTAGAACCAATTGCAGCTATTAGATTATTTACTTATTTAATTGTTTATTTACATTCCAATTGTGCTTTCTTCTTTTTCTCTTCTTTCAGTCTCTCTTCTTTATCTCCCTTCCTCCCTTCCTTCCAGACCTCCTCCTTTTCTGTTCAGAAAAGGGCAGGCCTCCCTTGGATATCAACCAGCCATGGCATATCAAGTTACCATATGTCTAGTCATCTTCTGTTATATTAAGGCTAAAGGAGACAACTCAGTAGGAGAAAAGTGTCCCAGTAGCAGGCAACTTAGTCCAATATAGTCAACTGCCCTGCTCCCACTTTCAGAAGGCCCACAAGAAGATCAATTGATCAGTATAGAACAGTGACATATCTGAAGTAGAACTAAATCGTTTCATGCATACTCCTTGGCTGATGGTTCAGACTCTGAGATCCTATGAACCCAGGTTAGTTGATTCTATGGCTTTTCTTGTGGTGTCTTAGACCCCTTGGCTCCTATATACATCTTTCTACTGGTTCTCAAAAGCTCTGCCTAATATTTAGCTCTATATCTCTTCATCTGGTTGGATTGCTTGCTCAGTGAAGCTTCTCTGATGTCAATTTGAATAGGCACCAATCTATGAGTATATCAGAATATCATTAGGAATTATTTCATTGATTTTTTTTTTCCTATTTTTGTTTGGGTCTGCCGTAAGTCACTGTGTTATTCACACTCTGGGTCCTGGTTCCCCAGGCAGTCTCAGGTATGGGCTTCATCTCATGGTGTAGGTTGCAAGCTGGACCAGTAATTGGTTGGCCACTCCCAGAATTTCTGCATTGCCATTACTGCAGCACATTTTATAGGCAGACAAATTTTTGTTCAAGGATTCTGTGGCTGAGTTGGTGTCCCAGTGCTTCCACAGAAAGTCTTTTCTGGTTACAGGAGATGGCCCATTCAGGCTACATGTCCCCAATTGCTAAGAGTCTTAGCTAGAGTCATCCTCATAGATTCCTGGGAATTTCCACTACACTAGGTTTCTAACGTCTTGATTATTACACTTTCCCTCCAATCTCTCACTATATGGTTCTTCTTCTTCCCATGCCCGCCCCTGCAACTAGAACCATCTCCCCATTCCCTGGAGATATTTATTACAATTCCTATTCACAGTGAGATTAGTGTGTCCCAAGTTTGAGTTCTACTCTTCACATATTTACAAAGCTTCTTTTAGTCTGTGAATTTTAGAATGGTTATCCTTTACTTTGTGGCTAATGCCCACTTATAAGTTAACAATTATTATGTTTTTCTTTCTGTGATTGGGCTACCTCACCAACGTTGGCCCTGTCTAGTTCCATGCATTCATTTGAAAATTTCATGATGTCAATGTTTTTAATAAAATGAATAAATCCCTCCGTGAAATTTAATACATTTTCTTTATACACAATTCAGTTGAGGGACATATGGGTAGATTCTAGTTTCTGCCTATTATCAACAAAGCTGCTATTATCATAATTTATTGAAAAGTAGCTTTTGTGGTATCATAAAGCATCCTTTGAGTATATACCCAGTAGTTTTATAATTGATCCTTCATGTAGATTGAGTTCCAACTTTCTGTAGAACTGCTATATTGATTTCTATTATGGATGTACAAGTTTACACTCCCTACAGCGTTGGAAAAGTGTTCTACCCACCCTTGTCATCATGAACTGTAACTTGTTACTGACCTCATCCATTCAGATCCCAACAGGGTTATGGTGGGATCTGAGAGCCATTTTCATTTGCCTTTCCCTGATGGCAAAGAATGTTGAACATTTCTTTAAATGGTTTTCATCCATTTGGTATTCCTCTGTAGAAAATTCTGTTTAAATGTGTACCCCACTTTTTAATTGGATTGTTTAGTTTGTTGGTTGTCTAGTTTCTTGAGTTTTTATATATATTTTTATATCAGCTCTTTGTAAGATGTGGGGTCAATGAAGATTTTTTTTTTTTTTTTTGCATTTTGTAAGCTGCTGTTTTGTCCTTTAGACTGTGTCCTTTGACTTACAGATGCCTTTTACTTTCATGGGATCCCACTTATTAAATGTTTGTCTTAGTGCCTATACTATTGGTCTTCTAATCAGGAAGTTGTCTCCAGTGCCAATGCTGTTCCCCACTTTCTCTTCTATCAAGCTTGTGGATCCAGTTTTGTGTTGAGGCTTTGATCCATGTGGATTTGAGTTTGGTGTGGTGTTGTAGATATGGGTCTATTTCTTCTCCTTGCAGACATCTAGTTACACCATTATATTTGTTGAAGCATCTTTTGATGTTTTATATTGAGAAATTTTGGTTTTTTAGTCAAGAAACACATGTCAATATCTTGAAGATAAAGCCTACTTGAACATGATGGATGATTTTTTTTATGTGTTCCTGGATTGGTTTGTGAGTATTTTATTGAACAATTTTGCATCAGTGTCCATGAGGAAAGTTAGTCTGTAATTCTCTTTCTTTGTTGACTCATAAAGTAAATTTGACAATGGTCCTTCTGCTTCTAACCAGGACAAATTTGAGTAATGGCAGTGTTAGGTCTTCTTTTTGAAAGACTGGTAGAATTTTATGCTAAACCCATTAGCCTTGGGCTTTTTTGGCATGGAGATTCTTAAAGATTGCTTATATATTTCCTTAGGGGTTACAGGCCTTTTTAATTTCTTTATGTGATTTTGAGTTAACTTTGTTAAATGGTTTCTATCAAGAAAATTTTCCATTTCTTTAAGATTTTCCAATTTTGTGGAGTATAGACATTTGAAATAAGACCTAATGATTCTTTCAATGTTCTTTGTGTCTGTTGTTATTTCCTCCCACTTCATTTCTGATTTTCTTAATTTTTATATTCTTACTTTTCTTTTAGGTAGTTTGAATTAGGACTTATTTATCATGTCAATTTTGTCAAAGAACCAGCTTTTCCTTTTATTGAATCTTTGTATTATTCTCTGTTTCTTTTTTATTGATGTCAGCCCTGAGTTTATTTCCTTACTTCGACCTCCTCTTGAGAGCAATTGCTTCTTTTACTCTAGGGCTTTAAACTGTATTGTTAAGTCATTAGTATGATAATTCTCTAATTTCTTTATGGCTGCACTTATTACTGTGAACTTTTTCATTAGCACCACTCTCATTGTACCCCAAAATGTTTGGTTTGTTGTACATTTATTTTCACTGAATTCTGGGAAGTTTTTAATTCCTTTTTTTGTTTGTTTGTTTTTTTTTGTTTTTTTTTCGAGACAGGGTTTCTCTGTGTAGTCCTGGCTGTCCTGGAACTCACTCAGTAGACCAGGCTGGCCTTGAACTCAGAAATCTGCCTGCCTATGCCTCCCAATAATTCCTTTCTTAGTTCTTCCATGACCCAGTGGTCATTGAATAGAAAGTTGATTAGTTTCCATGAATTTGTAGGATTTTATTGTTTCTGTTACTGTTGAAGTCCATGTATAATCCCTGATGGTCTGACTAAATACAGTGGGTTATTTCATTTTTTGTGTTCCTGTTTAGACTTGCTTTATGACTGAATATTTTGTCAATTTTGGAGAAAGTAGCATGAGGTGCTGAGAAAAGTGTAGATTCTTTTTTGTTTGGGTGTCACCAGATTTTCAAAGCACAGTTCATCACTTCTTTTAAAATTTCTTTGGGTAGTATGATTTGTTTCTCCAGAGTCACCCACTTCCCTAAGCCCATGCAAGCAGGGTACTCTTTGTCTTCAAATTCTTCCCTAGAAATACGTTTTCCACCTAAAAGAAGTCTAAACTCATCCTCATAATTAGCTTTAAACAAAAGAAATTGTCCCCCTGTGAGACAGGACTTGGCGAGGATAAATCAGTCTGTAGGGTGAGCCAAGTGCCTGCCAGATTTTCCACATGGACATAAGGTGAAGTAGGGCCATACTTAGAAGGAGATGGGTTCCCATTCTGGATCTCCATCGTCCATGGTTACTGTTGGAAAAAAGCATCAAAGTTTCCCCCTATTCTCTACCCTTCTGGACTGCTTGCAGATGATGGGACTGAGGGGGCGGGTGTCTCCTTTTCTTGTCCTCCCTCTTAGGCCTAGGAGGAGGTTGTAGAAGAGGGGACAAGTCAGGATTATGATATTTAGCTGCTTCCTCCTCTAATTCAGATTCATCTCCAGGATCTAAAGGCTCTCCCTCCTCCTCATCATTGGAGGTGGAGGAAGTCTCTACTAAATCTACAATATACTGGGAAGTAGGCATTTTTGATTTCTTAGCAGTTTGTTTAGTCAACAAAGGAATACATTCTTCCATAACATTTTCTGTACTGCAAATGGAACCTGCAGATGAACTGGGCAGGTCTGTTACTTCAGCATGGGACAGTGCTTGTTTTGCCACAAACCAGAACCTAATTGCCTTCTCTGGAACCTGTCCTTCATCATCCTCACCCTTATGTTCCAGGATCCAGGTTTTCATATCCTTTCCTACCCTTTTCCATGCTGCCTTATCCAAGGTTCCTTTATCAGGAAACCAAGGGCTCACAGAACAAACAATGTGGAGAAAATCAGACAGCTGCTGTTTTTCAAAGAGAATTCCCTGTTTAAGCAATAACTTACAAAGAATCTTTTTATACATAGATCTCTCATTGGCGTCAGCTTGACCCATAATAAAACTATAAAAATTTAAAACTATTACACTATCACTTTCTACCTATCCTTTCTTGGCACTCGTCTCTGGCCGAGGGGACCGGCGCTCCCCAGGTAGGGTCCTTTCCAGATCCACATCAATAGGAGAAAAGAAGGGGCTTACATCTTCCAGTTCTGACTCCCACGACCTGGACGCCACTTACTGTCAGGGTCCAGCCTCGACACAGGATCGGAGTTCTCAACTGGAAGCAGGGATATCTGGAAGGAGCATAATTAATATACACAGACTACTTTTTGGATACAAGCTGACAGGCAGTTTTTCAAGGCTTAAAGTTTCTCTCTCTCTTTTCTCTCACTCTCTACTTTCTTTCTCTCTCACTTGCAGCTTGAGGCTGCACACACTGTGCATTCTCCTGCGCACTCTGCTTTTCTCCTGTGCACTTTTCTTTTTTTGGACTCCCATACTCCTACACACCTCTGTGTGCTCCCTTCTCACTCTCACACACACTCTTTGCACACATCTCACATACACCTCACACACACCACATGCACTCTCCTTTCACTCACACAAACACTCTCCATACACACCTCACATTCTCTCTTCACTCACTCTTCACAAGTTCTTCTCATGCCCTCACTCGCTCTCTACGTGCTCTTTCATTCGCCCTCTCATTTGCTCTCTCACTTACTCACCACATTCACTTCATATACTTCTTCACCTTTCTCTTGCCCCAGTCTTTTATTGATACTCCAAAAGCACGTAGAAAAAAAGACATTGTATAATCATTGCCAAAGAAAATTCAAAAGAATAACCACATCCCACAAAGAATTAAGAATTATTCAGGGTGGTGGTGGTGGCCTTTAATCGCAGCACTTGTGAGGCAGAGGCAGGCGGATTTCTGAGTTCGAGGCCAGCCTGGTCTACAGAGTGAGTGCCAGGACAGCCAGGGCTACACAGAGAAACCCTGTCTTGAAAAAACAAGAAAAACAAAAAACAAAAAACAAAACAAAAAAGAATTAAGAATTACAATTGTTCCGCAAAGTTTCAAGCTTCCCTATTCCCAGGCCTGTAGCCAAAATAATAATACTTGCAAACTTATTATTTAAACTTTAACTTTTAACTTATTATACTTCAGAGCTCGGAATTCAATGTGAGTACGGTGGCTGGAAACACTGAGGGTTCCTCCTGGGGGAAGTTAGGCACAGCAGCTGTGTCTACAGCAGCTCATTAAAGGCCTTCTCCATAGTTCCTCATGGCACAGCCCCAATGACACAAGAAAGTCCTTGGGTTTCCAAAACGGGTTTATTGGCATGACGGATGATGGTTGAGTCTGGATGTGCACCCCTGCCCCGGCCCGCGGGGATTCGACGAGACCCTAGGTGTTGGGAGCCAACTTTTAGCAGAAAGCGGCTAGATCAACTTTGCAGCCATCTCGAGCCATATACCCTGAAAAGAAACTTGTTTTTCAACAGCCTACAACAGCTGAGCACACTCTGATAAATATCTTGTTTATCCCACATAGCTTGTTTTGCTGTTTAGTGACCCCAGCTGCATAGTGCACGTGGTAAAATGTCTTCACCTGTGTTCTCCTGCTTGTGCTTATGAATACCCAGGATTTCCTTGTAATAGTGTCAATGAGAAACAATAAGTCAATATGAGACAGTAAATGAGACTTGACTACAGACCCTCTGGCTTGTCTCTATTCTTTGCATCTCTTCCCCTTCTTCCCCCCACTCTGTCTCTTGCTAGACCCTGACCTGTGGAACAGAGCAGGCTGGTACACCTAGGGAAGGGGGCGAAAGAATGAAGAGACAAGAGACACAAGGAAGAAGCATCAGTCTGAATGTCTGATCTAGTGCTTAAATTTTATTGTTCAGGCTGCCGTTATAAAGGCAAGCAGGCAGGAGGGTCATCTGACGGTCAGGGTCCAGGGTCATCCTGTAATTGCAGAATTCTCTAAGCCCACAAGAATTCTTAGTCCAAATTACTTATCTAAATATTTTCTCACAAGCAAGAAGGCAATTAAAACATTTCTCAGTTCAAGTTGCTTATCTGATTAATATTTTCTCCCTGGCAGAAGGGCAATAAATAAAGTATTCTTTAACTCAGGCCATCTACTTAACTGACACTTGCTCTCAAGTAACCAGGGCACCGTGAAACCCAGGGCAGACCTGAGTTAAATAGGGAAGGAGAGAATGCGGTTCCCTGCACTTTTGATGTCTGATTGTAGCTGCTGGATTTTGTTTCTCACTATTCTGGACTTGTTGACATAGAAGCAGAATTCTTCTTGGAGAAAAAGGCAAAGACTGCCTTCTTTCGATGTAAGAAATCTAGTCTCTGTTGGTTCTGAAACACCATTGCTGCCAGGGAATCAATCTGTCTTTGGAGGAAGAGCATAGTTTGGATCACTTCTTGAAGACTGTTGTCAACCTGGGAAGAGAACTGACTGTATAAGGTTAGGGAGGTACCCTTCCATTTCAGTACGAGCACCTGTAGTTAGTCCTGCAGAGACCAGGAATGGCATGATTTGAACTGCATGATTACAACTGGGATTGGTAGAAGTTCCTTTCCGTGGATTACTTCTAATTCAGGGAAAAGGAACACCAGTGTGTAAACTCCTGAGCAGCTGACAGGTAGACAATTATATACCTGAGTGCCACAGAGACTTGACATGTTCTGGACTGTAGAATACTGTGGCAGAGATGAGGGATCAATGATTATGGTTCCGTTGCAGTCTAGGGAGCTTATCATTCCTACAGAATGTGTCCCAGATGTCTTAAAACAATCTGCCATGCCAAAAAAGAGTGATAGAGAAAAGGTATGGGATCATGGCAACATTGGAGTGATGGCAGGTGATAAAAGGTGAGGTGAAGTTACTTGGCAGGATCACTGGAGAAGCTGTAAGTGGCAATTGCTAGTTAGTTCCAGGGGGTACATGAAGCTTTACAGCAACCATATAGGATGACATTAAGGGGTTGGTAGGCTGAGGTCAGGGTCTGAGGCAGAAGGTGAAATGACAGGTTGGTACCATATCTGAGGGAGGATGTCAAGGGAGTAAGGACCTTGGAGAAGTGTTTGATTACTTCTATTTTTCTGATTCCTTGAGGTTGGACAATTGAGATGTAATTTCTCTGGATGTGAATAATATTTACTGGAGACCCAGATAGGATTTTATGGTAGAGCTTTCCAACAACCCATTTCCCACCTGAGATTCTGTGGGTCTTGAATATAGAAGAAGAGGGTCTTGCATTGCTGATAGAAGAAGTGATTGGTCTTTTGATCCTAACATATGTATCTGGCAAGACCAATATGGGCAGCTCCTATATTCATCTGGCCATTGTTTATAATTGTCTTTTATCTGGTTAAAGAGGAAGCAAACAAAGAGGTTATAATATTTAGATGGAATGGTGGATATAGGGATGACAGCAATTTAGATTGTCTCCTGGCATATGGCTATAGAGCAGTGTTCTAACCCTGTTTGGAAAAATTATCAGTGGGGATTTCTTACACTTTGGATCTCCGGACATAAGAGCTACCTGGATGGAAGCAAACAGCAGGGGGAGGATGAGAAGCCCACATCTAATCCAGTGGGGTCAAGCACAGCTGCTGGAGTGGAGTCTCATTTTTCTGGGATTAGGGACAAGGTGGGTGATCTCAATGTCTTCTGGGGCTTAAGAGAGCAGGGCCCTGGTTGGGTTGATATGTAGGGAAAAGAGTTATTTTGAGGTGGAAGGGTGAAAAGTTTGAGGTGAGACAGGTGGACCTAATGAGACAGTTCCTCACGTTTAGCAGCTGTAGGGGTCATGAGAAGTACCTTGAAGGAGCCCTGCCATTTAGGAGAGAGAGAGAGAGAGGTGAAGGCTGATGATCTGGAGGGGAGAGAAGAACCTGGTCTACAATGTTGACAAGGAGTGGGTAGGCCACCGTGTGTGGCTGTGGTAGATGTTAGTCAGCAGTATTCCACAGGAGAGAGTGGAGGTGGCAAAATAATGAATAGGTAACTGATTCAGGAGGGGAAGAGCAGTTATGTGAAAGACCGGGAGTTAGGACTGGACATTCATACATGAGATTGAAAGGTGAGATGAAAAGAAGTTGCTTAGGGATAGCTTGTAGCCTAAAAAGAGCTAGAAGTAGGAGTTTTATCCAATTGAAGTTCCTGTGACAGTTTGACAAGAGTTGTTTTTAGGGAATGGTTAGTTCTATCTTTTCTGAAGATTGGTGGTGATAGGGAATATGAAAATACAAGGGATGTTGAAGGCTTTGGGTAAAGTTTAAGAAACTTGGGAGGTGAATTCAGGGCCATTGTCTGACTGGAGGGAGGCTAGGACACCAAATCATGGAATGATCTCCTGAAGGAGGAGATCAGAGACTGTCTGAGCCCTTTTGTTGTTAGTGGGGAATGCCTCCACCCACCACAATACATATACATATATGAACATGGATGTGTATATGCGTATGTATGGATGTACATATGTATGTGTATGCATATGTATCCTTGTTGATTGTGTGTTGGGTATTTTACATCAATATTGTTATATATGAGTTTATATCCTCATGATCAACTATGTATTTTCAAGTTGGGGAAACCTGTACCTTTTTCACCTTAAAATATAGATGTTGATTAAAAAATAGATTTTTATGTAAAATCTTTTGAAGGGTTTCCTTTGTTCCCCTTTCCTTCCAAATAACTGCAGAGTATTTCTATACATGCTCTAGCCCACTTTAGCTCCCCAATAAAGACATAGAGCCCTGATATTTTTATTAACAACCTGCTGGAACTAAGCTGGGCAGATTCTGAGCTATTCTAACCCAACTAGACTGCAAATATTGATGGTACATTTTGAAGGCCAGTGCCAAGACTTTTGCCTGTGGAGTTAGGGGCCCCCTCTCTAAGCATCTATGTTTGGTTTTAATGTTTAATGTTTAATGGGGCCAAATGCCCCATTAATTGTAATCTAGTCTTGTCTTGGCTTATTCTAGTCCATATGTGTCGTCATGGCTGCTCTCTAATGGAGGCTTGCTTCATGGTGAATCCTCCCAGTTTCTCCACATGGTCTCTCTACCTTTCTTTTTATCCCTCTGTCTCTTTTTTCTTGGGAATTTCCCAGACTAGGATCAGAAATCTTATCCTATTCTCTTCTTATGCCCAGCTTGTGAGCACGTTCCCAACCTATCAAAGGTGATGAAAACCATTCTACACATCATTGATACAAGAGATATTCCAAGAATCATGACAATGCCAACATCTGCGTTGCAGTCAGGTCACTGGGCACAGCAACCAGCATGTGCACAGGGTCTAAAACCATCCCCTGTTATTTCACACTGTGCATCCAGTAAAACATACTTTCTCTTATACTAACAATGATAAAAACTTATCAAGTAAAAATTCACAATATCCGTCTATTTGTATTTGGCAACCTTGGAAAAAGTACTATAGCAACTATTCTATCTTGGTGACTTCCGTACATTGTGCATTGAACAGACCATGGGGGTTCCCAATGGAGGAGTTAGAGAGAAGACTGAAGGAGCTGAAAGGCTTTGTGATCCCATGGGGAGAGCAACAATATCAACCAACCAGGGCTCCCAGGGTCTAAACCATCAGCCTGGGAGCAGTGTTTTGACCAGTGGCAAGCTTGCCATAGTTGAAGCAATCTATATATGAAGGTTTTTCAATGCTTATCATCTTTGCAGTAGAATTGGGATGTTGCCAGGAGCTGACGTATCTCACTGATATGAAAAGCCTTTTATTACTAAAGAACATCTTTAAATGCCATATTCTGCTGATTTCTGACAATTTTGAAGACAATCTATCTATAGTATATCTGAATTGCTTACCTCTACCTAATATCTACTTAACTTTGAAAACATCTACATGAACCTAAATAAAGCTTATTTCTGTAGTTACCTAAACTAGCATATAACCAATAAGTTTGATTGATTGACTAATAAGTTGCAATTTCTAATTAAGCTGAACAGTTTGTAATAACAGCTTCGAAAGGGCCTAGAGCAGCGAGCACGCCGCGGTGCAGCGCTTGGGTGTCCGCCGGCAGAGGGCGGGCGCGCCCCGTCCCGTGCTGGTTTGAATCCCATGAGACTCAACAACACACACACACACACACACACACACACACACACACACACACACACACACACACACGCAGAGAGAGAGAGAGAAAGAGAGAGAGAGAGAGAGAGAGAGAGAGAGAGAGAGAGAGAGAGAGAGAGAGAGAGAGAGAGAGAAAAGGGACTAGAACTTTATATTGCATTTTAAGAATGGGTTGCGATTAGGTACAATACCTTAAAGAAGAGTAAAATTATGAATGCAGTTTGTAGTGATAAAAATACAGATTTAAGTCTGTATCAATGTACAAAGTCCATACTAAATGTAAAATACATATTAATGCTCTTTGGTCTAAAGGTGGGTTCAAAAATCTACCCTTTAACGTATCATTCCCATACCTCCTTTTTCCTTTTATCTTTTCTCATCATTTTTCAATTCTCCATCCTTTCCTTCTTAACACTATACAGGACAGAAAGAAAGATAGAGAAAAGACAAAAAAGAGACAAAGAAATCCTTGAATATAACCTTTACTTTGTTTCCTTTCTGAATAAAACCATTAACAACTCACCCAATAAAGAACTAACCCCCCCCCCCAGCACATTGTGTTCTCTTATAATTGCCTCCTGCTGTTTAATTTTGGCCTCTCATCATCTATTAAATTTTGCAAAAAATAACTGTAATCTTGTAGCTGTAGAATATTTTTTTTATATTTATTGGAGGTTCTCTAACTGTTTTAATTGTTAGTTAAGTTTTTAGTAGCACTGTCTGTTCTTCCAGGCTTTATTGTTTCTAGTTGTTCTCCAGAACAGAGTTTTCTTGGCTGACAGGAAACAGTTTATGTTGTTTTCTGTTGGGCCTTGAGCAAGTTTTCTGACAGTAGGAAATTACCTCAGATATCTCTGGATAATCTACATTCATAGCCCTGTGTTCTCTCTACGTCTTTTGCAAATTCCAAGAAACATTTCCCTGAATTATTGTTATAGACAATATTATTCTTAGATTCTGTTTGCTTACGCCCTTTTAGGAAATGACCTGGTCTTCCAGAGTCGAGACACTGGATGCTCTAAGCTCGCAATCATTTTGCAAATGTGCTTCTACTCACTACTTAACTGTATGTATTATATTCAATATCTGCAGTATTTTTAATACATTCATAAATAGGCATCGATCTGGTCTTTAAAGAGCTAATAGTCCTTTTGTACTTAGTATTAGCATTCTCAAAGTCCAAAAATTCTATCTCAACTCTATCTAATTTTAACCTTGTAAAATTTATTGCAATTTTAACTTTGGTCTGTTATCATTTGTAGTAGTTTGCAAAAAAAAAAAAAAAATGCTTGCCTTTTGGTTTCTCCTTAGTTTTCAGTATTATCTATTGAAGGTGCTCTGGCTTTGAAATATGGGTTTTTAAGGTCTATATCCAGAGCTGTGTTGTTTAATTGTTTTGTAGAACTGTTTTTTTTGCTGATGACCTGAGAAAGCTCACTTGAATTTGCTTAATCTCTTAATCTCTAGCGGTCTTAATCTCTAGATAAGTGGTTAATTTGTTTGTCCCTTTTAAGTCTACATTCATTAGTCCAGTGCCATCCTTTGCCACACTTGCATATTCCAGAAGCTGTTGTAGTTTTGCATTTCGCCCTACCACTGGGGGTGGGAATGCCACTGGGCAGGCAGAACTCACAGTGCTAGACTATATTTACCCTGTGCTGCCTTTGAGTGCTGGGCTTGAGGGAAGCACTGACTCACCACTCAGGGAGTGAAAAATGCAGTCTTGGATGTAGGAGGTCACAGGAGTCCACAGGCCTGCAGTGAGGAGTCTGGGGCTGGGGGCCCTTAGACTCCTGGACATCCATCCAGATGTCCCTGGAAGCTGCAGAGGAGCAGAGAACAAAGGAGGCTGGAGGGCTGAGGATGTGTCTGTGTAGAGAATATGGTCACATGACAGTGGTCTGGTTGGAAGCCGGTGAAGCTCCTACTGCTCTATCAGAGGTTCCAGGGCTTCCTACCACTCAACCTTACCAAGTTTCCTGCTACGACCCACTGCCCCGTAACTCTTCCTTTTCTTTTTTATAATTGGAGTGACTGTCTCATGATATTTGTAGTGAAAATTTCTGGTGGAGTTGGGGCTAAGCATCAAAATAAAATACAACATAAGCCAGAGGGGTAGTACAACATAATCCAGTGGGGTAGCAAGGGGTAGAGGCTAAGAAGACAAGGCATTATTGAACCAAATAATTGTTCAGTTTGTGAGGTTATTAACATTGGTTTTATTGGTGGTATCTGTTGCTATGGCCCTAGAAAAAAAGGCAAGGGTATTTGAGGAATTTAGTCCTGGAAGGCATCTTTTAAGTGAGGAGTTACCTGTAGTGTGTTAAGGAAAGCAGAGGGAAGAGTTGAGACTTTATCTGCTTTGGACCAGCTGAGGAAGAATACATCATGTTAATTATATGTCTGGGATGTGCAGTAACACCTTGTCTATAAAAATAAATTGGTTGTAAATTAAGGATTAAATAATGGTTATTAATGTAGTTGGTTTGGCTTATGGGAGTAGATTAAATATGGTTTTTAAAGTTTAAGAGAAATTTTAGAACAATTTTAGGTTGGAAGGCGTGGACATTGTCTCAGGTATCACTGTTAGGCTATGCTTGTCTGATCTAGTAGGCAGGTCCTTTTTTTCTCCTGTTTGGTTTTTCTTGGGTGGTATTGCTAGAAGGTGGGGATGTGCTGCTTTTTGTACACCTTAAAAGTAGAGCAGACAGAGAAGCATAGGGACTTGATGGCAATATATTGGCAGGCTGGAGAAATTGGGGAGTGCAGTTCAGAGTTTTTGTTAATGGTCAGACTGATTGGATTTCAATGGGATCAGTGTAGCAGTTCCACCCAAAAGCAAAAGGGGGAAGAAAACAGATTATCTGTCTTCAGAGTTGGAAGGCTTGTGTCTTTGGAATTAGTGCCAGGGGTTAGTCGTGGTCTTTGTATAATCTGGAGTTCTGATATGGGTCTGTGTGTGTTATCAGCTGTGGTACATGCCAGTTGTGAATGTCCCACATTGAGCACCATATGTAGTTTCTTGTTTTGGGGGTCCTGTTTTAAAATTACTTCTAGAAATAACATTATTCCTAGGAATGCATTGCCTACAATCTCTTTTTGAATGACCTTACTTGCCACAAGTAAAACATTTGACAGTTTGGATTTCTTAAAGCTGTTAGGGATTAAATTTTTTATTAAAGTTGTATTCTTTTTACTTATTTATTTATTTATTCATTTATTTATTTGGTTTTTCGAGACAGGGTTTCTCTGTGTAGTCCTGGCTGTCCTGGAACTCACTCTGTAGACCAGGCTGGCCTCGAACTCAGAAATCCGTCTCTGCCTCCCAAGTGCTGAGATTAAAGGCGTGCGCCACCATTGCCTGGCATTACATTTTGTCACTCCTGTTCTTCAAACCTAGCAGTGGCTACACTGATCCTGGAAAGCAGTTGTTGTCAATTTTTGACTATTATGAATAAACAGCAGTAAACACGGATGAGGAAGTACTTTTTTACTTTTAAATTTATTACTGCTGGCGGTGGTGGCGCTCTATAATTAGGTCTTTGGGCATTAGATGCTTCCCGTTCAATTATCAAAATGACATAATAAAATAGTATTGAGGTATTGCCTAGCACTCCCACTGAAATCTGGTGTAGAGTGAAAAATTATAAAAATCATTTTATAAAATGATTACAGGTTTTTCTTTAGACTTTTCTTTAAAGGGAATGAAAAATATAGGAAGTTTTTATGACCCCTAGACCTGAGCAAAAGAATGCAGGTTCACTAGTTCAAGGAAGTGAATGTAAGATTTTTAGGTCTTCACTGCCCCGGGATACATTCCACATCCTGGGAGGGGTACATTATCCCTGAGTCAGAGGACACTTGCTAGATTAACATTCTTTAGGCCTCAGGGAAGAGAACCCACCTATGGGTGGGGAAGGCCCAAAGCAGGAAGACACTATCCTGACCACAAAGAAAGATGCAAGTCATCTGGGTGGTCCCAGGAACTGGCTGACCGCAAGATAAATGGTTGGGCAAGGTTACATTCTTACAAAAGATAAATGTATAAGATGTTTTCCGCATGACCCTGACTAGATTTGGGTTGGGATTTTTAAGACTTTCTACTGTTTTTATGTTATGTTTCCTTGGTAACCCCCTAACCCCCCTTGGTTTGTGGTTCTGCCCTTTATAAGTCCTCCACTCTGAGCTGACACTCCTCTGCCCCTACGTGGGTCTCGGCCTCAGTCAACTGATCTTGAAATAAACCTCTGCTGATTGCATCCAGGTACGGTATCTTGAGTGGCCGTGAGTAAGAGTCTCCCGAGTTTGGGGGTCTTCATTGGGAGAAGAGAAATATTCAACTGCAAAGTTTTCAGAAGCATTTTCATTCCTACTATAAAATTATTAAATTATTTAAATTATTAAAATTATTAAATTTATATAAAATTATATAAATTTAATAAATAAATAGTATTTTTAGTACATACTTATTTTTGGGTAAATATAATTAATATATTTTTATTGTATTATTCCATATTATATTTTATTATATTTAATATATTATAGTAAATCTAGTAAAATATATTTAATGTATATTTTAATATAAATACATAAATGCAACACTAGTACATTTATTATAGTCTAAAGACCTAGACATGCATTATCAGTGTGCATTATTTCATGAAATTAGGTTAAACAAAACATTTGTCATTTTAATGATGATTATTTATCATTTTAATATAGCTCTCACTCGCAAAAAGGAGAGTTTAAAATGTTTTCCTTCCTGGCATCTGGGACTTTCTGGTGGCTACCCCCAGTTCCCCATCCCCCACTACTACACACCTCTGTTCAGTTTCCTGACCCTCTGAACATCTCCCCTATCTCCCATACCTGATCCTGCCCCCTTTCTCCCTCCCCCTCCTCTTTCCCTCCCAAGTCTTTTTTTCTCTACCTCCCTTGATTATTTTGTTCCCCCTTCTAAGTAAGACTGAAGCACCCACACTTTGGTCTTCTTTCTTTTTGAGCTTCATATGGTCTGTGAGTTGTATTGTGGGTATTCCAAGTTTTTTTCCTAATATCCCCTTATCAATGAGTACATACCGTGTATGTTCTTTTGTGACTGAGTTACATCACTCAGGATGGTATTTTCAAGTTCCATCCATTTGCCTGTGAATTTCACGAAATCATTGTTTTTAATAGCTGCGTAGTACTCCATTGTGTAAATGTACCACATTTCCTGCATCCATTCCTCTGTTGAGGAATATTTGGGTTGTTTCCAGCTTCTGGCTATTATAAATAAGGTCATTATGAACATAGTGGAGCATATGTCCTTGTTATATGTTGGACCTTAGTGACTCAGGTGTTGTCATCAGTCCTGGCTGCTCATACAACTTCCTACAGGAACTTAGAAGAATAGACTGCCTGCTGAGCCTGCTTTGCAAAATAATCCAGTTGAAACAAAGGATGGGTTTGGTGGGCTTCCCCTATATAAGCTCAGTGCTGAATATTAAACTTTGAGCCTTGATCAGAAACTTGTCTTGGCTCCATGCTCTCTTGTTCCCCACTCCCATCCTTTACATTTCCAGCCCCCCTTTCAGGTGAACCCAGTTTGTCCGTGGTAGCTGGACAGCTACACTTGTTAAGACTTATTTCTTATATTTTATTAATTTTTACTATTACAAATACCTTTCTGAAAGAAGTTTTCATTGTATAGATTCTCTATGCATATAAAATACTTTTTCATCTGAAAGAATGCTACTTTATTTGTCAATTCCATCTCTAAGTATGAGTAAAAATGAAAGAAAATTAGGGTCTTGAACACTTACATTCTTAGGTTACTATGAATGTCATTTCTATATTCAAAACAGCTGAAGATGCAGTTATGTCCATTAAAAACAAAACAAAAAACAAAAAAACAAAAAAAAGATGACAAAATGCTCTACAAAAACTGTGGTATAACATTTGTCCTTTAAAAAGAAGTTTGACATATTCTAAAACACAGAAAATCAGAAGAGACCCTGAGTTAAATATTGCTGTGTAATTCCATCTAGCTGTTGTAACTACAGTGATCAACTACAAATACACAGAAGCTACAACTGTGAGGCTGTGAGACTGCTCAGCAGGCAAAATTGCTTTCTACCTAGTTCAATATCCAGGGTTCATTTCAAGGTACCATATCATGGAAGGAAAGACCCGATTCCCAAAACACATTTTCTAACCTTCACATATGTATGATGTCTTGAACACACATGCCCTCCATAACAATAAATGAATTATGTAGTAAAAGCTTAAAAGACATTGGAATGATGATTGACAGGGTTGCAAGGAGAAGGTGATGGTTCCAAGGACACAGAGTTTTGGGTTTGTGATGTAAACGTTCCAGAGAACCATTGCAGAACGTTGGATCATTTTTCATTAGACTGAACTTTACACTCAGTGTTTAAAATGCTAAATACTTGTAGCTTTACATTAATTCTCATCTTAAATATAAGTAGATTGTAGTTAATATATAAGATGCTCTGGATATGTTGTAGGGTACAGAGCTACGGTGATAGCAATCAACTAAAGTAAAACCTGCCGTGGGCTCATAGGTTACTGATATTGAATTTTAGGGTCACAATGAAGAGTTTGTGGTTTTTGGTCTAAAGGGTGCATTAAAAACATATTAGATCAGTGTATAACATAGGAGGGTTTTGTTTTTGTTTGGGTTTCACTTATTAACAGCAATCCCGGGGAATAGGAAGATACATGAGAGTGTATAGAAATCTAGACATTAGCTATGAGAATAGAAGCAGAAAAAGCCAAACTTACTTTTGTGCATTTTTTAGAAGTGGATAGGCATAAGTGGACAGCTGACACATGAAAAGAACACTCTATGTGTCTGTTTTTGCAGAAAATGTGTGAGCTGGAGCCATATATGTAACAATTTTAGTGTATATGTAGTGAAACTTAATAATAATCAATCAGGAAAACATTGCTCCTGTATTGTAATCCATTCGACTTAACTCTTCTTGATGCTTCCATAACATTTAAATTTTCTAATAGAAAAGTCACCCTATAATTCTGTCATTGATAATAAATTTTAACTTACTAGTATCAGTATTTTCTTCAACTCATAATTTCAACCCAGCTCATAAAGACACAAAATTAGAATGTAGATTTTTCCAGAAATATATAAATTGGTCAATAGTAGGCAGAAAAGGAATAAAAGTACTTCAAAATATTTTGGATAAGATAAAGATGTAGCTTGTGTCTTGTCCAGCTGCTGCAAGACCCTGGGTATTATCCATAGAGTCATCAGTTAAAAGAAAAATATCCAAATAAATCTACCTTCAAAAGAATCAGAAAGAGTCATGTGAAATGAGATAGAGATAATGGGAGAAAGTTGGAAGAAGCCACAGAGACAGAGAGGAGAGACAAAGGCAAAGTGAAGAAAGGAAAGAAGAAAATGAGGTGATAACAGTGATAAGACAGACTCAGTAGAGAGATCTGGAGACAGTCTACTCAGCCCTGAGTTGAAAACAGCCCCCAATTTCATTCAATGGCCCATTTCAGTTTCCACTACCAACACAGTACCAGAATCTCTTTCTCTTATTCAATCTATGCATTGAGTTGTTTCTTTCTTCCTCCTTCCATTCTTACCCTCTATCCTTGCTTTCTTTGCACTGTCTTCCTTCCTTCAGCAGTGAGTCTCTGCTGAAACTCTGGTGAGATACCCTTCCTCACTTAAAGGTTCATGATCTCCTGGTATTTGTTTTTTTTTTTTTTTCATCAGACTGGTGATTTTAAACTCAGCTCTAGACACATGATGACAGCATATCTACAAGGGCTTGAAGTAAGTTTTAAATACCTGGGTCGTGAGTTCCTGTCAGAAAACAAAATAAAAATTAGAAAAGCAAATTATAGTGGCATCTCAAAGAAGTAATTAGGAGTCAGGATGGTAACTTCTCTATATGTCCTTGGAGTATAAAGTGTATGGCAGAATATCATGCAAAAGAAATAGGTCTTCATTAGTAGTAACGCACAAGCATTGCATGGCCCTGCCCCTGCAGGGCCTTTCTCTATCACCCAGGCTTTCAAAAGTTTCAACATCTCAAGATTAGTTCCAGAGACACTTGGGACAAATGGCTAACTGAGATTCCTATAAACATGTCAGAGTAGATACTGGCTGCCATACTCTCATAGTATTGCAAGTACCTCTGCCAGTGTTCTGGCTCCTCTTAGCATTTCTTAACCCATGTCTCTAGGCCTCTCTAGACCTTGAGTGTCACTTTCCTTCCTGTATCTTCCCTTTCCTATAAAAACTAGACAGTTTGTTGATATGCTCTTGGGCTCTTGTTTCTTCTCAGTATTTCTTAGTTCATCTCATACCACTCTTTAAAAAACTTTTCTTGATCCTCTTTTTTCTGTCTTTTCTTATTATTCTGGTCTCCCCCATCTCTTTCCTTTAATGGCCCTGTTCAGTTTACTGGCCATGTCTAGTCTACTACTTCTCTCTGTACCCTGGACTCTTCCAGATGCCTGTGGATGTTCTCTCCATCTTATCTACAATGGGAAGTTTCTTGGTATGGTCATATTCACCATTTCATAAAAAAGCTGAGTACTAAGGAGTTGGGGAGAATGAAAGTCAATATGCATCAATTCTTCCAGTTAATGTTTTGAAATGATTCATCTGTGTGTGTGTGTGTGTGTGTGTGTGTGTGTGTGTGTGTGTGTGTGACTTTTGGTGAATTTTACGTTGTAGAGAATGCCATTGTTTATGTATAAAACAATTTATACAGATTGGTTATATAGTTGGTAAATCATCTTAGTGTGAGCTATTATGAAGATGGCTGCTGGGAGCTTTGCTTAATTAAATCCAGGTGCACATAGGAATGCATTCCATAGTAGCAGCTTCCATAACATATCACTATATATTAGGGGTTGCCTTTTTCTATTAATTACAGAAAATTTAATGACTTTAAGTATAGCAGTACTTCTAGTAGCAATATGAAAGAGTTGTCTTTTGATCTGTGGTTTTAGACTTTTGATGTTGGCAGAAATTTAAACTGTTTTTTTAAGATATATATTGTGAAAATTAACAAAATTCTATTTTCTTATGTTTATTCCTGACACATGAAGAAATTGATATTTCTCTTTATAACTTTTTTGTCCCTGGAAAATATATTTTCATAAAGATAACGATGCTGAGGCCAGGAAGGAAGATCAGGAGACAAGAACCACTGTTGATTTTGCAGAGTGCTCGGTTGATTACCTGAAACAAACTTCCATCCAAGGTGAACCTGAACCCGATTCCAACCTACATGGACACTCGTCATACATGTGGTGCAAACACATACACACATACTGGCAAAATATTCACACATGTAAAAGTAAATATTTTTAAAAATGGTAACTAATTCATCACTAGATAGCTTCCTCTTTTTATGATCCATCTATAATTACATTCAAGATTCTACAAGTTTAAGGTACATAAAAGAGAAATTCCTTCTTCCTGTGCTATCTATTCATAGAGGTGAAAGATTAGTGTGCCTAAAAGTCTATTGTGAAAATCACTGAAGAAATTCTCGTTTAAAAACACCTCAGGCAGATTCTTCTGCAGATTTAAAATAAGTAATAAACCTTTACCTATTTCCTCACTTATTGACATAAAAGCATTTTATATACACTTTAAAATTTTCTTTAAATGTATTTTGATTATTTAATTAATTAAATGAACTTAAGAAGTGTGTAACTGTCTGGTTCTGTACTTAAGGTATAAATCCTAGGGTCTTTTACGGAACATAACTGGTAAGAGAACAGCAACAGAAAAATATATTACAGCCTGAAAAATGAGAACTATCATAGGGAAACTCTGAACACATAATGAATCATATTTTCTCAGGGTATAGAGAATGGGGCATAACACTTAGCAGGAAGTAGCCACCACATGCAGTGAGTTGCTTTCATGCGGCCACAAATAGATTCCATATCATAGGAAGGAGCCTTCAGTAGTGAGATGCACTCTCCACAGTAACATAAGCAATCTACCCTGTAAGTAGCCTCCACAAAGCAGTATGTGTGTCCTACTACACATGAATATATTTTTAGAGTCTCACTTTAAAGACCAGAAAAAGAACCAACATACCCTACTACATTTATTTCTTCAGTTGGTTGTTTCCGTCATTTGATATGAAAGGAAAGATATCCCAATAATGTGTGCCTTGAAACATGATCGTGTGTCCTGTGGGGAATAGGTCAGTCTTTCCTGTGATTGTGACCAGATTCTGATTACCCAACGTAAAATAAATTATTTCTTGGCCTCTTTCCAAACAGAACAGTTGCACGATATTTGATCATATTGTGAATCCTGAGATTGTGTTGTTTACTCAAAAAACCTGCTTCTAATTGTGATTGAATAAGCCCTTAGCACACAGCTTCAATCCCTCTGACTGGAATAAAGACACATTATTTTTTTTGGTACCTTCAATCCCAGACAAGGAAAATAACTTCAGTTTGTAGAAGGAATCACACATGATAAAAAGTGATATTTAACCAAGCAGCAGACAAAGTGACAAATCAGAGAAAGATTTGAGAGAATTGAATGTACGTAACTTTCAGGAGTTTAGAGAGAATAAAAAAGGGCAACTTTACTAGGATAGTTATTGAGAGAACAAGCTAGACACAGCGGAATACAGAATGAACCAGAGAATGAGAAAGAGTCAGAAGATTAAAACATATTGCCAAATTTGTATGAGGCTCAGCAGAACAATTCAGAAGAGGCTGAGAAAGACAAACTAGACTGAATCATTTAGAGTGGAGACAAGTTTAAGCCAGAATGGCTGAGATGAACCAGTTAGCCAGAACTCAGAAAGAACCACAACATGTGGACTTATTCAGCAATAAGTCTCAGAGGTTGAAACATTCTGGGCCTAGATTGCATTGTGAGGAATCCAGAGGCTGCCAGGACTAGGCCTAGGTCAGCAGATGGAGGCAGTACATGTCTAAGAAGGCAATTAGCAAGCAAGTAAAAGTTAGTTGTACAACCAACCAATTGTTTTCATAACACCCATGTCTATGTCGCACTGTAAGCCTTAAGGACTGAAAATTGCTTTCAAGTCACTTCACTTTGCCTTAATATTATCTTGGCTTATGAACAAATTGCACAAATAAATTAAAGAAAACAACTACAAAGTGCTGGAAGAATTCTTCTGTGAGGTCATGGCACGTTCAGTGTGTTCCTTAAAGAAGCACAGTTGATAGAAAGGGTTCATTGCTGAGCCATGCACTGGCCAGTGTTGGAGATGGCATAGACATTCAAGAGTTTGCTGCCAATGGTGATTTACTGAGTAAATTCAAACAATAAACCCAGTAACAATAACATACATACATGCAGGGAAAACATTCATAGTCTGCAAAGAAAAACTAAACGCGGCAGTTTCCAAATGGGGGAAATAATCCCTCTTGTCCAATAAGAAATTTTCATAACAATATGCAAAACAGCAAAACACATGGCTATTGTCTAGATAAGGCAATTTTATGCTGATACCAAGGACTGCATATTGCATAAGAACATAATTAGAAAGTTTCATGCTGCAGAAAAGTCATCGTGTCGATATCAGGCTATCATCCTACCTTTATTTAGGCCTTTCTACATGGACATCCTTGCAAGGTCTGGTGGTTGATTCCAGCATGACAGAAACAGGGAGATTATAATTTCCCTGAATTCCTAGCTATCCATGTCTACACAATGCAATCAAAACAAAAAACAAAAACAAACAAAACCCCCAAAACACAAAATGAAACAAAAAATATTTAAACAAAATACCTAAAAGTCTAAGCAGTGATTTGAACAAAGGCATCAAGGAATGTGTGCTTGGTGTGTTTGAAAATTTTCACCACCTCATCAGTTATGTCAATGACTGACAATTATGAAACTGTAGAGCATGAAATAGGATCCAGTGAAATTACATTTATATTAATTTTTTCCAGATTTGAAAAATTGCACTGAAGCCCCAGTATTCATCAAGGCATTTCTTCTTCACATGTCACTGTTGTGTATTCATGTGAGAGCCAATAGTTCATATTAAAATCATTACCTAATTATTGTGCCTGGGGGAATGCAGGAGACAGGCCTGATGGCCTGAGAGCAGGTCTTGACCCTTGCTGACTGCCACAGGCAAGAGAGATGCCTTGCCCTGCCGAGGCTGGTGCACTGGCCCTGGTGGTATATAGGTGCATGACACCTGGTGGGCAGACAAACTCAGCTACCACCTCTGTGCAGATCCAGACCTTTGTGTTAGCTCACGACAACATCTATCCCACTTATAAACTCCTAGAGCACATGCAGTAGCCAGTCCTGAAGAATCAAAACCACAGTGTCTCCATGACACAGGACAACAACAAGAAACATAAAAGTCCCAGTGAGGATACAATATTAAAAGTATAACAGAGCCAGGCAGTGAGTGGTGGCGCACGCCTTTAATCCCAGCACTTGGGAGGCAGAGGCAGGCGGATTTCTGAGTTCGAGGCCAGCCTGGTCTACAGAGTGAGTTCCAGGACAGCCAGAACTACACAGAGAAACCCTGTCTAGTATGGCTGTAATAACAAGGCCCAACAAGCAGCTGACTGAGAAGCAGATACTTACACCCAACCATTGGCCTGAAGTCAGGAAGCCCTGTGGTTGAGTTTGGAAAAGGCTGGAAGAAGCTAAAAAAGGAGGGAAACCCAAAGGAGGGCTAGCAGTCTCAACTAACCTAGATCCCCAAGATCTCTCAGATACTGAGCCACCAACCAGGCAGCTTACACTAGCTGGAACAAGGCCCCTGGCACATATATAACAGAGAACTGCCTAGTCTGGCCTCAATGAGAGAAAGATGCATCTAACCCTTGAGAGACCTAAAGCCCCAGAGAGTGAGGAGACCTGGCAGGGTGAGGTCGGGTAGGAGTGGAGACATCGTTTTTTTGTGACAGGGGAAAAGAAATGGGATGAGAAATTGTCAGGGAGGCTAACAGGGAAGGGGGATAAAGACTGGACTGTAAAATTAGATTAAAGATAATTTTAAAAGAAAGAAAAAAAAAGAATCTGTGGCAGGACTTTCCCTGTCTAATCTAGTTGCAGTAGGAGACTTGTGATTGGACAGAAAAAGGGAGGCGGAGCTAAGAGTTGCAGAGGGAAGGAGCTGCAGGGAGAGGCGAAGATGGAGGCAGATGTGAACTGGAGAGACTTTAACTAGCCAAGGGAAGATTAGGATTAAGATAATTGGGATTAACTTGTCTAATCTGTGTGGGCATTTTATGATGAGTATTTGCTGATATATAAATCCGTTTGGTTAGCTATAAGCATTAAGAGTTTTGATTTTACTAGGTTACTGGATATTGTGATATCTAACCACGAGGTTGGCAGACATTGCATGAGGCTAGGCCTAGTTCTGTAGAGGTAGCAGAGTTGGCCTAGGGGCTAGGCTTAGAGCCAGGGAGATCTAGGAGTTGGAGGGCAGAGACAGAGGCAGCAACCGTGCCAACATTTCAGGGTCCAGGGCTGGTAGGACTGAGATGGCCAGCCAGTGCTGGGTATAGAATGGGAACTTGGTGGCCATGCAGGGAAGCCTGCCAGCCATCTTTTTTGATACCTCCTGCTACGAGAGTGTGTGTTACAGAACATGGAATGTAGGAGCTAGTCTTGGAGATCATCATCTGAGTAAAAGGAACCAAATGGATCATTGTTCTGAAGAGTCTTATTTTATTTGAAAGAGCGTATTAATTGTATATAGGAGACTGCACTGTGATACGTTCATATTTGTGTTCAACAAACTTACGTCTTATTTATCCTATGTCACATCTATTACTTCATTTTCTTGTCTCTTATTTTTTTCTTCTTCTCAGTAGTTCAGGTTTATACAGCCTTTTGAGACCAGTGATGATTCACGAAGAATTGCAGTGTCATAATATGAGAAGCAATAAACAATGGCTTGGAGCTATAAACAATACTTTACTTTATGAGATCCGATGGAATTTTAACACCGATGATATTTCAGGTCTCAGAGAATTAAGATTTTCTTACAGAATGAGCCTTCCTTCTGAGTCTGTTTGTGGAATCAGTGTGGAAATACTGAGGTGCCTAATATGTTTAAAGAAATTCCAGTGTGATCTGCCCTCATGAAGTTTTATATTTGTATCCCTTTAAATGTTCTTAGGATCATCAACAAAATATGGAAAGATTTATATGAATGTAATTTGTCACTCTAGAAAAGCTGTTTCTGAGCTAGGCAAATTGTCCCTACCTGAATATCTTGACAACCATAAATGTTCGTTTGGTTAAGCAGAATTCGGTTGTAACTCCTAACTAACATTATAATTTGGATCTTTCTGCCTCAACCTCTTGAACATTAGTTCTCACCTTTCCTAATACTGTGGCCCTTTAATATAATCCTCATGTTATGGTGACCTCCATGTATAAAATCATTTTTTTTATTCCTTATAATTATGTTACTTACGTGAATTGTACTGTAAATGTCAGATGTGCAATTCTGTGAAAATTATTATTGGAACACCAAAGACGTCAGAACACACAGTTTGAGAACGTGCTCCTGAATATTTGCTTCAGAGTCAGAGATCATCCTGCTTCTTCCTCCCAGGTGCTAGGATTAAGACCTTGTACGATGATGCCATGCAATTATGTATGGTTGGTTGTTTTTTTTTTCCTTTGGTCAGGGTTCCTGTCCACACATGGTGCAGAAATTGCAGGACTTCTCCATGCCATGAGGATATCACGCTGTTATCAGCTGAATTCTGCCTTGTGATGCACATCTGTACAGGTCTTAACCTTCAACATGAGCGTAGGACCATATTTAGAAACAGCACTGAACTGAATTCAAAATTCTGTAATCCTCCAGAGGATAGAATCTCAAAAGATTAAAAAAGGCTAAAGTACCCCAAAACTTCAATCCAGGAACCTCTAATGTTAAGACCTCGAGAACCTAAATTATCCAACCTGAGGAGGAAAAGAGAGACAGGAGAACAAAGCATAAAAAGAGTTAGAAAGATAAATTCTGAGGACTGGGTCTACCACAAGATATGCCAACAGTAAAATTTCAGTGGGAATTGCATGACATGTTGGTATTCATGCCAGCTGAGGAATTTCTGTATTTTCATAAACTGAAGCCTCCAGGTTGCCTGCTCAAAGGCCTTATCAGGTACATCAGAGGAAAGTCTTAATTTATCCTCAACAGTTAGGGAACTTAGCTCAACTTCCTCAAGAAAATCACCAAGACACACACACAATCACCAAGACACACACACATATTCCAGGAGCTCAATCAGCCTATGCCTGCTGACAAATCTGCATAGTGTATCTTAGTATAACACTTATTTCATTTTCCCTTCTCCCCTGTAGATTTTGTGTTTAATTATGAAAAACATTTACCTTTGTAGTCTATTTGTCCTCATGTGATGAACTTTCATATATTCACTTATACTCCCTATGTTTCTAAGATGTGGTGTAAATAGCACTATGAAGACTGTCAAGGGGAGGTTCCCTGTTAAACACTGAGAAACTGATTTTTTAAAATTTTTCTTTGCAACTTCATCTATTCAGGTGCGGGTTTATTCTTGATCTGTAATCACTGAAGATTCATGGGAAGGGAAATGGGTGAGAGGGCACTGAACTTACCATTAAAAGCTAAGACTTGGGTTTGAAACCACAACTGGGTAGAATAAAGAAAGAGCACATGGTAGGCCACTGTCATAAACTCTTATACAGATTGGAGCTGGAGAAAGTTTGGAATATCCAGGGTCACATAGACTGGTATATAATGTTACCAATAACAATTTGCCTTGTCTCCAACAAGGCAAATCTCAAGAACTGACAGCTAAGAACTCTACTGTCCACTTATTCTGTGGAACTAAGGGGGAAAAGCCAAACATTCACAGAATTACGCACCCTATACACACAAAGTAAGCACTAACCACACAAAATATATAGAAGAATCACGTGACAGTGCCATTTGTCTATTTAATCAGGTACAAAATACAAGCTGCATTTTTAGGCATTAGGCATTTGTCAGAACTGTCAAATGACTCATCTTCACCCTCGGTTGGCAGTAGACTGGGACAACAGACAGAAGATAATAATTCAGTGTTTATATTGCTGAGAGCCATTGAGGAGAAGCTAAAAACTAGTGAGTATCTTTCTGAGATGGTTCCACCATGGACTGTAAATCTATGATGGTTTTGCCTCTTAAGTCTAGGCTGTTAAAATTACATTTAGAAAACATTCCTGTTATTAAGATTTTCTTAGATGGCTCCTGGCAATACATGTTACATCTTTCACTGAATAAACGGTGTTTAGAAGCTACATGTTACTTCATGTGCAGATGAGGCACTGAAACGGAGGCTCTGCTAGCTAGCATCTGGTGGAGTTCTTTTCTTTTCTTTTTTTTTTTTTTTTTTTTTGGTTTTTTTGAGACAGGGTTTCTCTGTGTAGCCCTGGCTGTCGTGGAACTCACTCGGTAGACCAGGCTGGCCTCGAACTCAGAAATCCGCCTGCCTCTGCCTCCCAAGTGCTGGGATCAAAGGCGTGCGCCACCACCGCCCGGCCATCTGGTGGAGTTCTTGTAAGATAGTCAATGTCTCCATAAGAAACACCACTCTTTAGGATCAGGATACTCCTCTGTCTGGGTAAGAAGAGAATATCTCATTTTCAGAACTGCTAATACCACAATTTATTTCACTAGCATTCCAGAAAGTGTTGAAGCCATCTTCATTGTCTTTCGTCCAGTCTAGCCTGAAAAAATGGTTTTACCTCCATAGAGACATCTTCAGAGGAATATGCCCTCAGGGACTCTACTGGGTACCAGAAAGTGCCTTCACTTGTCTTTCTGGCACTCTGGGGGATTGCATAAGAAACAGCTCTATCTTCAGGCTCAGAGTATTGATCTCTTTGTATAATGAGAAGAGGACCCATGTCATTTCCAGGACTTTTAACAACACTATTCCTTTCACTAGCATTCCAGGGATTGCTGCAGCCATCTTCACTGTTCTTATTTCCTGTGAAAATAAGACAGTCTGTGAAACTGTGTCCCAGAAGGGATTCCCACACAACACCTATCTCACCAGCTTCCAAACTCACCTGTTTCCAAGAGCATGTCTTGGGGTCTCTGTAAATATGTTTTTGGTTTCTCTTCTGTTGGCATTAGTATTGCTTGCTGTTGTTTCAAATATTTGATGACTTCTTTTAAGGGCATATTCTCAGAAAAGAGGGCTTCCTGCCCCTGCATATAGACAAGGACCTGTAAACAAAGCCAAGTGATCATTGTCAATGAATCTGTGGACGACAGAAAACCTGCCCTCATTTGGCTTGCATAGGATCACTGGCCTACGGGTTAGCTCATTTGTGTAGTCCTCATATCTAGTGGTATTAGCCTGACAATCACAAATTCTGTTCTGTAAAGTCGCTATCCACGCTGTGTCTGCAAACATTGTGTCACTCTACAGAGGGAAACAAAAGGTTAGTTTCCTATGAACTTTGGCCACAATAGTTTCTTCAACTATTCAATACATTAAAAGAAGATCAGATGAAGTCTGGCCAATTTGCAAAGTAGGATGATCCCCTTATAAAAAGGTTGCTCCTTCTTGCAGGCATTATCTCATCTTCTACCCAAGATATTGTATCTATTACAAAATGGCTGGCTTAGAAAAAGACAATCAAGGGTGGGCAGGAAAAGGTAAAAATAAAATGAGTCTGGAGACTTGGAGGGCATAAAGGAGCCCATAAAATGTCTGACACAGAATCCCCTGAGGGCTTCCATCTCTGGAGTCCCTTTTATTCATGGAAAGGAGATGTCTGTTTCGATAAAGTTTGTGTTTGTAATAAAAATGTCTTTATGGCTGGTATGTTTTGGTTTTCCTCAATTTGTAGTTCATTCTTGTCACCCCTTCCCCTGCCCCCAAGATCTATAGCTGTTAGTTTGGACTCAGAACCCTTGGCCTCTTCAAGTTCTTTCACTTTGTTGGCTCTGATTCTACTGAAATCTCATACGCTATCATCCAGCCCATTATCAATAATTGGTATTTTGTGTCTGGAATCTTCAGGATCTTTACTTTAATTCTGAAATAGCTACCATATTGGTGCTCTAGCCTGATGGGCAATTGTCTTGCATCCCATGATGTTGGTCATTTTTACTCTCAGGTCATTGAGCCTTTCCCATTCCCTACCTCCAGTCATCAGTCATCACTTGTCCCTCCCTATCTAACTGTACTTTCAGTTTGCTATGTGAATGGGCTTTATTTTTAACACCTACAATTCTTTGTCCATGTCACTGAATACTAGATTAGGCAACCACTCTTAACTAAAGGTGACTTTAACATTATAGTTAATTTTGATTGGTACAAAGGAAGCTCATTTTTTTATCATTAAGTGATTAATACAACTCACAACTGACTGAAACAAGTCTAACAAAAACATTTGTCTCCACAAGATACACACTGCCTCTGTTCTTAGGAACATGACTGGACATTATGGCAGCAGTTTGCTTGGATTTCAGTTTCAACCACAAAATTTTCAACTTAAAGCTCAAAGGAGTGAAAATATGGAGAAATACAAACTGTGAAACATGACAACTTGTTTATATACTTAAAAATTCAAATACAGAGAAGGGTGTGGTGGTCAACACATAACTCAGCATCTGGAAAGCAGAGAGTATAATTTCTTTGAGTTGCCAGCTAGCCGCCACTACACAATCAAAATGATGTCGCATGAAAAAATAAAAACAACGGAAACCTCACTAATCAACCATACAAACAAACCAACCAAAATGTAAATTAAAAGTCTAAACTGCTAATAAGTTATTTGTACAGCGATGTTTAGAAATGTCTGTCAATGACAGAATTATTCACATTTAAACATTGAAAGAATCTACAATGTAATTACATCTATATTAATTTTTTTTCAGTTTTAAAAGATAGGCAATGAAGCACCAGTATTGATCAAGACATTTCCTGTGGGCGTGTACTAAGTATGAATATGAGAGCCATATTTCAACATCAGAGAACATACTCCATCATTCTGTCACCTCAGGTTTTGTGGGAAATATCCTACTATAATGTAGTAGACTATTTGGAAAGCCATGTAGCCACTTTAATTCCCAGATTCACCCTCTCAGGTCCTGGGATCTGATCTAATGCTGTCAGCCATATATTTAGGTGTGTGCCTAGGTTCTCGTTCAGTCTTCATGACTGTAATATAAGTACTGCCATGACTCAGCCATCTCTCAGACCCAAGGCATTTCCTCTAAACCCTTAATGTCTTGCCCAATTGTCAGTTCTGCAGTCTTTCTGCCATCATATTAATATACTACATTTAAGGATCTTCAAACAATTGATGACCCTCTTTCTGTTTTATTTTTGATAATTCAGGGCAGTGCAAATTCTTCCTTGGAAGGCTTTTGGTGAAGTGAGGACAGTTTCAGTTATAACAAAAACTACCTGACATTCCTACTTTTTCCCAAATCCAAATGACTACCTTTCCTCCCAACCTAGCCATCTCTTATGCCAGGAACTCACCATGGTCGGAGGCTTTAAACACTCATCAGTCAGACCCGCCATGAATCTCCCCATGTTTCTGCCAGTTAATTCCCAGTACTCTTTCAAGGCAAACTCATCCTTGCAGTGCCCAGTGAGGAGAAACTGCTGCAAGACCAGTTGAGAAATCATCTGCTCCTTGCTCTGCTTTTCAGGCTGCAACCAGGAGGTAAACATCTCCCAGAGTGTTTGCAGCTCCTGCTTTGCCAAGGAGCCAGTGTCATTTGGTGGAAAGATGAGTTGCGCACTTGGTGAAGTATAGATGTCTTCTGCAAACTGCCCAGCAGAATGCTGGTTTGGACTAAACTCTTGATTGTCTAAATTAAGGGCATTTGTTGGCAACTCAGGATAAAAGGTTTCTTCTCTGACCTGTGAAGCCATTGCCGAAAGAATCCTGAAAAAGTTTTGAATATGGCAATTCAGTATCTGTCTTGTGACTTTATAGTCTGTTTCAATAGTTGGTGATGTGCAAAAGCGATAGATTCAAAAAAGAAGAGAGTATTAATAAAAGAAAAAATCAGTTAAAATTACTGTCATAGAACATAAGAACATAGTAAAGTGTCCCGCAGCTCAGTCATATCTGTTCCCCCGCTGGAAAAAGATGAAGTTATTATTGCTGAACCTCAAAATTTAAGTTTCATCCTTGTTTCTCACAACTAAGTGCCACAGAATCATATTTCCTTAACAAAAGACATTAAAAGCAAATGGTCTATATAACATTAAGTTCATGCAGAACCAAAAACAGTTCTATAAACACACACAATATATATAATTCTTGAGTAGCATCCAAAGTATAAAATTTCAAGCCCTGTATCACAATGGTTGTCCATAGTGACCCCCTCTAATAAAACCCTAGATGTATGAAGCCTCATAAGTTTTACACACCTGGCTCAATGATGGAAGTGCTTATCAGACTGTAAAACTTAGGTTGTAGACTTTACCCTTTTCAAAACTAAAACAAAGACTTAATACGTCAATGTCCATACATAAGGGAAAGTCTTAGTGTAATAACCTTGGATTTTTGCTTTGGTAATTCTGCTTTTGACTGACTGTTCCTGTTAAGTGTCATATGACAATTCAAAACAAAATTTTGTGCTTAAAAGCTCACCCTGAGAAGGGTTCAAGGCTACATTATGATTCTGACCACCCAGTGCAGTTCTAGGCAGGCTCGTAAAGATTTTTCATTGGCTTAAACCCATGTCTGATCAGTCTTTTGTTATGAATTCCCCATATTTCTTGAGGTTCCACTAAGATCCTCAAAACTAGACCTTTAGGCATCCGGATTCTCAGACCCTTGGAGTGTGGTAGAGTTCAATGGTAGGAGACTATAAATGATACACATACTGAGATGTTGAGCTTCTCAAGGCTACCTTTGTTCAGTGTCCCCCTAATGCCCTAGAGGTGCTTAAAAACTCCTCCCTAAAAAGAAATACTTTAGAAATTCTCCTGATCTGTCCCCTCTGAGCTAAGGATAGTTAAGGCAACTACTCTTTGGACATATAGGAGATTACACATCGCTGCTGACCCAGTGTCCAGATTTCATGAACACATTACTGGATCTCTTGTCTCTCCAGGTATATGAATGTGTGGTGGTGTCTTACTTAGGGCTTCCACTGGTATGAAGAGACATTATGACCAAGGAAACCCTTATAAACACTTACTTGGAACTGGCTTATAGTCTCAGAAGTTAAGTCCATTATCATCATAGCAGGAAGCATGGCAGCATGCTGGAAGACGTGTTGCTGGAGAAGAAGCTGTGAGTTTTATGGCTTGATTCAATGTAACTAGGAGGGACTACCTTCCAGGCAGCTAGTAGGAGGGTCTCAAAGCCCACCCCCACTGTTCCTCCAACAAAGCCACATCCTAACAGTACCACTCCCTATGAGTCAAGCATATTTATACCAACAAAAGTGCCCACCTCTGGTTATTTTTACTCTGTATTTCTGCCTGTCCTTTTATGTGTTTTCGTTAGTTGTTTTCATGATTAACCAGTGGTTTTCTCTGGTTTGAGATCATCTCCCTACTCAGCTTTAAGACCTGTGTTCCCTCCTTTGGGAGACCTGAATCCTTTTGAGTCTGCAAGGTCATCCAGAGAAACAAACAAACTTCTAGCTTTCCAGCTCCAAGAACAGGAGCCATCACTTGTTTTATTGCTTGACTCCTGCTCATAATCATGGTTGGGGCCTCTTATCAATTGCCTCCTGGTGTCTGAGAGGAATGCACATAGGGAGAAGAAAATAATTCCCCAAGGTGAGCATTCTCCTTTCTCCATGCCCATTCTAAGATGTCCTGGGGAAGAAGAAAAGATCTCCCTTTGTGAGCCCAAAGGAAAAGTTTTCTTTTAACAAATTGTCCACGTATTGAGAAAAAGAAACATCAACAACAAAATCTTCCAATGCAAACAAAATGTACAAACTCCACTGGGCCAGGCAGAGAGATTGCTGTCAAACAATGCAGCTTGGATAGAATGAATTTTCCCCTCTGTCCAACACAGACCAAAGTGACTGTAAACAATTTTGACTAGGTTCTTTTGAAAATAATTAAAGACAGCTACAAAAAAAAAAAAAGACTTATTTTGTCAGTCATGCCAAAAATATTATTAGGAAAAAAGTTTAAATGATTCATTGGTATCACTAGGCCCCAATTATTATAGGTGGCTCAAAGAGTGTTAAGCAACAGAGAATTGGTTGGGACTGACAAAACCTTTTGCAAAAACTGAAAGCCATGTTCACCACTTCTGATGATGAGATACAAATAGACTTACAGGTACCCAGAAAAATTTTGTCTTACCTTGTGTCAAAAGAATATCTACTAGCTGCCATTTGTGCCTTCAATCAAAACACATATTTGGGATATCTCTCTTATTGACAACAAAGATTGCAGACAGTATGATCACAACCCATATCCCTAAGACTGGTCCAACACCAAATTCCTATAATTGTTAAACTAATAAGTTCAGCTACCCCAATCCTCATTTAAAAATGCACAAAGAAATTGAAAACAAAACAGGAAATTGGAGTTCTTCATATTACCTAGATTGGACACATATGCTATCTCCCTGCCAGTCATTCTGGAATACAACTTTTCTGCATATGAAGAAACCTGAGACCTCCAATTTTCATGAATCTGATTCTTCCAGAGAAACAGGTACACACTGTCTTGTGTCTGAAAGATTTGTTTTTAGACTCCCATTGACACAGGTGAGTCAACCCATCTTTGCTTTGAAATGGTAGGACCCAGTGGGATGTTACAGCAGACAACATACAGGGTTCAGGTGTCCCCAGGATTTAAAGACACTAAATGCTGAGTTTATGCTCTACCATCAGAGGTATCCCAAAGAAAACTTGTAGTAAAAGGGTCAATGTGAGAATACTGGAAGAGTTACAAGGCCACTGAATATTCTCTAGGAAAGCCCAAATTTATAGATGGATATCTATCATGGCTAACAGCTAAAGGGAGACAAAAGGAGCCTGTCTCAGGGAAGAATTGCTGCCATCCTTCAAATGCCAACCTCAAAGACTAGAGAAGGGTTCAAGAGTTCCTAGGTGCAGTGGGGTACTTCTACATCTGGATACCAGAGTTTGTAGAAATAGCAAGGCCTTTATACACCAGCACAAAAGTGGTCAATGATACTCTAATCTGGTCTGACATTAAAACTAATTTTAAGGCTTTAAAAACAGCTGACTCTGGCTCTGGCTCTGCCCCTTAAAACCTTTTTTTCTTTTTGTCCATTAAACAAAAAACAAACCCTAACTTTGGGGTCATAAAAACTCCCTGTATACAACTGTCCAAATAATTAGACTCTATAGCCACAAGATGTCCTACCTGTGTAAGAGCTATGGTAGCAACTGCTAGTTTAATAAAAACAAACAAACAAGTTAACTTTGAATCAAATTTTTATGCCCACAGGACCCTATGACATGATTGAGTTCTTCTTCTGAATACCACCAGAATGCTGTCTGATGTCTATGTGACTCAGTATCAGGCTCAACTTGGGGCATGCCCTCAGGTAAGCTTTAAGAAAAGACAGTACTTTCAACAAATGGTGCTGGTTCAGCTGGAAGTCAGCATGTAGAAGAATGCAAATTGATCCATTCTTATCTCCTTATACAAAGCTCAAGTCTAAGTGAATAAAGGACCTTCACATAAATCCAAATACACTGAAACAAATAGAAGAGAAAGTGGGGAAGAACCTTGAACATATAGGCACAAGGGAAAAGTTCCTGAACAGAACACCAATGGCTTATGCTCTAAGATCAATAATTGACAAATAGGATCTCATAAAATTGCATAGCTTCTGTAAGGCAAAAAACACTGTCAATAGGACAAAGTGGCAACCAACAGATTGGGAAAAGATCTTTACCAATCCTACATCTGATAGAGGGCTAATATTCAATATATACAAAGAAATTAGACTCCAGACAATGAAATAACCCTATTAAAAAATGGGATAAAGAGCTAAAATAAAGAATTCTCAACTGAGAAAACTTGAATGGTCAAAAAGCACCTAAAGAAATGTTCAACATCTTTAGTCATCAGGGAAATGCAAATCAAAACAACCCTGAGATTCCACCTCACACCAGTCAGAATGGCTAAGATCAAAAACTCAGGTGATAGTAGATGCTGGCGAGGATGTGGAGAAAGAGGAACACTTCTCCATTGTTGTTGGTATTGCAAGCTGATACAACCACTCTAGAAATAAGTTTGGTGGTTCCTCAGAAAATTGGGCATAGTATTACCCGAGGACCCAGCTATACCACTCTCCAACATATATGAACATATATGCTCCAACATATATCAAGAACACATGCTCCACTGTGTTCATAGCAGCTTTGTTTATAATAGCCAGAAGCTGGAAAGAACCCAGATGTTCTTCAACAGAAATGGATACAGAAAATGTGGTACATTTACACAATGGTGTACTATTCAGCTATTAAAAATAATGAATTCATGAAAGTCTTAGACAAATGGATGGAACTAGAAAATATCATCCTGAGTGAGGTAACACAAAAAGAACACACATGGTATGCACTCACTGGTAAGTGGATATTAGCCAAAAGCTGTCAGTACTTAAGATACAATTCACAGACCACATGAAGTTCATGAAGAAGAATGCACATGGATCCGTTCTTATTTCCTTGTACAAAGCTCAAGTCCAAGTGGATCAAGGACCTCCACGTAAAACCAAATACACTGAAACTAATAGAAGAGAAAGTGGGGAGCTCCGGTCCTTTTCAGAAGGAGCAACAAAATTCTCACAGGAGAAAATACGGAGACAAAGTGTGGAGCAGACTGAAGGAGGGGCCCTTTGAAGACTGTCCCACCTGGGGATCCATCTCATGTCCAGTCACCAAAGGCAGACACTGTTCTGGATGCTAGGAAGTGCATGTTGATGCTGACAGGAACCTGATATAGCTGTCTCCTGAGAGGCTCTACCAGAGCCTGACATATACAGAGGCAGATGCTCACAGCTAACCTTTGAACTGATCACTGGGTTTCCAGTGGAGGAGTTATAGAGAAGACTGAAGGAGCTGAAGGGGTTTGAGGTACCTGGGGAGAGCAACAATACCAACCAACCAGAGCTCAATCAACTAGAGCTCCCAGGGTCTTAACCACCAGCCTGGGAGCACATAGGGAGGGACCCATGGCTCCAGCTGTATATGTAGTGGAGGATGGCCTTGTTGAGATGAAGTGTTAACAAAAGATTCAGATGATGATGATAATGAATTACTTGCTTTTTCTTTTCTTATAATTGGGCCAGCATCTGTTCAAGGTATGGCACAACGGGCTTATTATGAAGGAATTCCTGTAGATGATATTGGTCAGGTGAAAAGGGCAGTAACTTTGTATGGACCTCAATCTCATTATGTTAAGGAATTATTAAACAACATAGCTTGACATTATTATAATTGGGCACCAGAGGATTGGAAGGTATTGTGTTGAGCATTATTAAAGGAACCTGAATACTTACAATGACAAATGTGGTTTAATGGGTTATGTATAGAAAAATCAAGACAAAATGCAGTTAGTGTTAACCCCAGATTACAAGTTACTTCTCATGCCATGCTAACGGGGACAAGACAATATAATGATCCTCATATTCAAGCACAAGGATCTCCAGAAGAAATTCTTGAGTAACTTAGGGAAATATTGATAGAAGCTTGGGAATGGCTTAGACCTTCTGGTGAACATTATGGCTCATGGACAAAAAATTTGCAAAAAGCTAATGAACCATATATTTAGTTCTTATCTAGATTAAAATTTACAGTAGAAAGAACAGTGGTAGGAGAGGAAGCTAGAGGACAACTGGTGACAATGCTTGCTTTTGAGAATGCTAATGAGGACTGTAAGCAAGCATTATTACCTATAAAGGAGACTGGAGATATTTATGCTTACATAAAGGCATGCAAAAATATCTTTTCTGAAAATAGAAAGATGCAGCTTTTTGCTGAGACTATGGCTGCCACTTGACACTCCATGCAAAATAAAGATTCTAAGAATATGAAATGTTTGGAATTCACCAATCTTTGTTATAAAGAAAAATCAGGCAAATGGAGACTTTTGACAGATCTTTGAGGAGTAAATTCAAGAATGTATTCTATGGGAGCACTGCAACCAGGGATACCCACTCTTGTTATGTTACCTGAGGATTAGCCTATTGTAATTATAGATTTGCAAGATTGTTTTTTTTTTAACTGTTCCTGTTCATAAAGTTCTTCATCAACAATATCAGTGGAAAGTGTTACCTCAAGGAATGATGAATTCTCCTAATATGTGTCAATTATATGTTAATGGAGCTTTAAAATCAATAAGACAACAATGGCCACATAGTTATAGTGCACATTATATGGAAAATATTCTTTTTGCAGGACCAAAAGTTGATGAATTAGAACATATATTGAAAGATCTTCCTCAATATTTTAAACCATTTGAATTAATAATTGTTCCTGAAAAAAAAAAGAGTACATGGCTAAATATTTGGGATACTTGGTCACACAACAAGTAATTCCTCAAAAAACTTCTTTGAGAAGAGAGTCCTTAAAAACTTTAAATGATTTTCAAAAGATTTTTGGAGTTATTAATTGGTTGTGACCTTCTTTAGGTATTCTAACATATAAATTACATAATTTGTTTTCTATTTTACAAGGAGATTTAGACCAAGAGCATTAATTACAGAAGCAGAAAAAGAATTGCAGTTTGATGAACAACATATGAAAAATTCACTTTTGGCACATATTGATCCAGAAAGAGCTATTAAATTATACATTTTCAATACTTTTGAATATCTTACAGGCATCTTAGCGCAAGATGAGTTACCCTTAGAATAGGTATATACTAGACATAAATTTGGCAAAACACTAACAATTTATGAAGAGCAAATTTCTTTAATTATTTTTAAAAGGGAGACAAAGAGCTGTTACATTATCAGTATATGATTGTGCTGCTATTACTTTTCTATTAAGTAAAGATAAAGTTGAATATTTAATGCATATGTCTGAAGCTTTTCAATTAGCCATGATTTCTTGTACTGAAATTAAATTTCATTGAATTATTAGCAGTAATTAATGTATTACAAGCTGTAAATATTATAGCTGATTCAGCTTATGTTGTCAGACTAGTACAGAATATTGCAACTGCTGTTATTTCTACATCTAAGCCCATATTAAATATGTTATTTTCACATATTAAATCACATTCTAAATTGCCAGGACCTTTAACATTCGGCAATCATGGTAGATAAATTAGTAGCATTTGCTACCCCAGAAGAACTTAGTCCTAATCATGCTAATGCAGGATATTTACATATTAAATATAAAATTCCCTATTCACAAGCCAAATGAATTATTGCTAGTTGTCGTATTTGTAAGCCTTTACATATAAGATGTATTCCATCTGGCATTAATCCAACAGGGATGCAACCTAATGAATTGTGGAAAATGGATGTAACACATATTTTTGAGTTTGGTCGCCTTTCATATGTACATGTAAGCATAGATACTTTTTCAAAACTTGTATGGGCTATGCCATTGCCTGGAGAACGTACTGTTCACGTTATACAGCACTTATTAGAAACTTTTGCTGTAATGGGAGTACCTTCTGAAATTAAAACTAATAATTGACCAGCATGTATTTCTCATAAATTTAAACAGTTTTGTCAACAATATCATATTGTACATTACTAATATAGAATACAATCCACAAGGACAAGCTTTTGTTGAAAGGATACACCATACCTTGAAACAACATATTAAAAAATTAAAAAGGAGGAAAAGAGATGATCTTACACAGCCTGAATGGAGTTTACAGATGAATCCCAGAGCACAAGCATTATTTGCTTTAATTTACCACAAGGAGAAATTTTATCAAGAACAGAGACATTTTACTGAACATGCCCCTGAAGGTATGGAACAGCCAGTATGGATAAAAATTACCAGACATGCTGAGTGGCAGGAAGAGGCATTACTGTATTTAGGTAGGGGATATGGTGGTTTTGTTTCATTACAGGATGGGAGACAATTTTGGTTACCCGGGAGATGGATTCAAGCAGGGACCGATAAGAACTGCGCCCCACCCTTGCAGGAATCCAATTAAACCAGCTACATTTTCTCCTGATGGAGGTCCTTCAGAGATGAAGGAGGTGTTTTCAGTCACTGAGGCTATGGTTTCACTTGTAGTTTGACAAATGACATCGGCAACCCCATTACCTATGTGGGGCCAAGTGAAGCGATTAACCACTGAAGGACAAAAAAAAAAAAAAAATTATCTCGTACAGCAAAGCTCTTTACTGCTGAGCATTTATTTGTTTTTAGCAATGTGTGCTTTACTTACAGCTGAGGCCAATGTGAGTTATTGGGCTTCTATTCCTAATCCACCTTTATTTGAGCTGGCTACTTGAGGGGAAGCAGATGTGGTTTTATATACCACTCCAAACATTTTATCATCTCCCTGGAATAATTTGACTTATTTGAATATGCATGATGGAGCCTTGTATAATTTTTCTTATGTTGGCTCAAAGATGCCTTTATGTATAGGACAGAAACCATGCCTCCAAATGAGTTATCAAAATTGGCTATTACCTGGAATAAATGTTACAGGCTTCAGAGCTCCAGAACTCCTATGCAGTGATTGACAGCTTGGCCTATAAGCCAAGACTGGAATAACATTACGTCTGCTAGCGAGTCAGTATAGCCTGTTTGTGCTCAATTTACTTATATAGGCTTAAAATATCACTCATTTATTTGGAAAAATTGCCTTGGCACATTTGGAAAAATTATTCAAGAAAAATGGATAAATGGGGTCCTTATGGCCAATTTAATACATGTTCAGAATGGAATGTTACCACTTGTGATTTGTCTGATGTTACCAGGATAAGCGGAGAGGAGAATGAACACCTTAATGGATCCATGCCGATGAAATGGGGAGATGATGACATTGCTGATAATAGACGGGCCTCCGTGGAAGATCCTACTGTGTTTCAAAATCATTTGTGGAAGATTGCTGCTGCATTAAAAGAAGTTGTGCTAGCTAGTGGGAGCTTTTCTGGGACTGCTCAATCTGCTTCTCAACATAATTTTATCACATTTAAGAAACAAAAAGTTACTACTTGTATTCCTATGCCATATTTGCTTTTAGTAGGTAGACTTAATGTTGTTAATGGATTTACTTGTATTAACTGTCATTTGTATTAATCATGTATTAATTCCTCTATTCAGTTTAATGAGTCAAGATTCTATTATGATTATTCAGCAAAAAATATATGATGGATGCCTGTTAATTTAGGACGTCATTGGTCTTAAGATCTTCTTAATTATGTGATTATTAAATTATTTAATAATTTGCTGAAAAGTAAAAGAATGATTGGAGTTATTGTAGCTACTGTTTTAAGCCTTATTACTGTTGCTACCTTAGCGGAAGTTTCGAGTATAGCATTAAAAACATCTATTCAGACACAGCAGTTTGTTGAGGATTGGCATAAAGATGCACGTGAATTATAGATAGAACAAATGAAAATTGATACTAGACTTCAATATCAAGTAGATATTTAAAAACAAACAGTAGAATGGTTGGGTCAAAGGATCTTTACCTATTGAAAAACTTGTAGATTTAAGATGTGATTGGGCCGGGCAGTGGTTGCGCACACCTTTAATACCAGCATTTGGGAGGCAGAGGCAGGCGAATTTCTGAGTTCAAGGCCAGCCTGGTCTACAGAGTGAATTCCAGGACAGCCAGGGATATACAGAGAAACCCTGTCTCTGTAAAAAACAAAGAAAAAACAAAAACAAAAACAAACAAACAAAAAAGATGTGATTGAAATTCTACTACTGTTTGTGTTACTGAATATATGTATAATGATACAGAACATGATTGGAAACTGATTTAAGCCTATTTACAAGGTAATGATAGTGCTACAAAAGTAATTACTGCTTTAAAATATGATGACTTTTGGTAAACAATTAGAAGATACTATCCCGGAAGAGATAGCTAAATTATTAGCTGACAAGTTGACAGGATTAGATCCCAAAGCTTGGTTTCAAAGTATTTTCCAAAGCATGGGAGGAGCTGGTTTTGCCATAATATTATGTATATTATGTATTATGTTACTTTATTTTTGCATGATTAAACCCCAACAAGGGCATTTAGCTACATTATGGAAAGTGTTACTTTTAAAATAAAAGAAAAAAGAAGGAAGTTGTGGAGACAGGGAGATGCAGCTCCCAGGCAGAGTCAAGTAAGGATGGGTGAAAGGTGCAAGGAGGAACTGGAATGTAGCCCTTAAGAAGAAAATGTTTTCAGCACTTGGGAGGCAGAGGCAGGCGGATTTCTGAGTTCGAGGCCAGCCTGGTCTACAGAGTGAGTTCCAGGACAGCCAGGGCTACACAGAGAAACCCTGTCTCAAAAAACAAACAAAAAACAAAAACAAAATAAAAAAGAAGAAAATATTTATCTCACTTGGCCTGAACTATGTTGTGCTATGTCCTGTTTTTGTGGAAGTGGCTCAAGGTTACTGAGTTATGACAAGTATTTTTTTCATTTTTTATTCCATATTATTTATTTACATTTCAGATGTTATTCCCTTTCCTCACTCCCCTCTCCCCCCAGTGAATCCCCTATCCCATCCTTCCTCCTTCTTTTATATTGTTTAAATTACATGCAAGTATTAAGGTCAGTTCTAGGTTGTGGAACTAGCAATACAATAGATGCAAATAGTCAAGGAACAAGTAAGACAATAAACCCAGATAGTCAAAGAACAAGGACAGTAAACAGTCCCGTGATCACTCCCGTGCTCACTATTTCTAAGGGCTTATCAGGACGACCAAAATTTTAGATAACAAGGAATGGGGTGACTTGTTACCTAAATGTTTTAAGAAGAAGCATTTTTTAGTCTTGCCTATATTTCTGGTATTATGGGAATAAAGATCTTACGATTTTAGCTTGCCAAAGGGAACTTGAGGTAATGCATGTTTTTGTCTATATAAGGCTTAATAAAGTTTGTGGCAGCATGCAGTTTCTTCTAGCCTTTACTCTGCATCCCGGTGTCCCGGTTCTTACAGGACTTATACCCAGGATCCCCAATACACTAGACCTTGACACTAATCAACCTGCCAGCCCATGGACTGACAAAACTCACTGTGATGGGGGGATAGCCCAAATTAACATTGTAAGACTTTTAAGGAGCTGAAACTTGTTTAATATTCAAAACCCTTAACTTTCCAACCTTAATAACTTGCCAGTATTCTGATGAAGTATATTCTGATTTATGGATTAATTCATCTGGATAACAGCAATATTACTGAGCCCCTGAGACTACTTTTTGAGTATATATCAGTGGTTTGACTAAATATGCCTCTTCTAATCCTTTTCAAACTGGATAGGAAGGTTGATCATGATCTGAAGGTATTAAGACATTCCATTTCTGAATTAAAACAGCAGTTAGATTCCCTAGCTGTAATTCTACAAGATTAGAGAGACTTAGACATCTTATAAGATAAAGTAAAATATGTCTGCTTTAGGAATAAAACTATTGTTTCTATGTTAATTGGCCAGGAGTAATTAGAAAAGTTCCTTCCATAGACAAAACAAAACAAAAACTAAAACACCAAAACAGAGAAAGAGAAAAAGACATAAATCAGATCCTTGATACTAATCTCTCTTCTCTTGGCCCCCTAACTATTTTGCTATCAGTACTGACTGGGCCATTAATTCTCATTCTGATTGAGTTAACAGTGGGCTCCATGTACCTTAAACTATGTGGCCAATTAAGTATCAGTTCAGTAAACTAATGGACCTTAAGAGCAAATGCATTTATGTAGAGTGAGATGAGCCCACGGAACTCATAATAGCCAGAAGCTGGAAACAACCCAGATGCCCCTCAGTGGAAGAATGGATACAGAAAATGTGGTTCATTTATACAATGGAGTACTACTCAGGTATTAAAAACAATGACTTCATGAAATTTGCAGGCAAATGAATGGAACTAGAAAATATCATCCTGGGTGAGGTAACCCAGTCTCAAAAGAACGCATATGGTATATACTCACTGATAAGTGGATATTAGGCAAAAAGCTCAGAATACCAATTATACAACTCATAGACCATATGAAGCTCAAGAAGGAAGACCAAAGTGTGGATGCTTCAGTCCAACTTAGAAGATGGAACAAAATAATCACGGGAAGTAGAAGGAGGGAAGGACTTGGGAGGGAGAGAGGAGAAAAGGAGGGTAGGGTCAGGTGTGGGAGGGGATAAGGGAGAAGTACAGAGGGTCAGGAAATTGAACAAAGGAGTGTAGCAATGGGGGATGGAGAAGTGGGGGTAGCCACTAGAAATTCCCAACTGCCAGGAAAGCAAGAGGCTTCTGGACTCAACTGGGATGACATTAACTGAAATACCCAACAAAGAGCAAAGAGAACCTGTAGAGACCGTATCCAGAGGTTAGGCATGGCCCCTGGTTGAGGGATGGGGCCACCCATCTATCTCAAAAACCCAGAATTGTCCTGTCTAAAGGAAATGCAGGGACAAAGATTGGAGTAGAGATTGAAGGAAAAGTCATCCAGAGACTGCCCCCCACCTAGGGATCCATTCCATCTGCAGACACTAAACCCAGACACTATTGCTGATAACAAGAAGTGCTTGTGCTGTTCTCTAAGAGGCTCTGCCAGAGCCTGAACAATACAGATGTTGATACTAGCAGCCAACAATTAGACTGAACATGTGGACCCCAGTGGAGGAGTTAGGGAAATGACTGAGGATCTGAAGGGATTTGCACCCCCATAGGAAGAACAAATATCAACCAACCAGACTCCCAGAGCTTCCAGGGGCTAAACAACCAACCAAAGAGTACACAAGGAGGGAATGGCAGCAGTGGGAGTGGAGACCCTTTGGTCTGTGGAAGCTAGAGCCTCCAGCATAAGGGAATGCTAGGGCAGTGAGGTGGGAGTGGCTGGGTGGGTGGGGGAGCATCATGATCGAAGCAGGAGGAGGGATGGGATAAGAGGTTTGAGGAGGAGAAACCGGGACGGGAAATAACATTTGAAGTGTAAATAAATAAAATGACCAGATAACCAAATAAATATTATAAATAATACCTAGACCTTAGTAGAACACAAGACTTCAGCACAATTAACTCCATGATGGTAGGACCAATCAAACTTTAAAACTCAGTACATGAACAGCATAGCCTGCCAAAACTAAAAGTTCTAATCTATCAAAATTCATAGTTCTGGGAAAGTCTCTCAATGTGCTAATCTTGCCTTTTGGCTTCTGTAGTTCTGCTACCATTTACCTGTTCTTGTTAACTGACAGATGTAAACCCAAGACATGGTTTTGTGCTTTAAAGCTCACCCTGAGAAATACTGAGGGCTATTGTTGGATTACCAAGTCTCAATGTAGTTAGTCCCTGGGTGTCTCATAACAAATTTCTACTGTCTTAAACCCATTTCCAAGCAGTCTTCTCTAGTGAATACCTCACCACACTTTCACCATTGAGATTTTTCTCAAATTCATGATTGCATCATCTCTTGAAAGAGTTAAAAATTTTTAAACCTTCCACAGAAGGAGTCAAGAGTGCAGATCAGCTTGTTCTGCATTCTGGGTCCTAGGAAACTAGCTATCCACAAGACAAAATAGGTAAGAGTTCAGAGCTGGGAGTTCAGGTTAGCGTGCCTGTGCACCCTGGATACTAGGAACTAAACTGAAATAAGGTTTGGTGGTGGCGCAAGCCTTTAATCCCAGCACTTGGGAGGCAGAGGCAGGCAGATTTCTGAGTTAGAGGCTAGCCTGGTCTACAGAGTTCCAGGACAGCCAGGGCTACACAGAAAAACCCTGTCTCAAAAAAAAAAAAAAACAAAAAACAAACAAAAAAAAAAAAACAAAAACAAAAAACAAAAAACAAAACAAAGAGATATTCCCCCCTAACAGGTTTCTTGAACCTGTCGCGGAAGCTGAACACTGGACAGGTACTTTCTATAGATACTTAATCATGATTCCCCCCCTCATCTGGGTTACGGTTCTTCCCTTAAAAGTTCTGCCTCTCCTCTAAGTGGGGGTCGTACTTCATTGCTTGCCTGTGCGTAGGACAGGCTAGAAGTGCGACCTCAATGCGTTGATTTGAAATATACCTCTTGTTGTTATAACAAGTACAGTGTCTTTGCAGTTATTGGGGTGGCCGTGAATTCCCGAGAGCAGGGAGGGAGTTCCTCCCTTCCTGTCGGGCCTTACACTCTCATACCCACAAATAATAATAAATACACATGTCCATACTCAAGGGCGCAAATAAGGAAGTGTATGTGTTCTCCAAACTTACCTCTTTCTACAGAGAATTTCAGGGGTGATTCTAAGAAGCACTGCGACGTGAAGTGTGTCTGAGACTTTGCTCTGCTTCCTCTGAGGCTCCGTCTAAAATTGGCTTCCTTTTATGGTGTATGGCTCCAGTGAGTAATCTACAGATTTATTTCAGCATGTGATTGGATTAGAATTCCTGTGCCTGGGTGGGGCATCTTATCACTTTCTACCTAGTACTCTTAGCAGGAGTAGCTCAAATCTCAATACAGCCTGGTAGCCTAAGAATACCAAGATCAGCCTGGCCTATGTGAAAAGATGGTGCCTAACTAGAAGAGTAAAAACAAGTAAGCAAATAAAGTAGAGGAAAGACACGTCTGTTGATCGAATCACAGATAAAAACCCAACTTGCTGTTTAGTGCCATCTAGATGATTCTCTGGAAGGGGAACACATCCTAAGGGAGCATTGTAGGTTACCACCCTGAAAGAGAATACCAAGGCTAGCATTTGTCTCCTGTGACTTCTGATCCGGTGTTCTAACATACAGCTCATTCCAAGATGGCTAAAATTTCCTGATTTCCAGAGAGTTTTGGATCCTAAATGCTTTGGTGAACACTGTCAAACCCTTCATAGTGGAGTGAGGCACTCAGATGGTGTCTGTTGCACGATATAGACAAGGCAGAGGCTGAAGGGAGCTTAGACTATCAGCAGGGATAGTGATGTCCTTCATTTTGGAAAACTACGTTTGATGGACATGATGTGAGGACTAGAGTCTGGGGAGGAACTTCAGTAAGTGGTCACAAAGATCTCTGTCTTTGTTGTCTGTTTTTCTCTCCTTTTCTGCTTTGGTATTTTCTATGTTTTGGTATTTGGTTGGTATTTGATGCCTTTTAGCCTATGCTGCCCACAAGCTAGCTAAGTAGTTAAGGATGACCTTGTTATGGGTTTTAATGCTTCAGTGCAGAGTTTCCATACCTGGCTTACTACTTCAAGTAACCTATTTGTCTGTGTGTTTTGGTTCCTTGGCTGGTTGGTTGGTTAGTTGGCTGGTTTTCTTTGAAGAGAATCAGAAGACTTCAATATCTGTGCACATTTTTAATTCCAGCAGTCAGGAAGCAGAGGCCACACAAACTCCGTGTGTTTGAGTCCACCCTGGACCAGAAATGAAGTTTCAGGACACTCGGGGCTAGGTATATATAAGATCTCCCAAAATCAAAGAAAATGAATAAAACAAAACAGATGGTTGGCGTAGGGAGACCACCCTGGAACCACAACACTGGGAAGGGAAGCCATGAGATCAGACTGCAAAATCATGACTTTTTTTTTTTTCTTATTTTGTTGGATATTTTATTTATTTACATTTCAAATGTTATGCCTTTTCACAGTTCCTGCCCCTCCAAAACTTCTTATCTCATCCCCCCTCTCCTGCTTCTAAGGTTTTCCCCTACCCACTCACCCACTCCCATTTTCCTGCCCTCAAATTTCTCATCCTGAACTTCTTAATGAGTTTGAGATTAGAGTACTTGAGAATGACCTTGTACCTTACCCTTTTGGCTTTTACTTCCTCAATGCAGTTTCCAGACAGACCGGCCTTGCTACTTTAAGCAACCTGATTGTTTGTTTGTTTGATTGGTTGGTTGGTTGGTTGGTTTGGTTTTAAAAGTGTCAGTGGCTTTTAATTCCTGTACAAACCTTTAAACCCAGCATTCAGGAAAGAAAGGCAGGTGGATCTCTGTGAGTTTGAGGACAGCCTAGACCACACATGGAATTCTAGGGTAGCCAGGGTTGCATAGACATAATCTTTCTTCAAGCACAACAAAACAAAATAAAACAAAACAAAATGGATGCTTAGAGTTTGAGATCAGAGTACTTGAGGCTGTCCTCTAAGCCCAGCACTAGGGAGGTAGAAGCCATGGGTTAGGAGTGCAAGGTCATTTTCAACTTCTTAGTGAGTTTGTGAGCAAAGTAGGCTTCAAGGTAATGTTTGGCAAAAACAAGCAGAAACAAACAAACAAAAAAAAGGAACAGAATTTTTAAAAATTCTAAAAAGGCCGGGCAGTAGTGGTACACACCTTTAATCTCAGCACTTGGGAGGCAGAGGCAGATACTGAATCAGGAGAGGCTGTGACTGTCTCGGTGTGTGGGGGGGGGGGCACCATAACATTCCGTAGAGGGGCCTAGTTTTATATCCTACGATACAAAGCATACTAAGTGGCAGTTTGGAGTCTCAGTCGTGCACTGGTGTCTGGAATATTTTCAGTTATATCTGGTCCCGTGTTTCTAGTAGAACCATTTCGTAAAAAAAAAAAAAGCCAGTCTTTGATCCTTGCCCTGTCAGAACTGTGATGTCTGTGGTTATGGCAGTCCATTTTCCTAACAGTTGTGATAATACGCCGTGAAAGATGGAAATTTTGAGTGTGTTCTGTGTGTGGCATAAAATTGTGAATTGGTGTTAAGGAGAATTCTGAGAATTGGTTGTTCTGCGAGGTCTTAGGGAAGCTCGCCAAGTTTGAGGCTGGAGCATCACTGGAATAAGTTGAAAGAAAAACAATGTGTAGCTCTTCATTTACGTACATGAACACAACGTGACTCTTCAGAGTTTGGGTACGTGAACACAATGTATGGCTCTTTTTGGGTACGTGTGATAAGAATTGGAATGTCTGTGTACTCTGCTCCAATAAAATCTGTTGTGAAAGAGTTAAAAAAAAAAAAGGAAAAAAATAAGAAAAAAACAACAAAACACTCACTTTTTGCAACATAATTAAAATTCCTCCCCAGACCACAATCTTGACTTCACATTTATCAGAAATCATTCCCATAGCAAAGAACATGCCACTCTCTGCTGACAGAGATGAGGCACTTCAGCTTCTTCATCTTCTACATTGTGCTGCAGACACATCTTGTTTGCCTCTTGTCCTCTGTTTAACTCCACGGGAAGGATCTGACCTTGTTCAGTGCAGTATTTGGGGTCAAATATCTCTGGAAATCAGGATATTTTAATGACTTTGGAATGAGCCATATATGAGAACCCATGCTCAGAATTCATGGGAGATAAATGCCAGTTCCCAGACCACTTCCCGAAACAATCCTTCCACAGTTAGCCCCAGGCCCTGTCTGCCTCTGAGCCTGGCCCTTCCCATCCCTCCCTTATTGCTTTACAATGAAAAAAATCACTGAATTTTCTACTGCTGAAATAAAAGAAACAGAGGGATATTATCTATACTGGCTGGTTTTGTATGTCAACTTGACACAAGCTGGGGTTATTACAGAGAAAGGAGCTTCCTTTGAGAAAATGCCTCCATGAGATCCATCCAGCTGGAAGGTATTTTCTCAATTAGTGATCAATGGTGGGACGACCCATTGTGGGTGGTGCTATCTCAGGGCTGCTAGTCCTGTGTTCTATAAGAAAGCAAACTGAGCAAGCCAGGGGAAATAAGCCAGTAAATATCATTCCTCCATGGCCTCTGCATCAGCTCCTGCTTCCTGACCTGCTTGAGTTCCAGCTCTAGCTTCCTTTGGTGATGAACTGCAATGTGGAAGTGTAAGCTGAATAAACCCTTTCCACCCCAACTTGCTTCTTGGTCACGATGTTTTGTGCAGTAATAAAAACCTTAAGAAACCTCCAAAATTCATAATGTCCTCATTTTTAATATCTGAATAGTATCTCGTTGCATAAATAAGCCACATTTTCTATATGCATTTTTCTGTTTAGGGACATCTGTTGTTTCCAGCTTTGGATACTATGAACAAGGCTGCAATGAACATAGTGGAGCACATGTCCTTGTGGTATGATGGAGCATATTTTGGGTCTTTAGGTAGAACTATGCCCAATTTTTTGAGGAACCACCAAATTGATTTGCAGAGCAGTTGTACCAGTTTGCAATCTTACCAGCAATAGGTGTTCCTTTCTCCATATCCTCAACAGCATCTGCTGTCACTTGAGTTTTTGATCTTAGCCATTCCAAATTGTGTAACTCCTTTCAGATGCTCCCTTACTCCTACACACTGAATTCCATATTCATCCTCCTTTTTTTTTTTTTTTGTTTTTTTTGGGGGGTGGTGGTTTCGAGACAGGATTTCTCTGTGTAGTCCTGGTTGTCCTGGAACTCACTCTGTAGACCAGGCTAGCCTCGAACTCAGAAATCCGCCTGCCTCTGCCTCCCAAGTGCTGGGATTAAAGGTATGTGCCACCATCGCCTGGCCTTCAACCTCCTTTTTAAGAAATGGCAAACACGAAGACAAAAAGTGGGAAGAAATACCACTAAAAATCATAGACTCTGGTGAGGCATGAACTCTAGTGTACTTGCTATTCCTGGTGTCACTCCAGTGAAAAAAAATGATTTTACCTCTCCCAGTAGCTATCAAGTGCGAATTGTCCTTTGCTTGGAGCTGGAAATTTAACAAACATTCATCAAACTAGAATGAAAATGCAAGGAAGTAGGGAGGAAAAAATGAAAAAATGAAGAAATGAAGAGAAGAATCCTACTTTAAAGAGGTAATGCTGGGATCTTGTGGAAGTAATCCTATTTTCACCAGACAGGCAATAGACAGTCACAGTCTTTTCTACACCTAGCAGCAAACATCCTGCAATTCATTTTAAAACTAATTCAAGTTGCAATCACAGCAACATGCTCAATTTCCTTGTACCCATGTATCTTCAAGTACATAATCATGAATCTCTTGACATCAAAGTAATTTTCACTTGCATCCTGTGTCTTGCCACAGTAGCAAGTTTTAAGCTGAAAGAGTGTCCTGTGTTGCAATGAGGCTCTGAACCCTGATGTGTAGGTTTCTTATTCCCGGGTCATTGTTTTTACTACAGGAGTGATTTTCAACACACTAGATCCACACCATCTACATAAGGGACTGAGAAAACTTTGAAATGAATTTTCAACAATTACATCCTGGTGCAAAGAAATCCACATCACAGGACCATCTCTGTGAGTCCACCGCCTCACAAGGAGGGTTCCAAAAGGCACAGAGAACCAGTGCTAAGAAAAGGAAGTTAGTTAATGGCCTTGATGTATGTGGGACAATCTGAGAACCTTTCTGGTGCTCAGACATCCTAAAATATATTTTTAAACTGTGAAGAACTCTGTCCTTAAGTAAGGAGTTACAGTGAATGACCTTTGTCTACATTTCTTCAAGCAGTATTTTCTAATAGATAAATTCAGTTTTACAGTGCAGCTGTCAGACAGTCTTTTGAGTTACAGTTTGTTGTATTCCACGCATAAAGTAATTTATGTGGACAGTTAATAAGTGACTCTTATTAGGATTATTTGCTCTAAACTCTTTTTCAACTAATTATAGTGAACACATGCCGGTTTGCCTATGCAGACGAAGACTACCGGATTAGTGGAGTTTTGAAATGCTGTCTTTTTTCTTAACTGTTTGAGATTATCCTATATGCATAAATGCACCGTGATCATGTTTCACCCCTTACCTGTCCTTTTTAGTGTTCTAGATCCACCTGCATTTCCAACCTCTTGAAGCTTCATATCTTCTATTTTATATAACCTACCACATACAATTTCTGCTGCCTATATACACATAGATGTACAAGGCCCTCCAGATTATTTATATCCATGTAGTAACATAATCTCACCTCTTAGCACCTTTCACATTTCCCCAATAACCACAGTGCTACCCTTTGTGGCAAAAGAAAAAAAAACATTCTAGTGAAAAATGTAAGCCAGGACAAAAAGCAGCATTTACCAACCTTCTTTCTTTAGAGAATGTTTATGTCATGAAAGTATTTTTGTCAAAAAAAAAAAAATCCTTAATAGGATAAGACAAACTACTGCCTTGAAGATCTATAAAATGAAAACAAAATCTTCAGATGTTTTGGAGCAGATCACCAAATGATAATTCTTGAAATATGCAGAGAAAGCTGACAGATAATGCATTAAACAATAGACTATAAATTACATCAGAAGAGCTGGGCAGTGGTGGCGCACACCTTTAATCCCAGCACTTGGGAGGCAGAGGCAGGCGAATTTCTGAGTTCGAGGCCAGCCTGGTCTACAGAGTGAATTCCAGGACAACCAGGGCTATGCAGAAAAACACTGTCTCGAAAAACCAAATAAATAAATAAATAAATAAATAAATAAATAAATTACATCAGAGAAGATTTAAAACAACATTCAACTTCAAATCAATAAAATAAGGATAATTGGTTGTTTCTTGGAAATGGACAAATAAAATTAAAAACAAGATATATGAATGACACAACCATAAAAGTCCACGTATAGAACTTGTAGAAAGACTTAAGGCTGGTGCACATGGCTTAGTATTATCACAGTTTTTTAGAAAACAATATAACAGTACTTCAAAAGAAGGCAAGCTGGGGCAGTGATGGCATATGCCTTTAATCTCAGTACTTGGGAGGCAGAGGCAGGCAGATCTCTGTGAGTTCAAGGCCAGCCTGGGACACATTCCTCTACCTGGGCATCCTTGTCTTGTCTCTATGGGAGAGAAAGCCCATAGCCTTGCAGATACTTGAAGTACCTGGAGGGTGAGGAGATAATCAGAGGGCCCCCACCCATTCAAAGACGAAGGGGAGCGGATGGGGGAAGGCTTGTGGGAGGGAGTGACTAGAGGCGGCACTGAGGAGGATGTAAAGTTAATAATTAAACAGTAAATTTAAAAGTAATTAGAGCAATAGGACAGAGGACGAAGGATTAAAAGAGTTCTGTCTATATATGAATTTATCAAAGATATGGTGATTTGGTAATTTGCTGTAATATGCTCATAATAAACTATATTTAATAAAAGAACAGAATGAATGGCAAGCTGGAGTTGTGATGGCACACCTTTAATCCCATTACTTGGGAGGCAGAGGCAGGCAGATCTCTATGAGTTCAAGGCCAACCTGGTCTAAAGAGTTCTAAAACAGTGAGGGCTAAAAAACAGACTGGAAAAATTCAAGTAAGTAGATAAAAGTACGGAACAAAAAAGAATGACAAGCTGTACTACATGCAATGATAAAAATGACATGGCATTAGGATAAAAACAAATATGTTCAATGAAATTAAATTAAAGACTCAGACTTAATTTCACATACCTAGGAACACCTGAGTTTTGATAAACAAGAATGAAATTTACAATGGAAAAAAGAAGGCATCTTTAACAATTGGTGCTGGTATAACCAGATGTCAGAATTAGCATGCAAACAGACCTGTATTTATTACCCTGGATAATACTCAAGTCCAAGTAGATCAAAGCCCCTGACATAAATCAGGTACACTGAACCTGACAGAAGAGAAAGCAGGGAATAGTCTTATACACATTGGCACAGGAGACAACTTCTTGACAAAAATACCAATAGCACAGGTACTAATGTCATCAATTAAATTGGTTCTCGTGAAACTAAAAATACTTTTTAAGGCTAAAAACACCATCAACAGGACAAAACAGCAGCCTACAGAATAAGAATAGATTTCCAGCAACCCTACATATGATGAAGGGCTAATACCCAAGATATATAAGGAACTCAAGACATTATACACCAACAAACTAAATAAGCCAATTAACGTGGGGTATAGATTTAAACAGAGAATTGTCCACAGAGGAATCTCAAATGAATGAAAAGCACTTGAAGAAATGTTCAACCTATTGAAGGATCGCCATTGTGGAAATGCAAATAAAATGACTTTAAAATTTCATCTTACACCTGACAGAATGACTAAGAACAAAACATGAGTGGCAGCTCATTTTGGAAAGGATGTAAAGCAAGGGAAACACTCTTCCACTGCTGGTGGAAGCGCAATCTTGTGTAGCCACTTCTGAAATCAATTTGGCAGTTTCTCAGAAAACTGGGAATCAGTCTATCTTAAGACCCAGCTGTACCACTTCTGGGCAGATAACCAAAGGATGTTCTACCATCCTACAAAGACACTTGCTCAACTAGGTTCAAAGCAGTTTTATTTTAATAGACAAGAAGTGGAAACAACCTAGATATCCCTCAATTGGAGAATGGATAAAGAAAATGTGGTCCACTTATACAATGGAATATTACTCAACTATTAGAAACAATGACATTACAAAATCTGTAGGTAAATGGATTGAACTAGAAAATATCATCCTGAATCAGGTAACCCAGACCCAAAAAGATATGCGTGGTATGTGCTCTCCACCATACAAAATTGCTAAGGTTGAATGAGCCCAAACCCCAAAACTCAGAATTGAGTATGGTAGCTGTGGAGCCAGCTCTCTGCCAAACGACTTGCTCTGAAACATAACCATGACACTCCACTGAGAGGGCTACAGCAATCAGTCACATAGCATAAAATCCTGAATTTCTCCATGTATTAGCACCTAGATATGCCCTGAGTGTTCAGCCAATGTGCTCCCCTTCCTGGGCATTCCTTTCAGCCAAGGGTGTTGAATCCCTGGTTCACTGCAAATGAGGTGTATGTATTTTTATAACCACCATCAAATAAAGCAGTTTGGAGAAGCAAAGGACTTCTCTTCATCAAGGATCAAGGTGGAGTGTTCATCTTAAAAAACCTTGCCTAAATCATCAGGAGAAAGCTTTCTTTCTCCCAGCCCCTTCTTACTCTTGGTACTCACTGGGAACCAAACCAGGTTCTGGATACCAACCAGTCATAGCATATCAAGTTACAATAATTTAATCACCTCTTCTCCTGTTAAGGCTTAAAGGACACAGCTTAGTAGGAGGAAAGGGTCCTAAAAGCAGCCAACATAGTCAGAGACAGCTTTGGCTCCCACTGTTAGAATTCCCAAAAGAAGACCAAATTACAGAATTGTAACATGTGTGCAGAGAGCCTAGGTCAGTCTCATGGCAGCTCCCTGGTTAGTAGTTCAATCTCTGTGAGCTCCTATGAGCCCAGGTTAGTTGGTTCTGAGGATTTTCCTGTGTTGTCCTTGATTCCTCTGGTTACTACAGTACTCTTACCCCTCTTGCACTGGATTCCCCAAGTTCTGACTAATGTTTGACTGTGGGTCTCCGCATCTGTTTCCATTAGTTGCTGTGTGACGCCTCTGACGGCATTTGGGCTAGGCACTGATCTGTGAGTATATCAGAATATCATTAGGAAATATTTTATTGACTTCTTTTGTGCAGTTTCATTTTGGTTCCATCCTAGGGTTATTAAACTTCTGGGTACTGGTCCTCCAGGCATTGTCAGGAGTTGGCTTCCTTTCAGGGTATGGTCTCAAGCTGGACAGGGAGGACGGGATGACCACTCCTCCAATTTCTGAAACACCTTTACACAACTTGTAAGCAGGACAAATTGTAGTTGGAGGGTTTTGTGAAAGATTTCTATTCAAATCTCTCCACTGGAATTCTCGACTTGTTATAGGAGACGGCCAATTCAGTCTTCATATGCCCCATTGCTAGGAATCTTAGGTAGGGTCACCATCACAGATTCCATGGCACATTTGATTTCACAGGGTTTATAGCTAGTCCCAGAGATATCCCTGACTCCACTTGTACTCTTTCCCTCCATCTATCTTCCGTTTGATCTATCCTGATCCATCCCCACTGCTCTGTCTAGAGTAATCTCTTAATTAGTTTGGGATATCTATACTCTTTCTCCTTTACAGTGAGATTCATCTTTCCACCCTTGAGTCTTACCATTTATGTAGCTTCTCTGGATTCTTGAATTGTAGTATGGTCAACCTTTACTTTAGGGCTAACTTATTATAACTTACTATAATAACTTCACTTATTAGTGATACCATACCATGCTTGTCTTTCTGAGTGTGAGTTACCTCACTAAGGATAATCTTTCCTAGTTCCATCCATTTGCTGACAAATTTTATGATGTTATTGTTTTTAAGAGCTGAATAATACTCCACTGTGTAAATGAACCAAATTTCCTTATCCATTCCTCAGTTGAGGGACACCTAGGGTGTTTCTAGTCTCTGGCTATTGTGAATAATAGATAAATTGGCTACGAAAATAGATGATAAAGTGTCCTTGTTGTATGGTTTATACCATACCACATCCTTTGGGTATATATTCAGGAGTGGTATAGCTGGGTCTTCAGGGAGATTGATACCCAATTTGCTAGGAAACTGCTATGTTGATGCAAAAGTGGCTGTAAAATTTGCACTACCATCAGCATTGAAGTAGTGTTCCCCTCATTTCGCATCCTTGCTATCATGAGATATCACGAGTGTTTTTTATCTTAGCCATTCAGATGGAATCTGAGTTGTTTTGATTTGCATTTCCCTGATGGCTGAGCATGTTGAACATTTCTTTAAATGCTTTTGGCCGTTTGAGATTCCTCTTACATATATTTGTTTTATTTTGCACTTGAGGTTTTTTTCTAATTGGGTATTAATTATTTACATTTCAAATGCTATCCCCTTTCCTGGTTTCCCCTCTGCAAACCCCCTATCCCTTCCCCCCTTATCCTGTTTCTATGAGCATGCTCCCGCACCCTCCTACCCACTCCAGCCTCACCATCCTAGCATTCCTCTACACTGGGGCATCAAGCTTTCACAGAACCAAGGGCCTCCCCTCCCATTGATGCCAGATAAGTCCTCTTCAGTTCCTTCAGTCCTTCTCCTAACTCCCCCATTGGGTTCCCTGTGCTCAGTCCTATGGTTGGCTGTGAGGATCTGCATCTGTATTGGTCAGGATCTGACAGAACCTCTTAGAAGACAGCTGTACTAGACTCCTTTCAGCAAGCACTTCTTGGCATCCACAGTAGTGTCTGGGTTTGGTGTCTGCATGTGGGATGGATCCCCAGGTGGGGCAGTCTCTGGATGGCCTTTCCTTCAGTCTCTGGTCCACTCTTTGTACCTGTATTTCCTTTAGACAGGAGCAATTCTGGGTTAAAATGTTGGAGATGGTTGAGTAGCCCCATCCCTCAACCAAGGGGCCATGCCTAACCTCTGAATATGGTTTCTACAGGTTCTCCCTCTCCTTTGTGGAATATTTCAGCTAATGTTATCCCTGTGGGGTCCTGGGAGGCTTTTGCTTTCCTGGCATCTGGGACTTTCTGGTTGCTACCCCCACTTGTCCATCCCTCATTGCTACACACCTCTGTTCAATTTCCTGACTTTCTGTACATCTCCTCCCTCTCCTCTCATATCCACCTCTACCCATCTTTTCCCCTCCCCCTCTTGTCTTCCCTCTAAGTCCCTCCAACCCTCTACTTCCCTTGATTATTTTGTTCCCCCTTCTAGGTAGGACTGAAGCATCCACTCTTTGTCCTTTCTTCCTCTTGAGCTTCATGTGGTCCTTGAGTTGTATTGTGGATATTCCACTGTGTTTGCCTAATATCCACTTCCACTTATCAGTGAGTATATATCATGTGTGTTCGTGTGCTGGTTATGGTGGTGCATGCTGGTAGGATTTGCTGAAGGAGGCAGAGGCAGGAGGATCATGAGTTCAAGGCCAGCCTGTTCTTGAGCTTTTAGTTGTGCCATTCAGTCTCTACTACGAGATTCTTCTAATTTCCTTATGAGAGCTGTCATTTGCCATGATCTTTCTTCTTAGCATCACTTTCATTGTGTCCTATAAGTCTGGGTTTGTTTTGCAATCATTTTCATTGAATTACATTAAGTTTTAAATTTCTATGAAGTCTTTAATTTCTTTATTCTTTCATTGACTCAGCAGTCAATGGGTTGAGAATTGTTTAGCTTCTATGTGTTTGTAGGCTTCCTGTTGTTTCTGTTGTTGTTGAAGTCCTGTTTTAATCCATGGCTGTCTGATAAGATACAGGGTGGTATTTTATATTTTTTGTACCTGTTGGGACTTGCTTTTTTTTTTTTCTGATTATATGGTCAGATTTGGAGAAGGCTCTGTGGGGTGCTGAGATGAAGGTATATTTTTGTGTCTTTGGATGAAATGTTCTGTAGATATCTGTTAGGTCCATTTCAGCAATAGTGTCTGTTAGTTCCATTACTTCTCTTTTTGGTTTCTGTTTGAATGACCTGTACATTGAGTGGAGTGGGGTGCTGAAGTCTCCCCCTATTAATGTATGGGGTTTGATGAGTGATTTATGCTTTAGTAGTGTTTCCTTTACAGATGTGCCCTTGCATTTGGGGCATAGATGTTCAGAACTGAGATTACATCTTGATGGGTTTTTCCTATGATAATATGAAGTGTCTTTCCCATCTCTTTTGATTAATGTTGCTTGGAAGTCTGTTTTGTAAGATAATTACACTGGCTATACCAGCTTGATTCTTGGGCCCATTTGCTTTGAAATTTTTTCTTTTTTTGTCAAATCCATTATTCTGAGATAATGTCTATTTTTAATGTTGAAGTTTGTTTCTTGTTTTCAGACGAAGGAAGGATCCTGGTTTTGCATCAGTTTTGTCAGCCTATGTCATTTTATTTGGGAATTGAGTTTATTGATGTTGAAATATATTAATAACCAATGATTGTTAATTCCTGTTATTTTGATGTTGGTATGAAATAATTTATTTCATGTGTTTCCTTGAGTGTAGTAAACATTTTGGCATTGGAGTTTACCTTCTAATCTCTTCCCTAGAACTGTATTTGTGGCTAGATATTGTTTAAATTTGGGTTTCTCATAAAAGATCTTGCTTTCACCATCTATGGTGGTTGAATGTTTGTCTTGGCTAATCTGTGATCTCTTACAGTCTGCAAAATCACATCTTTCCAGGCTCTTATGGTTTTTAGAGTCTATGTTGAGAAGTCAGTTGTAATTCTAATAGATCTGCTTTTATATGTTACTTGACCTTTTTCTTTTGTAGCTCTAAATTTTCTTTCTCTCTCTCTCTCTCTCTCTCTCTCTCTCTCTCTCTCTCTCTCTCT
>JANHMN010000003.1:21275202-21293843 GCA_030674055.1 Rhabdomys pumilio
TACAAGCTTATTCATATGCAGAAGAGACACTTAGATTGAAGACTTGCTGTCATCTGGTGTGAAGAAACTTAATTCAGTAGGATTTCTGGTGATTCCTCAGCTAATGTGTGTGTGTGTGTGTGTGTGTGTGTGTGTGCGCGCGCGTGTGTGTGTGTGTGTGTGTGTGTGTGTGTGCCTGTGAGGAGAGAGAGAGAGAGAGAGAGAGAGAGAGAGAGAGAGAGAGAGAGAGAGGTTGGGAGAAGCTACTGTTACACAGGAAGTATGTGTGACTTTCTTCTGTGTGAATCATCTCAAAAGTATGCAGAGTCTTCTCGTGTCTGAAGGACTTTTCACATGTGCTGAATATGAAAGGCTTCTCTGGTTTCTGTATGACATCAGGATCTGGGAGTCTCTCTTGGTGACCCTTACATGTGGAGATTACTTTATGATTCTGGCATATGGGGAGGCTCAGAGGTAGGGTGCTGAGGACTTAAAAAGAGCCTTGGTTGATCAATAGGGAGTTTTCAGAAAAATGTTGCCCATAGACTCAGTTCCTGGGACCTGGAGGTGCTTTGGTTTGTTCTGGAACCCTGAGAAACTCGATAAGAAGTACCTACCTCTTTTGGCTAAGTATACTGCTCTCTCTGAAAAATGAGAAAGCTGTCCATTACAGTTCTGAGACTGCTACATTGTCATTTCCTTAACCAGAATTCAAGGGAATGTTGTAGCCCCCTTCTCTGTTTCATACTCTGTAGAAATAACAACGTACATGAAAGTGTGCTCCATAAGGGATCCACACAAAACTCTGCTCTTCTGTCCAGCTTCTTCATTCATATTTTGCCAAACAAATGTGTAGGAATAATTTTTTTGCAACCTGCTTTTAATAAGGGTTTAACCTCCCCTTTAAGCCCACCATCCAGCAGAGGTAGTGGAAGAGAAAAGTTATTTGGATATGGGGGAAGTGGACCAGTTCATCAATACTTCTTTGAGGGCTTGCTTGGTCTTATTTGGCAGGAGTTCAGCCCTGTAGCAAACACTAAATATTAGCAGCAGGAGACCAGTCCTCTAGAGAGGCAGACACCAAGCAGCAGTAGTTCATTCCTGAAAAAACTGCCAGGCTCGCCAACTGGCCTGAGGCAAGGCCTAAGAAGTGGCAAGCTGCCTTGGGAACCTCATTAGCAGTTCTTGGGCATTTTCCCCTCAGTGGTGGCATTATCATAAGTTGAGCTTAACAATAATATGTAAGGTGAATCAATACATGCATGTCGTTAGTGAAGACTAGCAAGGTAGAACAAACCAAACCAAGGCTCAGTGCTAATTTATCACTGTCTGTGGGATTATATTTATACTCCATCACAGGTCCTTCCACGTGTTTGCTATATTCAAACACCCTTTCACCTGTGTCAGCTTCAGGAAAACAGTCTTCTGGTGTTTGCTTTAGCAAGGTATCCTTTCACCTGTATGCTCCAGCAAAGCATCATTTAACATAACTAATTTTCCAAACAACTAGAAGCTTCCACTTCAAACATATTTTGGGAGTCTCCAAGGCTGTCTTTTTTTTTTTTCTTTTCTTAATGTGTTTATTCCTTGAGATTTTCATACAATATATTTTGATCATATTCATTACCTTCTCCAAATGTCTCCTACCTCATCTCCATCACCCTATCAGTCCAACTCCATGGTTTTTTTCCTCTTTTAAACACACACTTTTTTCATCTTTTAAACACACATGCACACACACACACACACACACACTCCATGAACCCTGATTTATGGTAGTTAACAGTTAACTACTCTTAAGCATGGGGCCTTACTAGAGCAGGGTTCCTATATTCAGTGTTACTTCATTGAAGAAAATTGATTTTCCCTCTCCTGGCAACTATCATTTGTAAATAACTTCTCAGCTAGGGGTCGGACATTGTGCTCATTTTAAGAAGGACACTTTAAAAACAGCAAGAGTCTTGTGAGAGATAACACCCTGTGCCCATAGAAAAAGAAACCAAGAATATACCCTCCAGGAAACCAATAGAAGATATTTCCACTTTGGTATTTAATTCTTCCCGAGGATAGCAAATGTTCATCATAGTAAGTGTGATCTCCTGGGACTTAGACAAATGGTGGTTGACATAAACGATAGACCTCCCAGTGGGGACACCTTGAAAGGGAAGCAAACATGAATAATTAAGGGAAAGACTTTGAGCCTCTAGAGCAAGGCTGTCTTTTTATCATCTTGTGGTTGAGTTATTGTTCTTTGTTACTGTTTCAAAAACTTGATGACTGCTTTTAAAGGCATAATTCTCAGAAAAGAGTTCTTCCTGCCTCTCCATGGAGACATATACCTATAATCAAAGCCAGATGAGAATCGTTAATGAATCCATGCACTACAGAAAATCTAAGCTCAACTTGCTTCCAAAGGATTACTTGACTCAGCTCTGGCCACAATATTGTCTTCATCTAACCAGTGTGTTGTTGGAAGATTAGATGGAGTTAGGCCATTTGGTTAAAGAGGGACTGGCTTCTTTAAGAAAGGCTGCTCATTCTTCCAAGAACTTCTTTAGACTCTCTGTTTCTAGATATTGCAACTATTAACAAAGGATGAATTGGGGAAATAGATCAAGGCTGGGCAGGTAGGTCCAAGAAGGATGAGAAGGAGTATGCATAGAGAGACTTCTCAAAAAAGTCCATAAATTAGATTTAGATATAAAATATTCTAGATCTAGAATACACTGGGGGCCTCCCATCCCTGGCTCCATTTTTATCCCCTTGATGGGAGCTCATTGTCTTTTCTAATAAAGTTTGACATTTTGTCTGAGGCTTGCTCTGGCGGTTCTTTTTTCTGGCTCTCTCTCTCTCAAAGGTAGCCAAGAGGGGAAGCATTTGTGGGGACAAGACTTGGTCTTGTGAGATATTTAGGGTTGCTTTTTAATAATAAAATGTTTGCCTATCTTAAGTCTAAGTTAGTTTGCAGTGATAGCTGACCTGCCTCCCTGAGTTCCTTGGAGGCCAGAAACTGCAGTCTCCGGGGTTAGCACACCATCATAAAACAGCTTGCAATATAGTAAAGTATTTTACTTAGCTTGGACTTACCCCTATTTTCCAGAAGACTTGCCTCTTGCTTTTCAGGCTGGAGGGAGTTTTAGAGCAATAAACTTTTACTGAACCAGAAGAGAGTCATGCTTTCAGAAGGAAAAACTTTTACACAAGCAATTATGCATAAACTCAGATAAATTCATATATAAATTTACACATGCATACTTATACATCTTCATGTATTCCAGTTGGGACAGATACATATATACTTATCTCATAATTATATACTTACACACACACACACACACACACACACACATGCATATCGAGCCAAAGACCTAGTGCTGGTGCAGAAAGAACTCACTCGTTCTGGATGAAAAAATGAGCCCCAATTTTCATTGCAGTGAGAAAGTAAGAGTTTCTACACTTTTATTGCTAAATGAATTAAGCCCAAGTCTGTAAGAAGAAAGTGTTTTCCTCGTTAGTAAGAGAGAGCCTGCCTTGCTGTTAAGAAAAGATCTGTTTCTTCCCATGGTAAGTATTGGTATCAGGATTGACTCTGAACTCAGAAACATCACACCTAGGCAACAGTGACCTGCACATCCATTGCCAAGGCAACTGCCACACATTCCCAGAATCCACTGGGCTCACCTCCCACCTTTACCTGCGAGCTGTTATGTTACTACTCAAATAAATAGGCAGACCCCTCTGGCCTCTCTCTCCCTCCTTCCCCCTTTCTTCTTCACCACCACCTTTGCCTTTTTCTCCTACAGTAAACCTCTGACACATGGAACTGTTTGTCCTGGTGTGGTGTGTTTGGATGCAAGCCACACTTCTAACACAACAGTAAGGAGAAAGCCTGCTTGCTTTTTCTGCTCTCTCTGCAGCTTCTTCTTGGTCCTTGTTTCTCTCTGCATTCTGTGTCTTGTTTTCTTAGTCTCTAAGTTCCCTTTTAATTTCTAAGTCATTCTACTATGCTTCCTCCTAATCTTGCTCTCTCCTTGTGTTTTGATGTGATAATGCCTTGCAATGTCATAGTTCCTAGTTTTTTGTACCTTTTCCTAGGGGAATAAATCACATGTTTTTTTCAAACATTTTTTTTCTTACTAATGGTCACTAAAATTTCAAACATAAATTCAAATCATAAACTGAATGAAAAGATTACAACAGAGATGTTTACATGTGTATCTGTTAAGCCTATACATTCATTGTCTGTCACTAGCTCTACAGGCTCATGGAAAGGTAAAGACCATAACTAAGTTATTGTTGAAGTTTTATATAGATAAATTCAGTCAATAATTTATCTTCTGTCCTTGCACCTACAATAAATACTTAGTTCCCTTTTTTTTGTTTTGTTTTGTTTTTTTGGTTGTTTTTTTTTGTTTTTTTGTTTTTTCGAGACAGGTTTCTCTGTGTAGTCCTGGCTGTCCTGGAACTCACTCTGTAGACCAGGCTGGCCTCGAACTCAGAAACCCGCCTGCCTCTGCCTTCCAAGTGCTGGGATTAAAGGCGTGCGCCACCTTTAGTTTGTTTGGCTAACAGTTTATCTATTTTGTTCATTTTCTCAAATAACCAGCTTTCAGTTTTGCTGATTCTTTGTATTGTTCTCTTTGTTTCTAATTGGTTGATTTCATCCCTGAGTTTGATTATTTTCTTGCCATATACCATTTACTCCTCTTGGGCGGGTTTGCTTCTTTTTGTTCTAGAACTTTCAGATGTGTTGTTAAGTTGTTAGTGTAGGAACTCTCCAATTTTTTTTTAGAAGGACACTTAGTCCCATGAGTTTTTCTCTTAGCACTGCTTTCAAAAATGTCTTTTAAGTTTGGGTATGCTGTGTCTTAATTTTCATTAAATTCTAGAAAGTTTTAAATTTTCTTCTGTATTTCTTCCCTGATTAAGTTATCATTGAGTTTAGCATTATTCAGTTTTCATGGGTATGTGGGATTTCTGTTTTTTTTTTTTTTCTTAGTTTGTGGTAATCTGATATGATGCATGATATTATATCAACCTTTTTGAATCTGTTGAGGCTTATTTTGTGACATATGGTCAATTTTGAAGAAGTACCGTGAGGGTCCGAGAAGAAGGTATATCCTTTTGATTTAGTGTGAAATGTTCTGTGTATATCTGTTAAATCCATTTGGTCCATAACTTCAATTAGTTTCACTGTGTCTCTGTTTAGTTTCTGTTTTGCTGACCTGTCCATTCATGAGAGTGGTATGTTGAAGTCTCACACTGTTATTGTGTGAGGTTCAATGTGTGTGTTGAGCTTTAGTAAAGTTTCTTTTATGAATGTGAGTGCCCTTGCATTCGGGACACAGATGTTCAGGATGGAGACTTTACCTTGGTGGATTTTTCCTTTGATGAGTATGAATTGTCCTTCCCCATCATCGTTGATAACATTTTTTTGAAAGTCTATTTTATTGGCTATTAGAATATCTACTCCAGCTTGTTTCTTTGGATCATTTGCTTAGAAAACCTTTTTCCAGACTTTTATTATGAGCTAGTGTCTGTCTTTGTCAGTGAAGTGTGTGTGTGTGTGTGTGTGTGTGTGTGTGTGTGTGTTTTCTGTTTCAAAAAGTTTTATTTTCACTTGGTCCAAGACGTGAAAGAGGCTCTAGGGCAGTTACAAAGTTGCCTAGCGGCTTGAGAGGTTCATTCAGGTGGAGGTTCTTAGGTGGGCTGGTACAGAGCAGAGGAGGGAGCCCCTTGAAGGCGCAGAGGCCTCCTAGTTGTGCTTGAGAGTGAGGCGCTCAAAGAGATACTCTCCCAGAGATGCCTGGGGCACGCCAGTTTGCACTGGTTGTGGTCCTGCCAGCCTTCGGAGGTTGGTCAGGTGGTTGCCCATCTTCTTGATGAGCTTCACCTCCTTATCCAGGAAGTGACTTTCCAAGAAGTCACAGAGATGAGGGTCTGTACAGGCAGATCCCAGGGCATGCAGATCTAAGAGGGCCTGGTTCAGGTTCTTCTCCAGGGCCAAGGCAGCTTCCAAGGCCTCCTGGATTTTACCCCATTCATCTTGAGATGGCTTCTGCACATCCTGGAAGAGAGCACGGCCCCCACGATTGTTCTGCAACTTGAGGAGACCCTCGGCTCCCTCGCTCTTCTCCTTGGCCAGTTCTCGGAAGAAGTGGCCTACACCCTCCAAAGTCACGTCATCCCTGTCAAAAAAGAAGCCCAGAGAGAGGTAGGAGTAGGAGGCACGCAGGTGCAAGTTGACCAGGCGGTTCATGGCAGCTTCCATTTCAGTGGAATAATTCTGACTGGCTGGTACTAGGAGCCGAAGGTGGCGAGGAGATATTACCGGAGGCTGCGACTAGAGAGACTGTGAGGCGGCTGGAAGCTAATAAAGCGGGATTCCCTGGGTCTGTTCCGTCCAAACATCCACGGGACCTCCAAGGTGCTGCTCCAAGTGTGTTTCCTGTATGCAGCAAAATGCTGGATCCTGATTGCATATCCAGTCTGACAGCCTGCCTTTTTATTGGTGAATTGATTAAATTGATATTGAGAGGAGAACAGTGATTGTTGGTTCCTTTTATTTTTGTTGTTGGAGATTGTATTGCATGTGCATAAATTCTTCTTTTGGGTGTATTGTAAAATGATGAATTTTGTGTGTTTTTGTGTATTTTTTTTTGTTTTTGTTTGTTTGTTTTTTTGGTGTAGATATCCTCCTTTTGTTGACATTTTTCTTCTAGAATCCTCTGTAGGGCTGAAATAGTAGATACATATTGTTTAAATTTGGTTTTGTCATGGAATATCTTGGTTTCTCCATCTAAGATGATCGAGAATTTTGCAAGATATAGTAGCCTGGGCTGGCATTTGTATTTTCTTAGTATGTGGAAGACTCGGAGTCTCTGTTGTCTTACAAAATTCTGATAGGTCTGTCTCTGTTTATTACTTAGCCTTTTCCCCTTATCACTTTTAACATTCTTTCTCTGTCATGTGCATTTAGTGTCTTGATTATATGTGACAAGAGAATTTCTTTTTCTAGTCCAATCTATTTGCTGTTCTGTAGGCTTTTTGTATGTTTATGGCCATCTCTTTCTTTAGGTTAGGGAAGTTTTCTACTAGGATTTTATTGAACATGTTTTCTGGTCCTTTGAGCTGGGAATCTTTACTGTCTTTATTCCTATTTTTCTTAGGTTTGGTCTTTTCATTGTGTCCTGGATTTCCTGGATGTTGTGGATTAGGAGCCATTTTTGATTTTTTTCTTTGACATTGTGTCAATACCTTCTATTGTCTCCTCTATGCCTGAGGTTCTCTCTTCTATGTCTTTTATTCTGATTAAGCTTGAATCTGTAGCTCTTGATCTCTTCCCTAGATTTCCCTTTTCCAGGGTTGCCTTCATTTGTGATTTCTTTATGGTTTCTACTTCTACTTTTAGATCTTGGACCACTTTGTTCAATTCCTTTACCAATTGATTGTGGTTTTTTTTATTTCTTTAAAGGATTTTTTGGTTTCCTCTTTAAGGGCTCCTGCCTAATAACAGTGTTTTTCTGTATTTCTTTCAGTGAGTTATTTATATCCTCGTCAAACGTCTCTATTATCTTCATGAGAGAGGGTTTTAGGTCTTTATCATGCTTTTTGGGTATTTTGCAGTATCCAGGGCTTGCTGTGGTAGGAAAACTGGGTTCTGATGGTGCCAAAATATACAGGGTACTGTTTCTTATGTTCTTGAGCTTGTCTCTTGCCATCTGGTTATCTCCTATGTTAACTAACCTGAGTGTCTCTGTCTGGAGCGTCCCTGGCTGGAACAGATATCCTGGGAGACCTGCAGATGGTGGGATGGTGAGAGGGACAGATCTGCCCCATGGGGGGGGGGTGCAGACCATACTCATTTATTTTGTTTGTTTATAAACCATCAAGTCAGTCCCTACTGTCCATATTTCCATAAATGTGTCAACTTTTCCCTGGTGCTTGGCTAGACTACTAGAGACCACATTCTTATGAAAAACTTCTTTTCCATGCCCAAAAGCCAGGATCGGCCAATATTTTCTCAGTTATGCCTAGGGGTCCAGAACCCCTCCATCATACTAGAATCTTGATTGACTTAATATTGTGTGTTTATGTGTGTGTGTGTGTGTGTGTATGTGTGTATGTGTGTGTTATGCAGGTGAGTACATGGTATTTTTACTACTAAGTTTCTGGCACTAAGCTTGTTGTTTTCTGAGATATTCTAATCTGACTAGGCTGCTACTACACAGCCAAATGCTCCATTATTTGCCACCTGGTCTTGTTCTGACTCACTCTAGCCCATGTGCATCCTCATAGCTGCTCTCTCTTCATGATCTCGTGGTGAATCCTTCCGGTCCATCCACTTGGGTCTCACAGTATCTTTTTGTCTGCCTCTGTCTCCTTTTTCTTGCATCATCCAGACTAGGATCAGAAGTCTTTCCCTGTTCACTACTTCTTCCCATTTGTTGGTTGATCAGGAACGTGTTAGCCAATCAGTGGGGATGGAAAACAATCTCCACACATCATCGATAGAGGAGATGGTCCAATAATCATGACAATGTAATGTAAGTGTCTGGATTGTAACCTGATTTCTCGGCACAGCAGTTAGTGTCTGAATAAAAAATGCACACAAACTTCCCCTATCATTTTTTCACTTTTAGTCCATTAAAATGTTCTTTCTCTTCTATTAATAAATTATCTACCAAAAAACAACTATGGAAACTTATCAACTAAAATTTACACTCATGTGTTTGAGAGAGTCAGATTCCATGGAACTAGGGTTACAGATTGTTGTGACCTGGCATATGGGTGCAGGAAATTGAAGCTTTGTCCTTTGGGTGCTCTTAACCACTGAATCTATCCAGCCATACCTTCCTCATTAAAAAAAATAATTTCTTACCAGTTTTTTTTTCCAAGACCTGTCTTCATTTTTGACACCTTTCTTTTTCTTGTATCTCTAAAGCTCTTTTATTTGTGAATGTATAAAAAAATTTATCATCATCAGGGTAAGAAATATCAACACAATAAAAGTCATAATTGGTAATGTGTCATTTACACTTTGGTTCTTTCTCTCTTTTTCTTTGCTCTATCTTTAAAGCATGTAATATTGTATTATGCAGAGTCCAAAAGCCACATTTATTGATTTTTTAATGTTATTTGGCTTTTTTCTTGTAATTTTATTAATTTCTTACTGGATTAAAAGTTTTGTTATCTTCAGATTTCTTCTGTGTGTTCTGTGTCTCAGACCTCCTGCTGTGACTGGGCTACCTACCCCTGTCTTCTTAAACACAGGAAGAGGTGTTTCTACTTTCCATGTGTTCATAGCTGGCATCTCCCAAGGTTCACTTTTGTGGAGTTCAGTCAGGAGTTGTGCTTCACTGGATTCCTGACCCTGCCTGGTTAGGAGGTACCTCTCAACTGCTGCTGCTTGAGCCCCTGGGATTTCTTCCCATGTGTGCTGTGTGTAGGCTTCTCAGAGAAGTTTGAGGATCTTAGAGTGTCCCAGATATGGGTTCTGTATGTCACAGGTATGGGCAGGAGCTCAGCCTCTCCCTTCTTGTGGTTGGTTTTGGAAGTGTAGCTGAACTTCATAAGGGTCCCTGGCCAACAAAACATGCACGCCAAGTATGCACACACAACTCACATAGACCTGATTCTGTGCATATCCCCATCTACTTAACTCTCCACAATTTACTTTGAACGAATAAAAAAGACCATGAGACTGTTGTACTTAGGCCCTCTACAAATTTGGAACAGATGTATACCTTGATCTTCATGTGGGTCTGCTAACATTTGGAGCAGGGCTTGTCTCAGACTCTGTTGCCTGCCATTGGTTCCCCTTCCCATAACTGAACTGCCTGATTGGACCTCCGAGGGAAAGGACATGCTAAGTTTTTCCAGGACTAGAAATCCCAGAATGTAGCATTATAACATGGCTGCTTCCCCTTCTGTGAAGAATAAGGGAGGTAATAATTGAAGATGTGATTTGTAAGGGTGGGTGGGATTGGAGGAGAGGAGGGTGCAGGGTTTTGATTAGCTATGTAAAGTGAATAAATGAATAACTTATTGGGAAAGAAGAGAATGAAACACTCAATATCACTCGGTCTACCATTCTTCCTTGCCTGTCACTAGGAAACTGCCTTCATTCCAGGAATTTTCTCAGGCTCTAACCTTGGGTTCTGTGGCCCACATTTGGTGTACCAAATACAAATATAATTACTTGGGGAGTTTTCATATGCCCCATTTTGCTCCCAAATAACTGTGGTGTATTTCTATACCTGCTCTAGCCCATTTAGCTACCGAATTAAGACACAGACATGCTATTTTTATTAACAAGCCGCTGGCCCTAAGCTGGGCATGTTCTGAGTTGTTCTAACCTGACTAGGCTGCTGATAGTCAGCCAAGTTCCTGCGTATTTGACATTTGGTTTGGTCCTAGCTCACTCTAGTCCTTGTGTGTCCTCATTGCTACGCTTCCATTACAACTTTATTGCAAATTCTTCCTGTCTACCCACATGGTCTTTCTACTTCTTTTCTTCTCCCTCTGTCTCCTTGATCTTTTGATTCTAAAAGTGAATCTGTTAGCCCTGCTCTTATATCTTCTACTGTTCAACTATTGGTAGGCTATTACTTTATTAACTATTTAGAGGTGATGAAAAATATAATCATTACACAACATTGATACAAGATATACTCCAATAAATATGACAATGCCAACACCTAGATTACAAATATATCTTCGGCATGACAAAACATATCAGAATATCCAGGACAAAAAAAACCTTTCTACCAATATTTTTATAGTTGTAGTTTTGTGTATATGTGTCAACTTGATAATATGGACTTGGGGTCCTGGCATGTCACTGTCCATATGACTGTGTGCCTATTTCAGAGAGGTTCAATTGAATGCAGACAACCCACTTTGAATCTGGTTGATATCATCCATTAGGCTGATGTAGACTCATTAAAAAAAAAAAAAGGGAGTCCAAAGAAAACAGAATTGAGCACAGAAATTCACATCTCAACTTTCTGCCTGTAAACACAATGTTACCACATACCTTACATTCCTCTCTTCACAAATCCATGTCCCCTACTGCCTCTATCTTACATGATGCACAGAAACTCAAGACTATGAGGGGAAAGGAAACCTTTCCTTCTTACCTTTGTCAGGTATTTTGTCAGAGGAACAAGAAATAAGACAAAACATCTATCAAAGGTTTTCCACAAAACAACTACTGATCATTCCACATAATGAAGGAGTCTCTTATATGAAACGTAATGGTTACAAATTGCAGTTTTAGCCTTGAACAACAGATAAAAGTATATGACAATATATAAGTAAATAAAGATGACCAGGGCTCATATGATACTTGGAGGTAGTTACCTTTTACCAAAGCAGGGTAAAAACATGCTAAAACTGGACTTCATATTGATGATGAGAACAAAGGGGCAAACTATTGGAAAGCATATTTCTATCAATGTAAATATATTTAGTGCCCATGACACTGGATATTTGGAGCAGGCTCTAATGACAGCAACAAGGGAAGACAATGAGTAAGAGATGAAAAATATGCACAAAAGGATGAGGATAGTTTTTGTTGCTCTGTCTTCAGGTGAAACGTTCTGAAAGTGTTGAGCACTGTGAATATGCCTGACTTGTCTCTTATGTTTGTAGAGAGTACTCACCATGGAGACACTTGAGCAGGCCATGAGACCCAAACACAAGACATCAGAAAGATACAATAAGAACATATAGAGTGCAGCTCCCACATGGTCAGAAGTAAACAATGAGCAGTATGCATAGCTCAATCTGTTAGTTACATTTTTCTTGTAACTGGGGCCTGACACTCTTGCTGGAATCAAGATGTTTAGAAGCAGGTGGAAAACCCAACTGACTACGCAGGAGGGACCAATGCATTTGGTGGCTCTGTATTTAAGCTTCATCCACTTGGAGCTGCTGGATCTGATTGTAATTGCTTGGAAACAACTCAATAGGCATGTGGCATACAGGGATATCCCCCTTGTTATTCTGGAAATATACATGATCAATTTACATCCAATATCATTTAGGAAAACATTAAATCCAAAATATGACATTGTCCGTGGAATGCCTCTTAAGATGATAGTTAAGCAGTTGGCAAAAGTCAAGTGCTCTATAATCAGGTCTTTGGGCATTAAATGCTTTCCAGTGGACATCAAAGTGACATAATAAAATAGTATGGAGGAATTGCCAATCATTCCCACTGTAATCTGGCAGAAGAGAAAAATTCCCATTGTAAAGTTTTCAGAAGTCATTTTCACTCCTATTTGAAAAGTAAATATTTTCATTATGATCTGAAACCCTGGACATGAATTTTTGAGTGTGCATTAAAACATTCATCACCATATTTTTTTTATATTACAGAAAATAAAATGGCTTAATATATGGAGGAAAAGAACTCTAGTATAGACTCTATAAGTAAAGTAAAATGTTGTAGAAGCTTAAAAAGTTAGTATTGATTTTCTTCAAAAATATTAAAAATGATTATCCAGTTCCAATTGAAGAGTTGCTCAATCTCTCACATGTTAAGTCATCAACTCTTGTTCATCATAATAACAAATGCTGTACATGGATCTGAGGAAGTTAGAGGAAACAAAGCCACAGAAGGAAGGAATGAACGGTGTTGAGTAAGAAGAATACAGTTTCAGACATTCCATCCCAATGGCCTGCTGAGACACAGCAGGTCTAAGGATGAATATCAGGAAGGCACAAACACCTCTTTCTTGAATGGTTGTTATAACTCAGTAGTCATACCTTGTGATCCTTAATACCTTTGTGTACAATGGATATTCACCTGCATAATAGTATTATATCTATATTCCCTCACCTTGCACATGCAAAAAAGTTAAATTAATCTAAAGCTAAAAATGCTAGAACTATCAGAAAAAAATATTAGAAATACAAGATGTCATTGTATTGCTAAACCCTCAGTCTAGAACTGACCTTATTATAATGGTATAAAAGCATAAAGGAAGAGGGGGTATAAGTTAGGGGGTTCTAGGGAGGAGAAATGAGGAAAGGTGATGACATCTGTACTGTAAATAAGTAAAATATCCAATAAAAATGAAATACAAGGTGTAGGTAGAGACATCAATACTAATAGCATAGGAGAGCACCAAGAACTAATGAGAGAAACAACATAACATTAAAAGCTTTCTGCACATTAAAGAAAACTACCTACCAAGTGTAGATTTAACCTACCAAATAGGAAGAAATTCAAAGAATCGGTAAGTCTTACTTCAAATGCCTTTAGTTCACAAAATTGGAAAAAGTCTTTGTAAAAACTGATGATTCTCTAGACAGCTACCACTTGTTGCAGTTAAGTCAAGATCAAGTAAATTATTTATAAAGCACTCTATCACCTAAGGAGATAGAAGCAATCATTAAAAGTCTCCCAACAAAAAAGTCAAGAGCCAGATGATTTTAGTGCAAAATTCTACCAGACTTTCAAAGAAGAGCTAATACCATTACACCTCAAAATAGAAACAGAAGGAGCAATGCCAAAGTCATTGTATGAAGTCACAAGCATCCTAATACCTATACCACACAAAGACTCAACAAAGAAAGAATTTCAGGCCAATTTCTCTTAGGAACTTTGACAGAAAACTACTCAATAAAATACTCACAAACTGAATACAGAAATACATCAAAAACATCATCCGCCATGATCAAGTAGGCTTCATCCCAGGGATTCAGAGATGGTTCAATACATGCAAATCCATCAGAATAATCTACCACATAAACACACTGAAAACAATCACATAATCATTTCCTTAGAAATGAAAAATCCATTGACAATATCCAACATCCCTCCATGTTAGAAATTTTAGAGAGATCAGGGTACAAGTCATATATCTAAATATAATAAAAGCATTATAAAGCAGGGAAAATATTCAACATCAAATTAAATGTGTCCCTGAGGTTTTATATGAAGAACATGGCACAAATGTATATTGATCTTTGCTTTATACAATATATTTTACATTTTAATAATTTCCTTCATACATTTTTAAGACATATTTCTTTTGCTTAGTAATTTTGTTGCTATTACAAATACTTTTCTGAAAGGTATTCTCATGGCATAGATAACCAATAAATATAAATATAAATATAAATATAAATATAAATATAAATATAAAAATATTTTTTCATGTAAAAGAGGAATTACTACATTATCCACTAATTCTAGTACATAATATGAGTAAAAATGAATTAAAATCATGATCTTACAGAGGTGTCTTCTTAGTCACTTCCACATTCAAAACAACTGAAAGATGAAATCATTCCATATACCCTTCATCATCAATTACAACAACAACAACAACAAAGAATAAAGACAACACAATGTGCACAAACAAATGTATAGTATTTATTACTTTAAAAGGAATCTGATAAGAACATAGAAAACCACAGGAGACCTTGAGTTAAGTGCTATGGCCATGCTGTATAATTTTATCTAGCTGTTGTAACTACAGTGATCTGATACAAATACACAGAAGCTACAATGATGAGAGCCAGAAAGACTGTTCATCAGGTAAAGATGCTTTCTTCGCAGTGTAATGACTAGGAAATCCTTCCAGTGTCTGATAAGAAGGGAGAGACTCAGCTCCCAAAATGCATCTTCTAACCTTCACATGTGTATGCTGTCTTAATGGTATATGATCTAATAATAAATGAATTCATGCAATGCAAATTTTAAGGACGTCAGAATGTTGACTGACAGGGCTCCAAGAAGAATGTGATGGTTTCAAAGACAGTTTGGGGTTGGTGATGAAAATATTCTGGAGATCAGCTGCAGAAGATAAGTTCAGTTTATTTAACTGAAACTATACACACCCAATGGTTAATATCATAAATGTTTGTGGTTTGACATTAGTTCTAATCTTAAATATAAGGGGATTGGTTAATATATAAGATATTCTGTTTGTGTTGTATTGTGCAGAGCTATATTGATGGTAGTAAAAAAAAAATCTAAGGCTACAGTCAACTAAAGTGAAACTTGTCATGGGCTTATAGTTTGGTGATATAAAATTTAGGGTCATAATAATGAGTTTGTGTCTTTATCTATAAGGGAAACAATAGAAGTGTATTCAATAGGTGTTTAATATAAGAGAGTTTTGTTTTTGCTGTTCTGGTTTTGTTGTTACCAATTAACAGCAATTGCTGACATCAGGCAGACATATCATATCTTCCAAATCTCTAGACATGGGTCATGACAATAGGAATAGAGAAAGCCAAACATACCTATGTCTATAATGCAGAAGTGGACAGACTACTCATGACAAGAGCACTTTACGTGTATGTTCTTACAGATAACATATGAAAGGAAACCAAGTAAAAGTAACTTTAGGGTGTATATATGTATTGAAACTTAATAATAATAGGGAAATATCTGTCATAGTATAGAATAACTGGAATACCAAGAAAAAAATTACCCCTCACATGCGTTTACTCCTTCTTTTAATTCATTCCATTTAAGTAATAATCTGGAACCTTCCATAAAATTCATTTTTCCAAAGAGAAACACCACCCTATAATTTTATCATTGATAAGATAATTTACTTTACTAGTATCAGTATTCTCTTCAAACACTTCTTTTAATTCATCACTTAAGACACAAAATGAGAATGTAGTGTTTTCCAGATATATAAAAATTGATGGTTAGGAAGAAGGAAAGTAAGATATCAAAATATTTAGAATAAGATAGGGATGTAGCTCGTGGCTTTTCCATTTGTTGCAAGACTCTAGGTGTGATCTCAAGAGTCATCAGTAAGGAAAGCAGAAGTATCCAAATAAATTTCTCTTTTAAAAAACTAGGAAGAGAAATGCAAAATGAGATAGAGATGGGGTAAGAAAGATGGGGAAAGGTACAGAGAACGGGAGGAGTGACAAAGGCTATGTGAAGAAAAGGGTGACATCAGTGATAAGAGAGACTCAGCAATAGCTACTTGGAGGAACAGGGTTCCTACAGTTTAGAGAGAACTGGAGACAGTCTGCTCTGATCTGAATTTGAAACAGACACAATTTCATCCAAAAACCCCTTTCAGTTTCCACTTCCTACACAATACCATAGTCTCTCTTCCTTATCCTATCCATGCCTTGAGATTTTTCTCTTTTGTTTCCTTCCCCCACCCTCCCTCCCTCTCCTCCTCTCTCCCTTTCTCCCTTCCTCCCTCCCTCCTTCCCTCCTTCCTTTTTCTTTCCTCTTTTCTTCTTCCCCTTCATCCTCCCTTCCTTTGAGCAGAGTTGTTGAAAGAAATTCTTAATATAAATTTTTAGTACAACTAAGACAGACACTTGGGAAAAAAGTGCCTTCTAGGAGGATAAGCATGAGTTCTTCAAAAACCCGAGTTCTAATGTTTTTAATTCTTACTACTCCTATGCTCTCCTCACCTCAGTTCTGGATGACACCATTGTGGTGGCTGTCGTCCTGAGAAATGAGTCTCTATTGAAACTGTGGTGAAACTCACTCCCTCATTTAAACGTTTATGATCTCCTGATACTCTTTCCCAGAAGATTGGCCATTTTAGTCTTAGCACTAGAATGTGATGATAGCATTTCCACAAGGGTCTGAAGTAACTTTTAAACACCTTAGTACTGAGTTCCTGTCACAAAACAAAACAAAACAAAATATAGATGTGAAAATTATAGGAACAACTCAAAGAAGTAATTAGGAATTAGGATGGGAACTCTCCTGTAAGTCCTTGGAGTACAAAGTGCACAGCAGAAGAAAAAGTTTTTCATTAGTAATAAAGAATAAGCAGGGCCTTTCCCTGTTACACAGCCTGTCACACAGTTTTAACATCACAAGAGTGTTTGGTCCCAAGGACACTCAGGAAAAAAAGCTGAGGTGCATATTGACATGTCAGAGCAGATGCTGGCTTCTAGAATCTTACATTTCAATTACCTTTTATAGAGTCTTAGCTCCTCTCAGCACTTCTTACCCCAGACCCTGAAACCTCTCTAGACCATGAGTTTCACTTTCTTTCCCCAGGTTCTCTCTGCTATAAAACCCATCAATTTGTCCATATGCTATTGGACTCTTGTTTCTTCTCAGGGTCCTCCTCTTGTTTTTTCCTGTGGCACTTTGGTTTGGTTTGTTTATTTGTCTTAGTTTGTTTGTTTTTGTGCTCTCCCCCCAGCCTTGAGCAGGCCTGAACAAGTCATTTACCTCAGTAGACCAAAACAATAGGACCTAGGAGGCATTGCCTGCAGCCTTGGTGACCTACAATCTGCTACAGGAGCTAAGAAGAATGGACTGCCTGCTGAGCTTGCCTTGACACCTCCAGGCTGCTAACCCCTCACCCAGCCACTGGGCTGAAATGAGAAGAGACTCTGGGGGTGAGGCTTCCTTCCCCTTTATATGTGAAAGCAAAAGTTTTTGTTTGATTTTGCTTCCCTTGTCCCTCTTTCCTATATCTTCTCTTCTTCTTTCACTCCTGCTGCCTCTCTCCACTCACGGTTCAGTATACAGGCCATGTCAATGTGTTACTTTATCTTGGTGCCATAGACTGTTCCAGATACCTCTGGATGTGCTCTCTTTCATATCTATGATAAAAACCTTCTTGTCAATGATGCTTGGTGTGTTCATGTTCACATTTTCCTTCAAAACTTTCCAAGTATTAAGGGGTATGGGAGAAGAAAGACATCGTAGATCTGGGTGCATCTCCTTCTGTAGGTTAAGATTTTTAAATGCTTCATCCATGTTGTGTGTGTCTCTCTTTGTTGACCTTTATGTTGTAGAAAATTCCATTGTATATGTATAAAATAATTTATACACATTGGGTATAGAATTGTGTAAATCCTTTTACTGTGAGCTATCATGAAGGAGTCTACCATGATTTTTGCTTTAAATGAATTCTGGTACACACAAGAATGCATTCCAAAGTAATGAGTTTCATGAAGCATCATTCTATAATGGAGATTGCCTTTCTGAATACAATTACAGAAGATTTAAAAATAATTATAGCTATAGCAACTTTCCAGTAGCAATATCAGAGGGTTGCTCTCTTTCACCTGTCATTGTCAAATGTCAGAATTTTAAATTGTTTTTAAATACATGTTTTGAAAATTACCAAACTACTTTTTTTTCTCGTGTATTCTCCTTAAACATGAAAAAAAAATATAAATGCCATAAATGCTAAGCCAGGTCTGAGCCAGTATTGGAGATGATGTGGACATTCAAGACTTCGTTGTCAAGGATGGTTTAATATTAAATCCAAACAACTAACATAGTAACAACAACATACATACACACAGGCAAAACATTCATTCCCTGCAAAGAAAAAAATATTACAAATGGTTTCCAAAACAAGCAAATACCACCACCACCACCACCACCACCACCACCACCACCACCAAAATCAAATGCTCATGTTTGCCAAGAAGCTTTTATAGCAATGTGCAAAAGCACAGAACAAGTAGCAGCAATCTGGAATAGGCAAGCTTTTCCTGTCGCAAGGACTACACACTGCATAGGTAAATAATTTGTTTTTTTAAGGTTGTGAAATGGTCATCAGGCAGATGTAAGACTATCACACTGTCATTATTTAAGCCTTTCGACGGGGACATCTCTTCTGTGCCTGTTCAGTAGTAGTGAAGTAACAGTAAATCGTTTGAACCTCCATCTACAGAGAATTACT
>JANHMN010000003.1:21312469-21331742 GCA_030674055.1 Rhabdomys pumilio
CTGCTTCTGCTTCTGCTTCTGCTTCTGCTTCTGCTTCTGCTTCTGCTGCTTCTGCCGCTTCTGCTTCTTCTGCTTCTGCTCTGCTTCTTCCTCTTCTTCCCCTTCCCCTTCCCCTCCCCCCTCCTCCTCCTCCTTCTTCTTATCCTTCTCCTTCTCTTTCTCCTTTTTTTTTTTTTTTTAAAAAAAATTGTTGCTGTATAACTTTGGATTCTTTATAAAAAAAAAACACCATATGTTCATTTGTTGTATCTTGGGTATTGCGAACTTTTGGGCTAATATCCAATTGTCAGTGAGTGCATACCATGTGTGCTCTTTTGTGGTTGGGTTACCTCATTCAGGATGATATTTTCTAGTTCCATCCATTTGCCTAAGAATTTCACAAATTCATTGTTTTTAATAGCCGAATAATATTCCATTGTGTAAATGTACCACATTTTATGTATCCATTCCTCTGTTGAAGGACATCTAGGCTCTTTCCAGCTTCTGGCTATTATAAATAAGGCTGCTATGAACATAGTGGAGCATATGTCCTTGTTATATGTTGGAGCGTCTTCTGGGTATATGCCCAGGAATGGTATAGCTGGGTCCTCAGGTAATGCTATGTCCAATTTTCTGAGGAACCGCCAGACTGATTTCCAGAGGGGTTGTACCAGCTTGCAATCCCACCAACAATGGAGGAGTGTTCCTCTTTCTCCACATCCTCGCTAGCATCTACTATCACCTGAATTTTTGTTCTTAGCCATTCTGACTGGTGTGAGGTGGAATCTCAGGATTGTTTTGCTTTGCATTTTCCTGATGACTAAGGATGTTGAGCATTTCTTAATTTGCTTCTCGGCCATTCAAGTTTCCTCTGTTTAGAATTCTTTGTTTAGCTCTGTATCCCATTTTTAATAGGGTTATTTGGTTGTCTGGAGTCCAATTTCTTGAGTTCTTTATGCATTTTGGATATTAGTCCTATGTTGGATGTTGGTAAAGATCTTTTACCAATCTGTGGGTGGCTGTTTTGTTCTATTGACATTGTCCTTACAGAACAATGTCCTTACAGAAGCTCTTTAATTTTATGTCAATTGTTGATCTTAGAGCATAAGCCATTGGTGTTCTGTTCAGTAAATGTTCCCCTGTGCCAATCAATGTGTTCAAGGTTATTTCCTACTTTCCCTTCTATTAGATTCATAGTATCTGGTTTAATGCGGAGGTTCTAGATACACTTGGATTTGAGCTTTGTATGAGGAGATAAGAATGAGTCAATTTGCATTTTTCTACATGCTGACCTCCAGTTGACCCAGTAACATTTGTTGAAAATGCTGTAGTTTTTTACTGGAATGTTTGGTTTCAAGTGACATAAACTGTGTGGTTGTGAGATCATCCTGACAAATTTATCGTAACAACCATGGAACAGAAAGGGCAATTAGAGACTCAACTACCCCACTGGTCAGGCTGTTTCTGATAGCAGGGAGAAAGTTAAAAAAAAATTCAGAGAAAAACCGCAGAATGTACTGATTAGTAACCAGCTATGTCCTTCACAGCCCTAGATAAACATTAGCCCACCAGAAATAATTGCCTGAGTAAATGTGGCCAATAAGTTTAAAGGTTAAGCAAAGTGTTCAATTAGGTTTAAACAAGTTTTGCAGTTGCTAAAGTCTGCCTATGCTAATGTGTAAAAGGTGTGTGCTTCAGAAACTCAGGGTTCTTCCTCCTGCCAGAGTGAAGTGACCCCGACATGTTGGAATAAAAATTCCTCTTTCTGTTTGCATCAATCTCGGTCTCCTTGTCTCTGTGAACTTTGTTGAGACTTTCAGGTCCAACATGGGTTCATTTCTCTTCCATTGATCTACCTTCCTATCTCTGTACAAATATTATCCTGAGTGAGGTAACTCAGTCACAAAAATCACACATGGTGTTTACTCACTGATAAGTGGATATACCCATGATACAACTCACAGACCATATAAAACCCAGGAAGAAAGAAGATCAAGTGTGGATGCTACACTCCTACTCAGAAGGCAGAAGAAAATAGTCTTGGCAAGTAGAGGAAGAGAGTGATCTAGGAGAGAGAGAGCAGGGGGAGGAGAAAACGGGGGCCAGTTCAGATATGGGAGGAGATAGGGGAGAAGTACAGAGGGTCAGGAATTTGAAAGGAGAAGAGTAGCATTAGGGGAGGCAGAACTTGGGGTAGTCACTAGAAAGTTCCAGATGCCAGAGACCCAATAGGTTCGAGAACCCAACAGGGAGGACATTAGCCAAAATACCCAACAAAGTGGAGATAGAACCTGTAGCGACCATATCTAGTGAATATGCATTGCCCTCTGTTGAGGGATGGGGCCACTCACCCACCTCAAAAATATTAATCCAGAATTTATCCTGTCAAAAAGAAATGCAGGGACAAAGAGTGGAGCAGAGACTGAAAGAAAGGCCATCCAGAGACTACCCTACTTAGGGATCCATCTTATCTGCAGATACCAAACCCAGACACTATTGCTGAAGCAAAGAAGCACTTGCTGACAGGAGCCTGGCATAGCTGTCCCCTGAGAGACTCTGCCAGAGCCTGACCAATACAAATTGGATGCATTCAGCCAAACATCAGACTGAGCACAGGAACTCCAATGAAGTTAGAGCAAAGACTGAAGGAGCTGAAGAGGTTTGTAACTCCATAGAAAGAACATCAACCAACCAGACCCCACTACCCCTGAGCTCCCAGGGACTAAACCACCAATCAAAGAATACACATGGGGGTTGGGGGGACACAATGGCTCCAGCTGGATATGTAGCAGAGAATTGCCTTATTGGGCATCAATGGGAGGGGAGGCCCTTGGTCCTGTGGAGTCTCGATGCCCTAGTGTAGAGGGATGCTAGGGCAGTGAGACTGACGTGGGTAGGTGGGAGCACCCTCACTAAGGCAAGGGAGATGGGGATGAGATACAAGGTTTATGGAGGGAAAGGGGAAGGGGGACAACATTTGAAATGCAAATAAGTAAAATAACCAATAAAAATATTTTAATTGTGTGTAAATTCTGTTCTTTGCATATATTCACATTTTCAGTAAAATATACCTCTGGGAGTCTTCCTTTCTCACAAGGCATTACATTAATAATGTACTTAGTTTATAATAACTTTTCCTAGAAGAAAAGCACTATTTTTCTGCAAAGAAAAAAATATACCTGCTGTGGATTCCTTCAGTTCCCCAGAGTATGCACCTGCCACTAACCCATGTGTGTACCACTGAGTTTCTAAATGTTCCAATATCTCTATGTGCATTGCAACATATAAAACATGAAATTTGGTGGGGTGGGGGACTTTAAAATCTGACTTTAGTGATATTGTTACGAGGCACTGACTACTGTTTTCTAAAGAATTTTGATGCTATCAAACCATCCGTACATCTCCCAGTCTGCTTAGAGGGTCTGTACCTGTCTATATTTTTAGGTTTGTTTCATCTGATATCTTTAATTTTATTTCCATTTGCCTTTTTCACAAGATAAAAAATAATTTCCTTATTTTTGTTTCGAATAAAGCAGCATATTTTTAGTCTTCCTTAATTCAATAATTTTGTCTAATGCATTATCTGTAACCTTTCTTTGCATATCGTAGAAATTATAACTTGGCGACCAGCTCCCAATCATCTGAGGATTTTACTCTCATATTTTAGTTTTTTCTAAACAATATTTTGTATTATCTTATTATTTTTTCCCACAATTTAAATGTAAACAGATTCTAAAGAAGGAAGGGTTGCTATTGTTACAGTTATTTTTGGCTAAGATTCTACATCGGAATACTGTATTTTCTTCTGCCACAAACTGCACCATTGTGATGAAGATATTAATGTTGCTAAAAGATGAGATAATGTTGTAATGTAGAAATAAATTATATAATTTTAATAATTAAACTGGGGTTATATGATGCAATGTGTGTTTTAGGTAGAGTGTGTACAGTAAGCTCTCGGTGTCACATGCTGTAACAGTACTTCATATGGCTCATAGAGCACCTCATCTTTTAGGCAAGTATTCAACATCCATAATGTCCATACACATAAAACAGTCTTATATGACAACAGAAACTAAGTAAAATAGGGTGAATAAGCTTTTACTTAACTTTTACAAGTTTTTTATGGGCTTGGAGTTATTTTAAATAACTCCAATTACAATCATTTTAAAAATTCAGCAGTTAGTCAAAATAATAAGACTTCTCATTTTTTGGTCACAGAAGTAGAAATGCTACTATAAAATTATGGAAAGTGTGTTCAAAATGTTGAATTGGAAAAAAAATCTACCTGTAAAGCAGACACACACACACACACACACACACACACACACACACACACACACACGCACGCACGCACGCAATCAGGAAAGCAAATGAACTTCAGAAATGTGGAATATTATCTGACAAATGTGTTGTTCATTTTCCTGTTACACTGACAAAATACTAGACAAAAGCAATTCAGAGAAGGAAAGGATTTTTTTCCCACCACATATTCACAGTCATGTAAACAATGGAATGTAGCAATCACAAGTCCATACTGTTAACACACATTTCCAAAGGTTTTAAGACACTACAAATTAATAATTTGAGGTAGCAATAAAAATAAATTTATGGCCCAGGATTGCTAAGATCATCAGAAATATGTGTTTTATGATGGTTGTAATACACAGGATGAGAACCACTGCTCTACAGGAATCCTGATGCTGCAAATTAGGTCAGGGAACCATGCTAGGGAAACTCACTGGCCCTTTGGATACAATAAATGCCATTATTTTGCTAAATGGGCACATTGTTAAATTGCTCTCTAAATTCCTATACCCATAGTCATATATTAGTGCAACACTCAGAACTCATCCGAGATGTTTCTGTGTGCTGTGAACATGATTATCACACTGACTAAAGTGCAGAGAATGAGTTTCTTTGTAATGCCCAGTCACAAGTGGGATTTCTACATCATTTCCTCACCAGAAGGTTCAAGTAAAATCATGAAAAAGAGAATGGAAACAGTGCAATTACCAGTTGTCATAGAGAATCACAGGAAAACAAACAGTGCCTACTGGCTATAGCCATGCCACTGCACTCGTGAATTCTCAACAGCTGTGGTTGCCTACCTAAAACAGGCTCAATTCCAGGACAGGCAACTTTCTAGCATGAGAGAGGGGTTCATGAGACACCCGCACTAACTGAAGAGATATGGACAGTTCCTGGCTTTGGGCAAGGAGAATGAGTTTTCCATAAAGATGTGGCCCCTAGTGAGCCAACCAAGTTCCTGGAGGTGGACTCACAAATCTATGAGGGTATGGTCAAGACAAATTAACTTGGGAGCTAATAAATGATAGGGGATATGAAAGTGGTAGACTTGGGAATGTGGGGCTGAATTTACAGGACTTAAAGGTGACTATGATCTAAGTGCATTTGTACATATCTGACATTCTCAAAGTATGATTAATATAATATAGTTTAAATATATTACTCCAATAATCATAATCTGCTCTCATATGTATAAAGGCAAACATATATGATTCCTCTAATCCATTTACAATAAAGGTCTGAGCAAAATAACAACAAACTACAGGCTACATATTAAGGCATACCTTGTGGCTAATCCATTCAAAGAATGTGGTTTTACAATACTAAGATTTGACATTTTTTATTCTCCCAGGAGAAGTGAAAATTGACGTTTCAACACTCCAAATTTTCAGTGTTATAGTCTTAGGAAAATGTACACTTCAGATTTCTAATCACTGAACTTATAGCTTTCTTTGGGATTGAAGCATTTAGGGTTCTGTCCTTTATCCTGAGGCCCTTAGCTTTCTGAAATCATACTACATTCACTGGAATGTAGACTTCAACATGTGACTTTTTGGGGACAAAATTCAACTAAGAATTGGCATGTAAGAGCTAGTAATAGTGACAAATACATTTAGTAATCCAAGCAGTCAGGTGAGGCAGGTGTGTCTCTGTGAGTTTGAGTCCAGCCTGGACTACGTAGAAACTTCCAGGACAGCCAGAGCTATGTAATGTGGTACTGTATCAAAGCAGTGGGAAGGCAGAAGTCATAGAATTATAGTGAAAAGTCATGCAAAACTACCTAGCGGGGTTGGGAGGATCCACAACAGGTTGGTGTGAATCACTAGCTCACAACAGCTCAGAGAATCTTCTAAGCCTGAATCAAAAGCAAATGATCTTAAATTAGACATTGAACAGTTTACTCTAACCCAGGTTTCTGTTGTGCTGTCTGGAAAAGACATCTCTCACTCCCCAAGTGCTTAGCTCAACTTTCCCTCAAAAGTCAATATATCTTGTGCAAAGCAAGAGCTGCAAGAATTCAGATATTTACTTGGGTTTGTAGCAAGAAAAGCAAAGCCAGGAACAGATGGTTCCTCAACTGGTCTTGGAGCAGTTTCTCATCACTGGTCTGTAGGCAGTAATTAGTGATGATAGTCTTATCTGTTTCCAAATAATTGACACAAAGACATAGTAAATTTATTAACAAGCCTTAAGCACCATGGTTGAACAAATATTCATCTATTCTACCCCTCTAAACTATTTTCCAGCCACAGGTCCCAGGTTAATTGTAGTATGAGTCTTGTTTTGGCTTGATCTGCTACATATGTGTCTGTACAAATTCCATTAAAGAATCCTTTAGCAAACTGTCATGACTCCTTTTGGAGCCTCATTGTCACCTCTTCTCTTCTTTCCTCTCTCACATTGTGACCGTCTCCCTGAGAATGGATATCTTGCCTTCTCTGCCCAACCATAGGCTGATTGGCTCTTCACTGACCAATCAGATATAACTGGAGAACATTCTTTGCATAACATCTGGGAGATGGCTCAGTCAGATATGTGCTCACATTGTAATCAGGAAGACTAAGATGGAACCTCAGTTCCCACTTAACAATACGGCTCAAAATATTAGCATAAGATCCCAGTATAGGAGGCAGAAATTGGGGTTGGTAGTATCTACATGGATTTTTAAATTGTCTATGACATGTCAGTGAGATACCCTGTCTAGAAAACTGAGGTGGCAGAATGGTGGAGTAAGGTTGCTGATGTTGAAATATGGCTCTCGTACGCCTTCACAGGAAGGGAGGAGGTATTGATATAGAAAGGCTTAAATAATGACAGAGGATATTCTTTTTTTTTTATTTGAACATACCATATTTTATATATATGTATGTATGTATTGGATATTTTATTTACATTTCAGATGCCAATCCCTTTCCCCCATTTCCCTTCCCCAGAAAACCCTTATCCCTTTTCCATTTGGCTTTTATACAATTTTTTAAATGTTAATCAAGGGCTTTGTAAGTATGGTAATGCTCAATCAGAAGTGTAACCTAATACCCAACCTAGCTATGTAAACTATCTTTGACTAGTGGAGACACGTGAACTTCTGCCTCCATGCCCCCTCTCTCTTTCTCTCTCTTTTTCTCTCTCATTACCGAGCTTCTCATCTATTTCATCTTCTCCTCTCCTTACTCCATCTTTTCCTCTCGGTGCTCCTTTCCCCTTAGCTCCTCCTACATATTACCCTTCCTGTTAAAATAAAGCTTTTCTCTCAGAATACAATTAGAACATAATTATTCCTATTTGTACCAGTGAGGTAGAAGATAGTCTTAATACCCAGTCCATCCTTTTGTTGACTAGCCAGAACCTGACAGAGGATATTCTTATATCTCTGTAATAACACTTCTGACACCTTTGTGATATGCAGTTTTGTTGCTAGCAGAAGCCTGCTGATTCTAGACTACCATCATAGTCTTTACTCTCTTGCACATTGTCAAAAAAGATTCTTGGCAAGCATAAGCAATTATGGCATTTTTCTTTTTTCTTTTGTTACTTGTAAATAGTTTGTTGTGTTTGGTATTTTTATGAATGTTTTGCTTGCATGTATGTTGTTGTTAATGAGATTATTGTTGGCATTTATTCACTAAATCACAACTGGCAACAAAGAAGTGAATGTCCTTGTCATCCCCAACACTGAATAGAGCATGGCTTAGCACTGAATCTTTGTGTCATCTCTACTTCTCTAAGGAACACACTGAGCATTCCAAGGACTCATAGAAAAGGTTCCTTTTAACTTGACATCATTGCTTTCTTGAATTATTTGGGTAATTTGTTCTAATTTTACTCCAAGATAATATTAAAGCAAAGTAATTTGAAACTAATTTTTAATCCACCAGTTAGATGGTGATGTCCAGTTAGATGGTAATGTACACATGTAGTTATTATGAAAATGACAATTTGTTTGTTTGGAAAGAGGCTAAAGAATAATAAATGTATATGTTGTATACTCAGAGACTGTTCACAATCATAGGAAAGACTGAGCCATTCCCCACAGGATACAATTGTGTTTCCAAGGTGTACGCCAATAGAGTATCTTTACTTTTATATCAAGATGTTGGAAATAACAGACTGATGGAATAGGGTACATTGGTTTTACTTCTAGTTTTTAAAGTTAGAATCTAAAACATGGTCATGTGTAACAGAATCCACTTCCTGCAACGTGGAGGCTACTTCCTGCTAGGTTATACTGCTTTCCGGATAGGTGCAAATATGTTTCGTCATATATCTACAACTTCCACTTGATAGTTCCCATTTTTGAGACTGTAATGTCTTTTTTCTGTTGCTTTTCTTTTACCACTTTAAGACCCCAGTATTCAAATCCTAAGTACAAAACTGGACATTTGCATAGGTCTTAGGATAGATTATCTAAATAAATCATCACAAATCTATGTAAAACTTTTTTATAGTGTATATAAAATGCTTTTTATGTCAATAAGAGATAGGTTTATAGGCTTATTCTTTTTTTAATTCTTTAAAAGAATGCATCTAAAGTGTTCTTAAAGGAGAATTTCTTCAGGGATGAGCAAAATAGAGTGTTAGGCATACTCATCTTTCATCTTCATGAATAGATGGCAAAGGAAGAATACGTTTCTGTCATTTACACACCTCAAATAGTCAGGATCCTGAATGAGCTTGCTGATGGAACTCAAAAGGAGGAAGCTGTCCAGTGATGAGTTTAGTTATATTTTTTCTAATATTTACACTGATATTGATGAATATTTTGCCCATATATATGTATGTGTACCACCTGTATGACTAATATTCATGAAGGTCAAAAGAGCTTAGGAAAACCTGGGATAGCAGCTAATAACCAGCAAGAGATTTCCATGGTCTCCACTGGATCCTCTGCAAAAGCAGGATCTTGTGTCCTAGTTGAATTCTCCAACTATAGGTTAGACATTTTTAGGAAAGTATATTTTATTCATGGTCAAAAATCATTCATGATAGCCAACACTAACAGCATCTAGCCAATAACTGTCAATATAAATTCTTTAATGCAATACAATGGATTTCTCTACTGTATGAAGCCAACAAAGAGTGACACACACACAACATGGATTATTTCAAAACCTTGACCTGGAGAATGAATTGCGCATAGATCTATGGCATCTCCATTCTCCCATATCACTTAGTACTTGGAATTTTTTAAATAAAATGTGGACATGCCACACCAGCATGTGGTTGAAGAGGAGGGTTTTTATTATAGATTTGAAAGAAAGAACAGACAGAGGCATCTAGAAGTGTCTAGAGCACAGATAGAAAGTAGGACAATAGATATAGCCAGTACACTTAACTGAGCCAGAAGAGGAAAATAAGGAAAAACAAAAGAAAAACTGAAGACAGAGCAGAGAGGGCCAAGGAAATCAAAAGGAAAATGTGCCTTGAGAAGAACCAAGAGACACAGGACTGTGAGAAGAAACAAGAGTCCAAAGTCTCATGGACAAAATATCTGGGTCTATAGAAAAGAGAAGCTGGTGGAAGGGAAAAGAAAGTCATGTATAGAGAGATTTAACTTAGACGTCAGGGGTATTACTTAGAGGAGCCAGTACTTTTGTAAGTTGAACTTGCAATATTGTGGGAGTCTTCCAGCCTGGATCTGGTGAGACATGTTAATAGGCACCTCAGTTAGCCCTTTTCCATGCTTGTCTTTGGAAGCAAACAATTTTGAGATGTTGAAACTATCTAGAATGTTGGGTGATAGTGAAAAGCTCTCCAGGGGCAAGGCCATGCAACTTGCTTATAATTTAATAGCAACAAATACTTGTTCCTTCTGCCACACCCTTTGTGCTTCAAATATTGACAGAATAGTTCCCTTCGGATTCCTAATTACTTCCTTGGAGTTACTCGTGTAATCTGTACTACCTGCTTTGCTGTATTTTCTTTTCTGACATGAACTCAGGACCAAGGTGTTTGAAAGTTACTTCAAATTCTTGTGGAGATGATGTCATCATGTTCCCAGGACTGAGATTAAAATGACCAATCTTCTGGGAAAGAATACCAGGAGATCATAAACCTTTAAGTGTGGGAGAGTGTCTCACCACAGTTTCAGCAGAAACTCACTTCTCATGGTAACAGCCACCATAATGGTGTCACCCAACACTGAGGTGAGTGACCAGAACATGGGAGCAGTAAGAACTAAAGACACTAGAAAGCAGATTTTGGAGAAGCCACACTTGTGCCATGGAAGCAGTTTATTTTCTTCCCAGTTGCCTCTCTTACTTGTGGTTGTACTTAAAATTTATATTAAGAATTTCTTGCCAAAGCTCTATTGGAAAAAAGTATAGAGGAAATGAAGGTAGGAATACAGAAAGGAGGGAAGGAAGGAAGGAAGGAAGGAAGGAAGGAAGGAAAAGGGAGGGAGGGAGGGAAGGAAGGAGGAAGGGAGGGATGGACTCAGGTCATAGTTAAGATAGGAGACAGGCACTGTGGTGTTGTTCAGGAAGTAGGAACATGAATGGGATTTTGGATGAAACTGAGGTATATCCAACTCAGTGCAGAGTAGACTGTCTCCAATCCTCCCTAAACTGTGTGTATTCTCTTCCTCCCATTAGCTGCTGCTGAGTCTCTTATCACTGACAACACCTCATTTTCTTTCTTCTTCTCTTAGCCTCCATCTTTCATCTCTGCCTCTCTCTGTCTCCATCTTTCTCATTTTATCTCTATCTAATTTTCATGTCTCTACATAGCTTTTAGTTTTTTAAGGGAAGATTTATTTGGATTTTTCATTTTTGTTTATTTATGACACTGGGAATCACACTCAGGACCTCGCAATAGCCGGACATACCGTGATCTACGTCTCTATCCCACCATAACTAGCTTGAATAATTTTATTCTGTCTGTTTTTCTACTCACCAATTTATATACTTCTGGAAAATGCTAATTACTATATTTATGTCTAAAGAGCTGAATTAAAATAATGGATGAAAGAGAATAGTGATACAAGTAAGTTTTCTTTTTTAAAATCAATGATAGAATTATAAGGTGATTTTTCTATTAGGAAAAGAAAATTCTGTGGAATCATCAAGATTAATAGTTACATTGAATGAATTGAATGAAAGTAAGAAATGCATGTTAGGAGTATTTTTTATTTCTTGATACTTCAGGTGGTCTGAAATATGAAAGATAGTTTTGTGATTACTCCTACTATGTTTCACTATGTATACCATAAAAATGTTTGTTGTATGCTTCTAGCTCACATGTTATCTGCAAGAACATACACAAAAAGTGTTCTTGTCAGATGAGGCCTGTCCATGTACTCTTGTCTACTTCTGGAAAAAAGACACAGGTATGTTTGGCTTTCTCTATTCTTATTATAATGGTCACTGTCTAGACTTTCAGAAGATATCATATACCTGCCTGTTATCATAAATTGCTGTTAATCTATGGAGCAGAAACCAAAACAACAAAAACAAAGCTCTACCATATTATATACATATTTAATATGCCAATATCTCTTCCTTATAGACCAAAATGCAGACTTATCATTGTGACATCAAATCAATACAAGTAGCCTATGAGCCCACAGAAGTTTTTGACTTTATGTAACATTGTAGCTCTGTACCATACAACATAACCTGAACTTCACATATATTAACCATAATCCCCTTATATGTAAGATAGAACTAATGTCAAACTACAACCTTTTATCATAATGATTGTTAGTGTGTAGTCCAGTCATGTCAAAAATGATCTTAATGTTCTGAAGCTGAGCTCCAGAGCATTTTTAATCACAAATCCAAAACTCAGGTGTCCTTGAAAGCCTTGTAAATCTTCATTCTAATGTCCTTTCAATTTGCATTACACAATTCATCTATTGTTCGGGAAGAAGGGGCATGCGATGCTTAGGCAGCATACATGTGTGAAGGTTTGAAGATATATTTTAGGAACTGGGTCTCTCCTTCCATCATGATCCCTGGTCATCAGATTAAGTAGAAAGCACCTTTACCTGCTGATCAGTCTTGCTGGCCCTCATCATTTAAGCATCTGTGTATTTGCAGTTGATCAGTATAGTCACAACAGCTAGATAGAATCATACAGCAATATAACTGATGATAGCATTTAACACAGGGTCTCTTGTGGCTACCTATGTTTTAAAGTGTGTCAAATTTGTGTACACCATGTTGTCTTCATACACTTTTGTTTTTGTTGTTGATGGTGGAGGTAGGTAGATACATGGAATGTTGCATCTTTTAGCTAATTTGAAAGTTTTTTGTGGAAGTGACTAAGGAGGTACCTCTTTAAGAATCTGATTTTGATTCATTCTTACTCATATTAGAAGTAGAATTGGTGGATAAAATAGCAATTCCTCACTCATATGAAAAAATACACTATATATGCATATGGCATTTATACTGTGAAAACTTCTGTCAAAAAGGTATTTATAATAGCAACAAAATTAATAAGACATGAAATGTAGGTATTACCAATGAACTGCTTTTAGGAGAGAAGTTATTATAATTTAAAATATATTCTAGAAAAGAGAAATGGACACTAATGCCATAATCTTCCAGGACAAGTCCATGGACACAAACAAGACTCTTTTCATGCAAAATGTGACAACACAGACACTGTTTCACCAAGAAATAAATACTATAAATATAATTTCTCTACAACTTGTCATAGTGATATAATATTCATATGAAAAGAATAGGACTGTAGCTCAGAGGAATAGTGTTCATTTTTCATGCATGAGAGTCAATCCACAGTCCTAGTACAATACAATTCCTACAGAAGAGAACTAAGATATGAAGACCACGGCAATTTTTGTTTGTTTTTTTTTTGTTGTTGTTGTTTTGTTTTGTTTTTGTTTTTTTGAGACAGGGTTTCTCTGTGTAGTTCTGGCTGTCCTGGAACTCACTCTGTAGACCAGGCTGGCCTCGAACTCAGAAATCCGCCTGCCTCTGCCTCCCAAGTGCTGGGATTAAAGGCATGTGCCACCACTGCCCGGCGACCACGGCAATTTTAAATATCGAATGTAAGTTGTTAAAATTGCATTGACTGTTAGATTATTATATAGCATTATTAAATAGCAAAATTTCTATGATTTCATAATCTATTTAGTTTGACATTTTATTTTAATTAGCATACATATATTAGAATTCATCCTGATATTTTCAAACAAGTATCACGTTAACTATTATTACTGTATAGTTCAGTCATGTCAAAAATGATACCAATGTTCTGTAGCTGGGCTCCAGAACACTTTCATCACAAACCCAAAGCTCTGTGTCCTTCAAATCATCTCCTTGCAACTCTGTCAATCATCATTCTAACATCTTTTAAATTTGAAATACACGATTCATTTACTCTCCTGTTATTCTTGCCTCTTTTCCTCTGATACTGTCTCACCCTATATATCCTTTATAATCCTTTTACTTTAATGACACATTTGTCTTATTACCCTCCTCTTGATTCTCCAGCATCTGTTTATTTATCTTTTGATCTCCTCTCTTATTTCACAGTCTGTAGCCACTTCCTTTCAACACATTGTCATTCTGTCATTCACATCTCTGTTTGACAGAGTGTGTGATTTCCCCGCTAAGTCTATGCTACCTTGCTAAAAAAATCTTTGTAATTGCATATCGTTTCTGACAATTTCATGATTTCATCTACAGATTAACAAAATTCTGCTCTGTATAGATACCACACTTCTATTATCGGCTCATGTACATAATTTCTCTGCTATTGTGAATTATGCTGCAGTTAATATTGATGTACAGTATTTCTGTGGTAGGACATACAATCCTCTGCATATACACCCAGAAATTATATAGCTGTGCTATATTGCAATCATATTTTTATTTGATTAGAAAATATTTATATTTATTTTGATACTGAACATAGTTCTTAAATTTCTTTCATTATAGAATGAGAATTCAATGTTTTCACACTGCTGCAAGCATTTGCTGTGGTCTATTCTCTTAATGTGAATCATTATAAGGGCTGCAATGGAGTAATAAAGTATTTGTAATTTGCATTTCATTGGTAGGGAAAAATGTTGAATACTTAAAAAAACTATTTATTGTCCATTTGTGTCTTGTCTTTAAAGAAACACTTGACAATTTCTTTAACCATTTGTTGATTGGAATGTTTGTAGAAAGACAGTTTAATATTTATTTCCCTTAAAATATTCTACGTTTCAAGATCATGAGTGAAATACAGAAGTCAATGATTTTCTCCTATTTAGTAGGTCACATCTCCACTAAGCTGGTAGTTTGCTTAATGTGCCAAATTCTGATAATCCTTTTCCACTCATTAGTTCTTTATGCATTTTTAGTGCTATTAGGATGGTTACCTCTAAGTCTATCTTGTATTTCTAATATTTTCTTCTGAGAGATTTAGCATTTAAGCTTTATAGTAATTTAATTTAACACTGATTTTTGTGCAAGGTGAGAGGATTTAGACATAATCCCATTTTGGAGGTGGATATTCATTGTACACTAACTCATACATGATCAAAAATTCTAACCAGATTCACACCAACTATTGAAGAAGGATGTGATTCTGTCTTTCTGAAGTTCATTCTAAGAACTGCTAATACTCAGCAGGGAATTGATGTAGAATGCCTGACTCTGTATTTATCTTTCTTTTTCAACACTGGTTATTCAGAGATTCAGGAACACTAAAATCGGAAGCTGGCAATTATTTTTCAGTTTTGTTAAATAGAAACAATACTAATTGTATATAGCTTCTATAACACTTTACTTTCCTATGGAGTCTATAGAAGAATTCTTTTCCTCCATATATGGAACTAGGTAGGACAAGTTTACCTACTGAACTGTCCACTGTTCCCTCATCAATTTAGTTTCTGTGTATTTGTAATTAAGGACTGTAATGACAACACCTAGAAGGAATCACATAGCAATATATTTGGTCATAACACTTAACACCTTGTGGCCTCTTGTGGTTCCTTTTAGAGTGTGTCAATTTTCTTTCTTTTTTTCTTTAATCTTTTGTTTTACAGTCCAGTCTTTATCCCACTCCTGGTAGACCCTCTGACTGTTCCTCATCCAATACCTCCTCCCCACCTGTCTCCAAGAGGATGTCCCCACCCTGACCTCCACTCAACCAGAGCTCCCCATTCCCTGGGGCCTCAAGTGACTTGAGGATTAGGTGCATCTTCTCTCGATGAGTCCAGACCAGGCAGTTCTCTGCTGTATGTCAATTTTCTTTTTAAGGACAGATGCTATAATGTTGTTTGTGCCATGTCTTCTTCATGTGGGTTTTTTATTTTTGTTTTTGATGGATCTATGATTTGATTACATCTTTCAGCTGCTTTTGTGGAAGCAACTAAGGAGGTGCCTCTTCACAGCCTTGATTTCAGTTCCTTTTCACTCATACCAAGAACTAGAATTAGTGGGTAAAGTAGCAATTCTTTCATATGAAAAAGTATTCTATATGCGTTGGATATCTATACTATAAGGAACTCTTTCAGAAATATATTTATAATAAAAATTAATAAAACATGACAAATGCATTATTTTTAGGAAGGAAATTATTACAATTTAAAATATACTTTATAAATCACAGAGAAATGTACATTTATGCCACTATCTGCAAGTAAAACACAACTGCATTCCATGCAAAAAATGACAACACATCCACTGTATCATCAAGAAATAAGGATTATAAACATCATTCCTCTACAACTTCTCACAGTGATACAAAATTCATGTACAACGTGTAAGACTGTAGCTCCGTGGCAGCTTATCTTTCAGACATGAGATTCTGGGTTCAACCCTGTTCTTCCAGTATAATAAAATTCTTATAAAAGACAAAGAAGACAAAAAGAAATGTGTCAATTTTAAGAATTGAGAGTAAATTGTTAACATTGCATTGACTATGGGAACTGTTATTATTAAATAGCAAAATTGCTATGAAACAATATATTCTTCACTTTGGCATGTTTTTCCTTACAGTTTTAATTAGTAAGCATAATATTAGATTTTATTATGACATTTTAAAAATAACTTTTTTTTTAGTTCTTCTAATCTTTTTTCTTCCAATCCCCTGTTACCGTCTCTCCTCTGTCTTTATCCTTTATAATCCTTCTCACTTTAATGAAACATTTGTCCTATTCCATTCCCCTTGATTCTTCAACACTACTTTTTTCAACATCATTTGATCTCCATTCTGGCTTCACATCCCATAACCACTTTCTCTTAACACTTATATACATATGGACGTTGTGATTCACATCCCAGTTTGAGAAAGAGTGTGTCATTTTTTTCCCCAAAATCTATGCTATTTTGTTAAAATCTTTGTAATTCCATAGAGTTTCTGAAGATTTCATGATGTCATTTTCCTCTACAGATTAACAAAATTCTGTTTTATTTTTTATGGATACCACATTTCCATTATCTGTTGATAAACATCTTTTCTTTACTGTTGTGAATTATGTCTGTGGCAGGACATATAGCCATTGGGTATATGCCAAGAAATTATATAGCTGTGTTATCTTTTGAAAATAACTTTGTATATATTTCTACAATGAACAAAGTACTTTATGCCCTTCCATTATAGAATGGGAATTTTTTTCCCCCTACTCCATTGTCAGCATTTGTTGTGGCCTGTTCTCTTGGTGTTAATGATTCTTAGAGGTGCAATGGACTCTAAAAGTATTTGTAATTTACCCTTCCTTGATAGGTAATTGTGTTTAATACTTTTGAAAACTATTTACTGCCCATTTGTACTATATCCTTAAATAAATCATTGCCCATTTCATAAACCTGTTTTTTGACTAGACAGTAGAAGAGGTTGTTTAATCTTTATTTTACTTTATACAGTCTAAATTTTAAGTTACTCATTGAAATACAGAAGTCAATGATATTCTCTTAATCAATAGGTTATATCTCTCCTTGGCAGGTAGTCTCTTTTAACCTGCAGACAGCTTTTAACATCATGCAGTTCTACATGTTAATTCATGCAGCATTTCCTGTGCTATTAGTACTGTTGCCTCTACCTACATCTTGTATTTCTACCATTTTCCTCTGAGAGATTTTATTGTTTCAGTGATTCATCTGTAGATGAATTTTTGTACACGGTAATGTTTATATAGACATAATTACTTCTGCAGATATACAAAAAGTCACCCAGGATCAGAAAATCTAATCACTGAATCAAAACAAATATTTATGAAAGGAGTGAATGTGACTTCCTGAGATTCTTCCTGAGAACTGCTGAGACTCAACAGGGCATTGATATGGAATGCCTGACCTCTCATTTACCTTTCTTGCTTGACGATGGTCATTCCCTGTGTGGCTCTCTGTATCCTCTCATGTCCCCAGGTCCTTGTACAGCCTTTGTTATTATGATTAGCAGGAGTTGATGACCTAACATGTAGGAGATCCAGTAACACCACAATTGGAACTTGGTAATTACTTTTCAATTTTATTGATTAAAAACAATGGTAATTTCTATAGCTTCTACAACTTTTTACTTTCCTACAGAGTTTACACTAGGGTTCTTTTTTTCATATACTAAGCTGCATTAACTCCTGATTTTATTTCTTTTAATTGTTTTTAGTAACATCTGTTTATGATGATCTCTCTTTGTGACTTTGATTTACAACTCCTCGCTATATTCCCATAATTATTGATGATTTTGAACTTTTTGTACACATTTTGAATATTTCTGACTCTTTATAATAAGGAAATTTATCCAAGGCATGAAACAGGTTCAATTTATTTTATATTTTAGGTTTTTCTAAACCTAAATTTAGTTTTAAATAGTCTTTTTAGTAGACAGAGAAGTTAGTTGTTAAGAGTGCATACTGCTGTTACTATGTACTGGTGTGGGAAAACTGCTAATTAAGATCAAACTCTACCATTGACTGTAAACCCTTCCTGGGCTGAGTGCATAATGGGAGTATTCCCTTCACTAGCAGGGCTTTTTTTTTCTCTGACCTTGTCTGGGGAATTCTAAGTCCACACATATCCCTCTACCTGAATATAAATGTCATCCAGCCTCATATAGATAACAAACTTAATTTCTTTTCTCCTAATAAAACCTATTTAGCCAGCACCTGAAATTTCTGAAGTGCTTCCCTCGCTAATTAGGCATTTCAGGTACCCTTAACTTCCAGCCTTTGCCAAATTCTAGATGTTCCTACCCCCAGTTTCCCCAAACTTTTTAAGCCTTGTATCACTCTAAGTAAAGTTGATCTGCCTCCTGATAGCTGGTTCTAGTATGCTCATTCACCATATGTACTCACAGGGCTTCTGAAACCCCCGTTCATCTTCTCTGCTCCCACGGCCCATGTGGACTGAATTGATCAACAGTACTCGAGAGTGGGAAGACCCACATGTCAGAGGTCAGTTCCTAGTTCCTCCTGCTGTTCACAACTGTCTATAAATCAAGCTATAGGAGGCACAAAGCCTCTGCCCTCCACTGGCATTCAAACTGACATAAACCTCCCAAACATACACTTAAAAACATTAGATGTAAAGTATAATGTATATTTCTTGACTAACAAGGGGAATGTCCCCTTATACAATGTGCCTACTCATTACAAGATAAATCTTAAAATACAGTATTCCTTTTCTCCACTCATTCATTGTAAATATGCTTTACACATATTTTCTTTTGTTCCTCTTGATGAATTTGGAAATCCGTTTCATGTAAATTTTACAAATAATGACACAGTTTAATTATTTTCTCTGAAAATAGACCCGAAAACATTGGGTTTAGGAAAAAGAAAGAAAAGAAAAAAACACATTAATTTTATTATTTGGTTTTTGTTCTGCTGTTTTATAATAGTTTTGTCTGTGTGTAGCCTTGCAGTCTTAGAACTATCTCCTTAGATTATATTAGCCACAAATTTATGAAACTGTCTGTCTATGTCTCTCAAGTCCTAAAATTAAAAATGCACACTACCATATCTAGAAAAAACATTAAACTTGGGTAAACATATAAATTTTTCATTCCACTGAAAAAATAGAGAATA
>JANHMN010000003.1:21336395-21354421 GCA_030674055.1 Rhabdomys pumilio
AAAATAATTTCCTGGACTCTATTGGATATAAATTGATGATAAATAACAAGGGTGATGCCCGTGCATGCCATGTGTATACTGACTGGCTTCCAAGCAATCACAATCAGCCCCAGCAACACCAGGTGAATGAAGCTGAGGCACAGAGCCGCCAAGTACGCTGGTCCCTCTTAGTCACAGAGGTAGCTTGTGCGCTTGCTTCTAAACATCCTGACTCTAGCAAGAGTGTCAGGCCCCAGGAACAACAAAAATATGACTTAGCAGGTTGAGTTGTTGGTACTGCTCATTGCATGCTTCTGGCAATGGAGCAACTGCAGCCAATATGTTGTGCCTTTCTGACGGACTGTGTCTGGGACTCATGTCCTGCTCAAGTGACTTCATGGTGTGTATCCTCTACAGATGCAAGAGACAAGTAAAGTGTAACCATAATACTCAGTACTTTCTGAAAGTCTCCTCTGAGAGCCACTCAAATTATCCTCATCCTGCTGTGCTTATATGTCATCTCTTATTCATTCTCTTTTATGTGATCATTTTCACAACCCACCCGGAATATCCAGTGCTAAGGAGAGTTAAGTATACTTATATCTCTAGAATTATGCTTTTCCACATTTTGTCCCTTTGGTGTCATTAGCAATAGGAAGTTGAGTTCCAGCCTGTTTTACCCTGCTGTGGTAAAAGTTAGCTATCTTCAAGTGTGGCATGAACTCCTGGTTGTCCCTTTTACTTCTAAACATGCACAATCTTTTTATCTGTTGTAGGATGCTAAGACAATAGGATGGAAACACTAAGCTTCCAGTAACTGACTTTTTCAGTGTGGAGTACTCACTAGCCATTTGATCATAGCATTTTCCTTACAGACTTTATTATCCAATAATATGTAATTTTTCAACTAAATCTATATAAAAAATATAGGTTTATCACATACAAAATTTTAACATGAAATTAAGCAATATGTAAATGAAAACGATAAATTATAAGGAGGAGAGAGGACATGTGATGGCTCAGGAAAGTTTGTGTGTGTGTGTGTGTGTGTGTGTGTGTATACCTTTGTTTTTATTTTACATGTATGGGTATTTTTCCTGCATGTATATCTTAAAACATGGATAAAATACCTGAAAAGATCAGAAAAGGGGATTGGACCCCTTAGGAGTGAAGTTACTCATAATTTTGAGCAACTATTGAATGCTGAAAATTAACCCTGGATCTTCTAGATGGTCACTGCATGCTTTTAGCCTCTGAGCAGCTCTCCAGCTCCAAGCTGCTGTTCTCATATGTAGACACTACCGTCCTCCAAATGTCACCATTGGCCTGAAAATGTTCTAAAAATTATGGAAATGGAGGTCACCTTAAGAAAATTAGCCTCAGACAGGCAAATGTTACCTTTTCTATTATGTGAATCAGAGTAAAACGTAAATTTCTGAGATGAGGAAAAGATCCAGAGTGCAGGAAATGGGAACATAGATGAGATACCGAAGGGATGAATATGACACAGGCACACAATGCACATGTATGAAAACACCACATTGCAATCCCTTGGCATGTACAACTAATACACTCTTGGTATTAAAAAGTAATTAAAACCTGTCACTGTAGCTCTGTGGCCCACTCGGTTCATTTTACTCCTATATCAATCTTCCTGAGTCTAGTAACATCCACTTTCTAGAAGGTGCATCAAAATACTTTAATTGTGTAAAATTATATTCCTGGTATATGTTTATTCAAGAAATATATTTATATATATTTATATATTTATTTATATATTTATATATTTATATATTTATTTATATATTTATATATTTACATATTTATATATTTATATATTTCTGGCTTCTTCCTTTCTCCAGAGGAGTTACATTGCTAACATATTTAATTTATAATGACTTTTCCTAGAAAACTTTTGCTTGTGGAAAACATCAGTTCTGTATATGATCGTCTGGTCCCCTGGAGTATGCACATCCTAATAACCCAAGTACACCCATTGAGCAGCTACGAGCTGCATCATCACCTCCATGGTGAGAAGAGGCATGTCAAGAGATGAAACCACACAAGGAAAAGTTCCAATTCTGACTTTTCTGCTGTTCTTAAGAGGCATTGACGTACTGTTTTTTAAACTGTGACACCACTAAGCCAGGAGCATCAGGCTCAAATGTGTGTACATGGTCTGTATCCACACTTTTAAGGTTGTTTCATTCAGATATCTCATTTTCAGTTTTACTTTCGTTTTCCCATTTCACAGAAACGGGCCAATTTTTATTATATTTCTTTCTATAGACCTGAACATTGTTTTAAATCTTCTTTAATTCTTAGCCTCTTGTCTACTGAATTATCTGTGAGCTTTCTTTGCAAATTATAGAAATTACTATCTGATGTCCAGCTCCAAAATATCTGAGGATGTTCTCATTTTGTATATCTTCTGGGCAGTAGTTTGTTATATCTTATTATGGAATCTGTTTTCCAGTAAATAAAATTTGGATGTAAACATTCTAAAGAAAGAAGGTTGCTAAATGCTACATTTAATACTGGCTTAGAATTTCACCAGAATGCTTTCTTTTCTTTTGCCACAAAAAAAGGTAGCATTGTGATTACTGGGAAAATTCGAAAGGTGCTAAGAGATGAGATAATATTACCACACGGATATAATAATCTGGATTTGACAATTCAACTGGGTTTATATGGTGTAATGCTGGTTTTGGGAGGAAATTATATTGTAAGTTCTTCTTTGTAGCATATAGTGTAAACCGTGCTAGGTATGGGCCCTAGGACACTGCATTTGAAATGCAAGCATTCTGCCTTCACAATGTCCCCACATCCACAACAGAGTCTCACCTAGTCTGAATAAATTTGAATGAGAAAAGTTTTTATTCACTTTTTGCAATTTTTTTGACCATTTTTTTGAAATAATCTCACAGACTTTTAAAAATTCAACGATTAGCAAAAATAGCAACGTGTCTCAGTTTGATCTATAGAAAACACCGAAGCACTGCTGTAAATTTAGCAGAGGAATTTTCAAACCGTGAAATTTGGTAAACCAAAGTTACCTTTAATCAAAGTTAAAAGTTAACTTTAATTTCAGCACCCAGGATATAGAAGCAGATGAATCTCTGTGACGATGAAGCCTGTCCAGTCTTGTTAGCAAGTTCAACAAAGCCAGGGCTATAGAGAGAGACACTGCATCTAAAAGACATAACAAAACAGACAAACATACAAAAAGAATAAAAAGAATGCTTGAAGAAGCAGAACAGTGCTGGATGTCCAGCGCTCAGGAGGTAAAGCCTTAGAGCAAAATCGGACTCACACACTTAGTTCGTAAGCTTACTAGGATACCAAGAGTTGCCCACAAACCACATAGACACCATTCTTAGTCCAACAGGGATGATTTATTGAGTGCACACGCTAATACTGATTGATAAGGACAGCTGATATTTACAGTGTGCCTGGCTGACAATGCACTATTTACAGTCATACAGAGGCCTTCCAGTTTCCTAGGGATCACACAGTGCCTGAAAATGATGACAGATCACCCATCACTTAAATCAACAGTTTCAAGTAGAAAGTCACCTTCCTCCTCCTCCTCCTCCTCCTCCTCCTCCTCCTCCTCTTCTTCTTCTTCTTCCTCCTTCCTCCTTCCTCCTTCTCTTCCTCTTCCCCCTCCTTTTCCTCCTCCTCTTCCTTCTTTTTTACCACAATTCCAATAGTTAACATGAAAATGTTTGTAAAAACACAATCCTCTTCAAGAAATTGATGCATATTCAATGCAGTACTGGTTAAGGCAGTACAAAAAAATGTATTCCTGATAACTGGAGATCTCAAGACAATGTCAGTTAAAGCTTTCTGACTACTTCTCTACTCTCATATTCTCAGAAGTTATAAATTACTTCATTGTTAAGTGTTGAGGCCCAATACTCTGGCTGGCTTGGGGGCCAAAATGTCCCGGCCTGCGCTGCTGCTCTGGTCCACGGGTCAGGGTCATGAAGAATGGAGACAAGACAGAGGTTCTGGAGTCAAGTCTCATTACTCCTTTATTCCCCTCATATTGACTCCTATTCACTCCTATTGATTCTCATCTGACTCCTATTACAAGGAGATCCTGGGTATTTATAAGCACAAGCAGGGGAAAACAGGTGAAGACATTTTACCACGTGCACTATGCAGCTGGGGTCACTAAACAGCAAAACAAGCTATGTGGGATAAACAAGATGTTTGTTAGAGTGTGCTCAGCTGTTGTAGGCTGTTGAAAAACAAGTCTCTATCAAGGTATATGGTTGAGATGGCTGCAAAGTTGATCTAGCCGCTTTCTGCTAAAAGTCGGCTCCCAACACTTAAGTTAAAAAAAAAAAATTACTAGCAAGTAGGAGGGGACAATGGGAAACTGAGAGGAAAAGGGAAAGTTAACTTAGATTTTGCCTGAAATGTCTTCAAATCATAAACTAGATTTAAAACTTAGTCTTAAGTGTATCAGAGAATATAATTTACCTTTCTTAGTTCACAATCTGCTGTTACTTGGAATAATTCAAGTATTGTAAGACTGTCAAAAATAACTTTGTAAGCTATACAAGGGTCTGCCAATTGCATTTTCCAATGTTTTAATTAACTTTAAAAAGAACTATAAATTAAACCAAGGCAGTTCAGTAAAACTGACGATAAATGACTTTTTATTTGTGCTTCTGTTTTTTTTTAACACAAATCACTTCAACAAATATGTGAGATATAGCAGATTATGCATTTGATCAAAGCATTTTGATTTAAGCCTAAAACAGATTGAGATGGTATAAAGTCATGCATAAGATCCAAGAATTTGCTTACTGGTTTCTGGGTAGCCTTCTCTCTAATCAGAACCTATTATTCTTCAGCTGTAGATGAGACAAGGCACAATCTATTGTAAATGGAGAACTGTTGTAAAAACAGGATAATATTCTTAAATTAAGATCATTCTTGTTCAACTGAAAAGACTCTCCCAAGTGTCTTCTAACTTGGAAGTGCCTTCCAAGTTTCTAGAGGATATATTTTGTTGACCTCTTAATTTCATAAATTAACTTTGCTTTGATTCCATTTTACGGTGTTTGTTTCAGCTTTGTTTTAAAACGTGGTTTAAATTTATATACAACTCTGTACATGTTTACAAATTGTTTCATAAAGAGCATAATCTTCAAGACAGTGTTTGTAAACGCATGTCCAATTTAAGAAAAACACTTCTCATTTCCCATCAGGCGTTTTTCTTTGTTTTGGAGATCCGCAGGTAATTTCAGACCTGGTCTGTGCTGGAAGTGAGGGAGGCACACTGTTTTGCTTAACATTTGACTTGTGCTTGTCTGTGAACCTTGTAACATCTGTGGCACTTGAGAAGAGTTCAGCAGACACAGCAGACAGAAGAGTCTGGATATGATGCCCGCTTTTGACCTGTATTTCATCAGAATCACTTGTACTCATGGTCTTCAGGAAACAGGTTTTTCATATTTTTGATCTGCTTTGAAGGTAGTCACTAGAACCTCTTCTCTGCTCCAGCCCCGGGTCCAGGACCAACTCGGTGCGCACGCGCAGAAAACCTAGGGGGCTGGAGAACAACTCGAGACTGAACAGAGCGTTTTTTCTGCGAGCTGAGCCAGCTTGTTTGGCCAGCTCTTCCCTCCCTTCAGACAGACTCAAGGGATGAAACCCGGGTTCATAGAAGAGTCTTGGGAGGTGAGGAGGGCCGTGACACCTCAGGCGGAGCACATTTCAGCAGCTCCTAACTAGCTGGGAGGATCAATTGTTTCCAGTTTGAAGCCTTGCTGCTGCTACAGGGCGTCTTAGCCGTAGCATCTCCAGAAGCGGCCGCTAGGTGGCGATAGCAGTTGTCCCCTGGTGGAACAATGGTTGCTGTAGCCGCACACACGCAGAGGCCTGCTGGGTTACATCTGTAATTAGTGTTCTTAAATTTTCTGATATTACATTTAGAAAAGTGAATCCCAATATTTAATGTACTTAGTGAAATCTGTTTCTTATGCAGGCCTATACACACCTGGACTTAATTAAAGTTCACAGCGGCCTCATTCATCATAAGCCCAGGATAAGACGGTCTACTCACCAACTGTCAATATAAATTGTTCAATATTCATACAGTAGATTAGTCTAAAGCATGAAAATCAATAAAGAGTGACACACACTTTAGGAGAGGAGGTCAAGGAATCCAAGAGAACAAAGTAGAAGAGGAGAAGCAAGAGAGGACCAAAAGAAGCTCCAAGATCCCCAGAATACATGTTAAAATTTACTAAATCAGGGTTCCTTTAGTTTTTTAAAACTAAAAACTAGAAAGAGACATGCAAGACTTGAAGAAGCCCTCCTTGGAGAAGCCACGCTTCTTATCTTAGATAAATCTTATTTTCTTCCCAAGTGATTTTATCTTTATGTTAGTTGTACTTAAAATCTTTATTATGAAATTCTTCAAAAGCTTTGCTGAAAAGAGAGAAGAAAAAGGAATAAAGGAGGGAAAGAATGAGGAGATAAGGAGAGAATGAAGAAGAGAAAGAGACTGGGAGAGTTGACAGAATAAGTAGAGTGGGAAAACGGAACTCTGTTATGGTTTAAAGAGTAGGGACTTGAATGGGCTTTTGGATTAATTTTCGTATTTTCAACTCAGGGCAGAGTCTACTGTCTCCAGTCCTCTTTTGGATTAATTTTCGTATTTTCAACTCAGGGCAGAGTCTACTGTCTCCAGTCCTCCCAAAGCTGTGTGATCCTCTTCCTCCCATAAGCTGCTGCTGATTCTCTGTAATAGCTGATGTTACCTCATTTGTTCTTTCCTTCCTTCACGTTGCCTCTGTCTCCTTGAACATCTCTGTATTGTTTACCTTTCTAATTGTGGTAGTGTGTTGAAACCTGGTCTGCCTGTTACGGGGATTTATCAACCAGCTTTTGTCTTACTGCCCTGAGTATTAGAAAACCTTGATTCTCTGAAAAAAGCTTGAAAGTGCTGGAAGAAGTGAGTTAGGCATTAAGAAGAAGCAAGAGGGTAACAGGCTTGATTATTGATGGTATAACAGCTTTAATTTCATTAATTGATACTGCTTCTGCTATAGATCTGACACAAGGAGTTAAAACAGCTATTTTTGTTAACCATTTCTAGCAAAAAACGTTACTAACTTATTGAATATACAAAAGGATTTATATAGGTGTCTGGAACAACAGATTGATGCTCTGTATTCTATTCAAATTATCTGAAGGAGGTTCAGGGTTCAAGAGTTAGGAACCATCTCAAGTGTCATGACAAATATCATTGGAGTAGTGTTACCTCTAAAATCTACAGTGATTGTCGTTATAATTAGAAAAGAAGTTTAAAGACACCTATAGGGTATTTGGCATAATTCTAATACCTCTCTGGGTGTTTTAACTTTGCATAGTGAGATTATGAATTTAAAGAAAGCTGCTCTGTTGAGTTTTGGTACTGCAGATAATGCTGATAATATTATCCATGGCCTGAGCTCAGTATTTCCATTTCCATCAAACCTCAGGAATGGCATATATAGCTTGATCATGCTAGTTCTTCTTGTTCTGGGAATACTTTTATTCCTGCCCATCCTGCTAAAGCTTGTCTCTAACTACATCAACAGGTTGGCAGCCAAAGTACATGACTTGAAACTGATAATGGACCCCCAGACAGAGTTATTAATTTAACAGGCTGGCAAGCCAAAGATGGGTAAGATTCTGCACAGAGCCTTACCAACCTAACACAGAAGTGCATTGCTTTTGATAATGCATATTCCATGATGGGCCAGGAAGGCATTCTTGTCAGAATGACCTAAGACAGGCTCAGTCTGGTTTATGCAATAAAAAGGGGAAGATGTGGAGAGCTTTTGGGGCTGCCTGGCAGGAATCTGACATTGGCCAAGGACAAGGAAATGGACTACAGGCAGGAATCTGACATTAGGCTAGAACAAAGAAGTAATTTCAGGCAGAAATCTAAAGCCTAGTCTAGAATGAAGAAGAACTTACAGGCAGGAATATAAATCTTAAGCTAGAACAATGAAGTAGGCTTCAGGCATGAACATGACCTTGGGCTAGGACAGGAAAGTAAGCTCAGATATTTTGGTCATCCTATAAGCCCTTAGAAATAGTGATCACAGGAGTGATCATGGGACTCTGTTTATTGTCGTGCATGTTCTTTGACTATCTGGATTTATTGTCTTGCTTGTTCCTTGACGACTTGCATCTATTGTATTGCTAGTTCCTCCATGTAGAACTGACATTAATATTTGCATGTGATTTAAACAGTATAAAAACAAAAAAAGGAGGAGGAGGAGGGATGGGATAGGGGATTAATGGGGCTGGGATGGGGAAAGGGGATAACATCTGAAATGTAAATAATAAAATATCGAATTAAAATTTAAAAAATTGTATGAATAAGGATATTTTTGACATTTTGGAGTTTTTGAAAGAACTTCAAAATTTTATACAAAAATGTTTAAATAAAATGAATAAGTAAAAAAAACAAAAGAAAATGTGACATGAAGAAAGGCAAACAAAGACCGTTCACTGTATCTTCTTCCTTTGTGACTCTCAATTCAAGTGTTCTTCAGAGTTTAAATAAATCTCCAAGGATGTCTGGGCATTGAAAAAGGCTTACTGATTGTCCCACATTCATCAAGAACATGCGGCAACTTCATGTTCTTAGCATTGGCTCTTGATTCCTTCTGTATCCCTCCTCGTGACACTGTGGTTCACAGAGACGGTTTCTTCCTAATTACTCCTAATTGCTTCTTTTCATTTGCTCCTGTGATTTGCACAAGTTTGCACTGATATGTAATTGGTATAAAAAGTCATTTAAAAAGTTCTCAGTCTCTTATGTACACAGTACTGTGGACCTAGACTTGAGTTGAAAAACACTTCTGTCAGCAAATAACATGGGACAGGAACAGGCAGGCTCAGAGCGAGACAGGGCTTAGGAGTGAGTGTGGAGCACCCCAGATGGAGTATTACAGCAGAGTGTTCTTGGAATTGGCATTTATCTCATACAAATTCAGATCATGTTCTCACATATGGCTCCTTCCATAGTTGTAAAAATTTAATAATTTCCATAGAGTTTTAGATCTCAAATACTTCTTTGAACAACATTTAACAACTGCTATTGGAATTTGGCAAAGGGCAGGGAGCACCAAGGAGGAGTCTGAAGCTGTAAGGAAAAAATTTGAAATGTGCAGCTTGAAGCAAAAACAAAAATTCATGGTCAGCAAAGACCACCAACAACTTGTTCAAATTAGCCCTAATAATAACATAACCAGTTCCTTCAGGGGCAGAGTGACCAGAGATGAAGGGACCAACAAGGACATACCCAAAGATGCCTAAGTGAGTTATGGGCTATCTGATGTTTACTTTACTCTCCCTCCCTTTCTGGGAGGTCCGAGGTTTCATGGTCAAAAATAATTAGTCATTCTGCCAGCTCACACGTAGCAGCTTCTGCAAGTTGCTGATGTTTGAAATGTCCAATCATATGTAACCTCGCCAAATCTTTCCCTCTTTCCCAGCCCCTACCCATAAATATCCCAAATTTCTTGGGGACTGGGTCGAAGCCTCTATCCCCTGCGTGTGATATGTTTCAATCCAAGGGCCCTTTCCATTAAACTGCCTTATGCAATTGCATCAAGGAGGTCTCTCATGTGTCCTTGGGTGCATGCTGATCCGGATTTGAGTGGGGGGCTCCCTCTGGGGGTCTTTTAAAGCAAGATATATGGTGACAGATGGTGAACCAGGCTCATCTCCCTCTACAGATAGAGGGGCATGTGTTTCCACTGTGGAAAACATGTTTGGTAGACATGAGGTGAATATTGTAGTCTGGGGAGAATTTTAAATTGTGTGACAAAAAAAAAAAAATACCAAAAAAAAAAAAAGACTATAGTTTTGTTCCCTATCTTTTTCTATTTTTGTTTTGTTTTGGTGTTTACTTATTTTTTCAAAAGTGTGTCCTTTAGACTGCTGTGCTCTCAAACTCACTAAGAAGTTGCAGTTGGCTTTGCACCCCAATCCCATGGCTTCTTACATCACTTCAGGGCTGCCGCCTTACCTCATGCATCCCTTCTGTTTGTCTGTTTGATTTGGTTTTGTTCTTTGAGAAAGTGTCTCCTTATGTCACCCTAACTGTCCTGGAAATAATGTAGTCCAGGCTGGCCTCAAACTCACAGAAACACAACAAGTTCCTTCACATGTATGGTGGGAATAAATGGTGGGCTGGGCTTTCTCCAACTATTCTCATTGTTTGGATCAATTGTGTCTACTGAAATTTACATTCAGAAAGAAACCAGTGACACAACTTCAGATAAGTGGGCTTTGTTTTTCCATGAAAACAAATATTTTTATATGAATTCTTCTTCTGACCAATATTGCCTAATTTATTAAAATGCAGAATATCATCAACAGTAACGAAAAGCAATGCAAAAATGTGATGCTTTTTTTTTTTTTTTTTTTTTTTTTTTGTACCCCGAAGATTCAATCCTTCACATACCTTGTGGCTAATCCATTCCAAGAATGTGTCTTTCTAACCCTATCATGAGGCATTTTTTATTCTCCCAGAAGAACTGCAACTTGAGTTTTCAAAACTAAAAAGCATCAGGGTTGTAGTCATAGAGAAAATTTAGATTTTTGATCACTGAGATGACAACCTTTTTCGGGATTGTGGCATTTAGAGTTTTGCTTTTTTTATGTTGAAGTCCTGCATTTTTCTGAAATCTCACCAAAATCATTGGGATTTAGACATCTGGGATATTTGATTGGAGTCCCTAAATTAGCCCCCTACGCCCCCACAGTCTATAATAGTCTCCCAAGCCATAGTCTGACTGCAACTTTTTTTGGTTTTGTTCTCTGAGACTGGTTAACTTGCCCAGGAGCCTGTTTCCAAAGAAATCTGCCTATTAAATTTGTCTGAATTGGCTTATCCCTTCGGTGGAGAGAAAACGGGAATCATCTTGGTGCAAAAATACAGGAAAAGTTGAGTCCCCAGCAAGTGGCCTGGATCCTTCCTGGTCACGTGAGGATTGATTTTTCTCCCCCACTTTTTTTCTTAACTGGAAGCATCAAATTTTGGACTTGATAAGTAACCTGTCCTTAGCTACTGCTTAATTCTGGGTTCAGGACCCCACTGGCTCTCTCTGCTGAGTCTCAGTCGTGCCAGAGTTAACCCTCATCAGAACAAAGACTAAGTCTTTGTTTTAGGGGAACCTCTTATAAGATGTATTGAGGTTACCACCCCTGCATAAACAGTCCTTTCTAGCAGATTATCAATTGAGACCCCAATTTCACAGTCTTGAGATCTCCAGCAAACTCTGGGAAGATGGGGACTACAGGGTCCAAAATTGATCCCCAGATACCTTTTGGATGTCTGCTGTGAAAATTACCCAAATTGGAGTCCTCTCAGAACTTGCTCTCCTAAAGGCCACCTGATCCTATTTTCCTCTTTGGCTTGGTCCTAATACACTCTAGATAATCGATCTTTGTGGCCACCAGAGGGCACTCTAGACTTTAATGCGCAGCGTGATTTTTTTTTTTTTCTTTAACTGTGCTCCTTCCTCTTCCTCTGTAGTCCATGCTCAATGGCTCAATTCTTGTTGGCCAGGGTTATAACATCCGTGAATCTTCTTTTATCTGGGGATTTGGACCTGGAGTCATCTGCCATGACTGAACCACAGGACTGCCCCACTCCCTTCCTTGATCCCAATCTACTTCTCTTCTCTCTTCTGAGACACACGGCAAGGCCCAGCCCCTGCTCCCTTACCCTCCTCCTCTGTCTCTCTTCTCATTGTCCCTCCCTCTTCCTCACTGCTACAGGTTTCATTTGATAATCAACTGCCTCCTCTTTACCCATTATCTTCCACTCTTCTTCCCTCCACAGTGCTTACTCTGTCCTCTTCTATAACCCTACAGCCCACACCCTGGTCTCTGTCCACACACTTGCTTGCCCCACAAGAATTCTCTCCTGTGGCATCTCACATACAGGCCTCTGATCTTCTCTGCTCATTGTCTTCCCGGTGGCAAGAGCTGAGGGGTTGTACGAGTCCACATTCCTTTCTCCATGTAGGATCTCTCCCAGATTGAAAAATGGCTAGGTTCCTTCTCTTCCAAACCGTCTGCCTATATTAAAGAGTTCTGCTACCTTTACCAGGCCTATAACCTAACTTGGCATGACCTTTATGCCATACAAGCTTCTGCCCTGACTCCTGAGGAATGTGAATGTGTTCAGGCAGCCACCAGGCAGTATGCAGACCAGACCCATCTAGTTGACAATACAGTCCCTGTGGGTAATGTGGCAGTGCCCACTAGAGAACCCAACAGGAATTACCAGCCAGATCAAAATGGTGACCTCAAGGTCTGCTGCCTCCTTCAGGGTGTTGAATCAGTCTCAAATAAAGTTGTTGACTTTAATAAGCTATGTGAAATCACACAACAAACAGATGAAAATCCAGTCATTTTTCTAAATTCATTATGGGAGACTATGATCTGATCTACCTACCTGGACTCTGTCTCCTCCTCAGTGGAAGCCATAGTTCTTGCTACTCCTTTTATTTCTCAGTCATGGCCAGATATTCGAAAAAAGCCAAAATAGGCTGAGGATGGTCTCCAACTCCCCATGCAGGAGTTGCTGAAAATGGCTTTTAAATTCTTTAAGCCCTGGCTGAGTCTTCCCAACAGGCTGGGCTAGAGCAGAGGGCTATGCTCCAAGCCCAAGCCTTAGCAGCTGCCCTGAGGCCAACAGAGGGAACTAGGGAGGTCCCCATGCCCCATCCTTCTAGGGTCAAGCCTAAGGCAACGCTGCCAGGGATGTGTTTCAAGAGCAGCCGAGAAGGACATTGGTATCTCAGATGGTCAACCCAAGGCAGCCCACCAAGTCATGCCCTGCCTGCTGGCAGCCTGGCTACTGGAAGTCAGAGTGCCCAATTTTGGCTTGTCCTCTTTGCCCAGCCATGGAGGCCTAGCCCCATCCCAGTGTTAACACTACAGATAGCTGATAAGTCCATCTCATTTCTGGTGGATTGTGGAATTACCTTGTCTGTTTTAACTTTCCATTCAGGTCCCATGGTCCCATCACCAACTCTGTCATGGGGCAGGGTGGAGGGGTGTTGATGGGAACCCCTCATTTTCACCTAAGACCCTGCCATTCCTCTGTCTTCTTGCATGATGATTTGTTTCACTGTCTTTTCTGGTCTTGCCTGACTGCCAGGTTCCTTTACTCGGCTGTGATATCCTCAGCTGTTTTAGAGACACCCTCTCTCTGGACCCCATAACCTCTCTGTCTAAAGCTCAGCTGTGCTCTCCAACTGTTATGTACTTGGGCATCCAACTCACCCCAGTGTCAAAGACCTTCACCTGAGACAGAGTCTGGACTTTGTTGAACTTGCAAACCGTGGCTGACCAGATCCTGTCATTCTTGGGTCTGGTGGAATTCTTCAGACAATGAAACACCAATTTTGCCAATACGGCTAAGCCATTATATCAGGACCCTCAAGGGGTCCCTCACCCACCGAGCCATGGTCTGTTGTCATTTCTCTTTACTGTGGGATTCCCTCTTACTGGGTCTTTCCCTGGTCCTGCCAGACTCTACCTGCCCCTATCACCTCTATACAGATGAGAAGATAGAGGTGGCCATAGGTGTTTTACCTCAATTGTTGGGCCCTCCCTTCAGGTCATAGTTTTTTTCTTTTGATATTCAAACAACTAGACCCCACCATATATGAATGGCAGCCATGTTTGAGAACCCTAGCATCATCAACAATGAAACTCACCCAGGAGGCCCTCAAGATCACCCTGTTCCAGCCCATCATAATATACTCTTATCCATTGCCTTTCTGACCTGGGTCATTGTTGAAGACCGATACTCTATCTGGTTTAGCTTGCGCTGCTGCTCGGGTCCACGGGGCTAGGGTCTTGAAGAATGGAGACAAGGCAGAGGTTCTGGAGTCAAGTCTCAAGTCTCCTTTATTGTTTCTCTTCTATTGGCGCATATTCACTCTTGTTCATTCCTCTTAACCCTATTTATTCATATACCTCTTAACTCTATTGACTGTATATCTATGTTCTTACAAGGAAATCCTGGGTATTTATAAGGACGCGCAGGAGAACACAGGTGAAAACATTTTACCATGTGCACTATGCAGCTGGGGTCACTAACAGCAAAACAAGCTATGTGGGATAAACAAGATATTTGTTAGAGTGTGCTCAGCTGTTGTAGGCTGCTGAAAAACCAAGTCTCTATCAGGGTAAATGGTTCCAGATGGCTGCAAAGATGATAGCTGCTTTCTAGCCGCTTTCTGCTTAAAGTCGGCTCCCTACAGGTCATTCCTCTCTTTCCCTTTTTGGCTCCTTGAGAGTCCAAGCCTTTCATCTACATCTACTGTTCCTAGAAAACTCCCAAATTACCTTGGCCTCCAAACCTGCCCTCAGCCTGGCAACCTTCCTGCATGTCCCATCATCCTCTGATAACCCTTCTCAGTCCTGTCTAGGGGCAGTAGAGACCCTGTGCCCACCCCAGCCCAGTCTTCTAGAACAACCTTTCACAGACCCCCCAACTCACTTACTTTATGAATTTGAGCTCTCTTATAGATAATGATCACTGCCACTAATAGTGTCATCTACAAATAAAGAAATGTTCAACATCCTTAGTCATCAGGGAAATGCAAATCAAAACAACCCTGACATTCCACCTCACACCAGTCAAAATGACTAAGATCAAAAACTCAGGTGATACCAGATGTTGGTGAGGATATGGAGAAAGAGGAACACTCCTCCATTGTTGGTGGCTTTGCAAGCTGGTACAACCACTCTGGAAATCAGTCTGGCGGTTCCTCAGAAAGTTGGACATAGCATTACCTGAGGATCAAGCTATACCACTACTGGGCATATACCCAGAAGATGCTCCAACATATAACAAGGACATATGCTCCACTATGTTCATAGAAGCCTGATTTATAATAGCCAGAAGCTGGAAAGAACCCAGATGTCCTTCAACAGAGGAATGGATACAGAAAATGTGGTACATTTACACAATGGAGTATTACTCAGCTATTAAAAACAATAAGTTTGTGAAATTCTTAGGTAAATGGATGGAACTAGAAAATATCATAGTGAGTGAGGTAACCCAACCACAAAAGAACACACATGGTATGCACTCACTGATAATTGAATATTAACCTAGAAGCTTGAGATACCCAAGATTCAACTCACAGACCACATGAAGCTCATAAAGAAGGAAGACTGAAGTGTAGGTGCTTCGGTCCTTCTTGGAGTAACAAAATACTCAAGGGAGCAAATATGGAGACAGATTGTGGGACAGAAACTGAAGGAGGGTTCGTCTGGAGACCATTCCACCTGGGTATCCTTCCCATGTGCAGTCACCAAAGGTAGACGCTGATGTGGATGTCAGGAAGTGTATGCTGACAGGAGCCTGATATTACTGTCTCCTTGGAGGTCTGCCAGAGCCTGACATATTCAGAGGCAGATGCTCACATTTAACCATTGAACTGATCATGGGGTTCCCAATGGAGGATTTAGAAAGAAGACTGAAGGAGCTGAAATGGTTTGTAGCCCCATGGGGAGAGCAACTATACCAACCAACCAAAGCTCTCAGGGTCTAAACCACCATCCTGGGAGCACCTAGGGAGGGACCCATGGCTCCAGCTGTATATATAGGGGAGAATATCCTTGTTGGGCATAGGTGGGACAGGAGATTCTTGGTTCCATGATGATTAGACACTGCACGTGGAGGAATTCGAGGATGGGGAGGTGGGAGTGAGGAGGTAGGTGGGGGAATATCCTCATAGAATCAGGAGGAGGGGGGATGTGATGGGGGTTTCTGGGTGGGGGAGGTATGGGGTAAGGAGATAACATCTGAAATGTAAATAAAATATCCAATAAATGTTTTAAAATAAAAGAACTGAAAAATGCAACCTCATAAAATTGCAAAGCTTCGGTAAGGCAAAGGACACAGTCTATAGGCCATAATAGCAAACAACACATTGGGAAAATATCTTTACCATTCCTACATCTGGTAGAGGGATAATATCCAATCTACTCAAAGAATTCAAGAAATTAGACTCCAGAGAACCAAATAACCCTTTTTAAAAAATGGGGTAGTTAGCTATACAAAGAATTTCCAACTAAGGAAACTCGAATGGCCGTGAAAAGGATCATAAAGGATACAGAGAGGTACTGGGTGATGTCAAGAGACTGAAAAAGCAATTTTGAAGAGGAGAATCCAAAATAGATTTGTTTGAAAATGTCATAACAAAACCTAATAATCTATATTAAATTTAAAAATTTAAAAACAAAACCAAAAAGTAATTATGGTTATGTATTAAATTTTGTTATTGAATAATGATAGTTCTTATAATCAATGCAATCATACAAAGACTCTCACAGCATTGCAAGGACCTCTTACAGCGTCCTGGTTCCTCTCCACTCTTCTCACCCCAGCCTCTTATCCTGAACCTCTATAGCCTCTGGGATACATTTCCTTTCCCCTTGTTTCTCCTTTCTATAAACCTAGGCATTTTCACCATGTGTTCTTGCACTCTTGTGCTCCTGGTTCTGCTCTTGGTCATGTTTCACTTGGTTTCTTAGTTCTTCTTTTTTACTCCATTAATGAACTTATTTTATTCACTTTACATTCCAACCAAAGCTTGCCCTCTCCTCCAACTTCCACTTACATGGCCTATACCTCCTTTCCTACTCCCATTCACCTCTGAGAATGGGGCAGTACCCACTGGATACCAACCCATCCTGACAACTCAAATCACTGCAGGACTGGGTATATACTTTCCTACTTTGTCTAGACAAGATAGCCCAGTTAGGAGAACAGGATCTACAGGAAGTCAACTGTTATGTGTAACAATTATAAAACAATCCAACTTATCACTGGCATGTCACTGGCTGGTGGTCTCTGTCTGTTTCCAGTCTGGTAAATAGCCAGAGACCACATGTTTCCCCTAGCCAAAGCCTCTCCCACCAATGGTGCCTCTTGTTTCTCCAGAGCTCCAAGATAGCTTTCTTGGTCCCCATGGGCAGCTGTGGGTGTGCTCTTACCAGCCTGTGCTCTGCTTGATTGCTACCTTTCCCCTGGAGCTCAGTCCTTGCCCAATCGTTCCATCCAAAAGCCTGGCCGAAATCTACTTGGGTAAGTTCTTTCCTTCTGGCCCACCTGAGTCGCTATGGAATGGAAAACACCAGACAATTTTAGTTTAGAATCAACAGATAACACAATTGCTGGGCTTGGAATCTATCATCTTAAGTTCATCAACTATTCTATGTTAGAAATCTTCTGGTGGCAGATCCTGGTGGATTCTGCCACCAGATCTAACAGTCCCCAGCCTATATCTTGTCTGCTTTATTCCTGCCTCTCTGTCCAAAAGAGGCCCATTCCTTTCTTCTTGTACCCCTTCCCTTTCTCAGACCCAGAAGGCCTGCCTCCTCCTTGCTCACTAATTAGCTTCTTGTCATTTTTATTACCCAATCAATCAATTATGGAAAAATTGTGCTACAGGAAACAAAGTCAGGCTATGTGCCTGCTCAAGTTGTTGTAGGACCTACATAAAGACCAAGCATACATCTGTTACATACATGTGGGGGATTCAAGTATATCCCTTGTATCTTCTTTGATTGGTCATCCAGTCTCTCAAAGCCTCCAATGGTCCAGGTTAGTTGTCTTTATTGGTCTTCTTATGTAGTCCCTATCCACTTCCGGTTCTGCAGTCCTTCCCTCAACCTTTCTACACGATTCACTGAGCTCTATCTGCCTTGATGTAGGTCTTTGCATCTGTTTCAGTCAGCTGCTGGGTGCAACAGTTAGGCTAGGCTCGTATCTGCAAGCATATCAGAGTATAATTAATAGCATCAGGGATTGTTTCTTGCCCATGGGATGGATCTCAAGTTGGGAGAGTCATTGGTTTGCCATTCCCTCAGTCTCTGCTCCATTTTTGTCCCTGCAATTCTTGTAGACAAGACTTATATTTGTTGGAAGTTGTGTGCGTGTGTGTGTGTGTGTGTGTGTGTGTGTGTGTGTGTGTGTGTGTGTGTGT
>JANHMN010000003.1:21354431-21376714 GCA_030674055.1 Rhabdomys pumilio
TGTGTGTGTGTGTGTGTGTGTGTGTGTGTGTGTGTGTGTGTGTGTGTATTGGTGTTCTTATCTCTCCACTGGGAGTCCTACCTGGCTACAAGAGGTAGGTAGTTCAGGCTCCATATTCCCCACTTCTGGTAGTCTCAGGTAGTACCCTCATAGACTTTCTGGTGCCTTTCTAGCCCAGTTCTCTGACACATCTTAGAGATGCTATATTACACACCCTTGTTCTTTTCCCCATACCCTTCCATCCAATTCCCTCCCTCTCTCCACCTCTGATGTCAGTTTTGTTTTCTCTACTTAGTGAGAAGCAATCATTGCCAAGGACAGCCTTGGCTTGGAGAGGAGTTCTGAAAGATGAAAGTGTTTGAGAAAGGTGAAACAAAGGACTCGAAATTAAATCATGGGTTATAAGCATATGTTTTACTGGAGATAGCTTTCCAGATTCCTCTCTCTGTGTTTTGCATTCTCCAGAAATAATGTCATTGTTTCCCTTACATGGCCAAGCTGATTTGGCAATGCATCCTCCCCCTGAGCCCATGGATTGTAGCGTGTATCCTGTATATTTTATGGCTAATATCCACTTACACGTGAGTACATATTCATGTCCTTTGGGGTCTGGGTTACCTCACTTAAGATGATATTTTCTAGTTCCTTCTATTTGCTTACAGATTTCATGGATTCCTTGTTTTTAAAAGTTGAGTAGTATCCCACTGAGTAAATGAACTACATTTCTTTATCTATTGTTTGGTTTAGGAGGTATCTTGGTTGGTTCCAGTTTCTGGCTATTGTGAAAAAAGCTCCTATTAACATAGTGGAACACAAGTTTTTGTGATATTGTGGGGCATCTTTTGGGTATATGCCCAGGAGTGGTATAACTGTGTCTTGAGGTAGAACTATTTATGATTTTCTGAGAAATCACCAAATGGATTTCCAGAGTAGATGTACAAGTTTGCTCTCCTACTATCAATGTAGCAATGATACCCTGACTGTATATCTTTGTCACCATGTGCTGTCATGTGAGGTTTTGTGTTGTTGTTGTTTGTCTTTAGTAGACTGAATCAACAGTAACATATTTTTTGTAAAAAAATTATTGACTATGTATTCTGTTGACAGCCCCCTCCCTCCTATCTACCCATTCCCATCCTTACAAATTACTACTCCATTGCCTCCTACCCTTCTCTTCAGAGAAATGGAGTCCCATTTGGTTACCTCCCCACCATATGACATCTAGTCCCAGCAGGACTAGGCCCATCCTTTCCCGATGAGGCCCGACCAGGCAGCCCGGGTATAGGGGAAGAGGATGGATCCATGGCAGGGAACATAGACCTAAACAGACCCTGCTCCACTTGTTAGAGGACCCACATAAAGTTGAAGTTGCATATTTACTACTAGGAAATCCAAACTTTCAGGCACCAAGGCCCCCTACTTCCACTGATTACCCTATCTTCCACCCATTACCCTATCTCCCCTCCTCCTATGAGGGTGTGCTCCCACCATCCTCCCACTCCTGCCTCCCTGCTCTCAAATTCCCCAATACTAGGGTATCCAAACTTTCAGGCACCAAGGCTGTCCACTTCCACTGATGCCTGGCGAGGTCACCCTCAACTACCTATACAGGTAGAGCCATGAGTCTTTCCCTTTGTGTTCTTGGGCTGGAGATTTTAGAATGGCTACCCCAGCTTGTTTCTTAGGACCATTTGCTTGAAAAATTGTTTTCCAGCCTTTTACTCTAAGGTAGAGTCTGTCTTTGTCACTGAGTGGGTTTCCTGTATGCAGCAAAATGCTGGGTCTTGTTTACGTATCTAGTCTGTTAGCCTATATCTTTTTTTTGGGGGGGGGAAATTGAGTTTATTGATGTTAAGAGATATTAAGGAGAGGAGATAGTTGCTTTCTGTTATTTTTGTTATTAGTGGTGGCATTGTTTGTATTGCTATCTTCTTTTGGATTTATTAGAAGAGGATTGCTTTTTTACTCTTTCTAGGGTTAATTTCCCTCCTTGTATTGAAGCTTTCCTGCTATTATCCTTTGTAATGCTGGGTTTGTAGAAAGATATTGTGTAAATTTGGTTTTGTCGTGGAATATCTTTGTTTCTCCATCTATGGTAATTGAGAGTTTTGCTGGGTATAGTAGCCTGGGCTGGCATTTGTGTTCTCTTAGGGTCTGTATGACATCTGTCCAGCATCTTCTTGCTTTTATAGTATCTGGTGAGAAGTCTGGTGTAATTCTGATAGGTCTGCACTTATATGTTACATGCTCTTCTCCCTTTACTGCATTTAATATTCTTTCTTTGTTTTGTGCACTTGGTGTTTGGATTATTATGTGATGGGAGGTATTTTTTTCTGGTCTCGTCCATTTGACATTCTATAGGCTTCTTGTGTGTTTATAGGCATCTCGTTCTTTAGGTTAGGGAAGTTTTCTTCTATAATTTTGTTGAAGATATTTATTGGCCCTTTAATTTGGGAATCTTCACTCTCATCTATACCTATTATCTTTAGGTCTGATCTTCTCATTGTGTCCTGGATTTCCTGGATTTCCTGGATGTTTTGTGTTAAGAACTTTTTGAATTTTGTGTTTTCTTTGACAGTTGTGTCAATATTTCTATGATATCTTCTGCACTTGAGATTCTCTCTTCTATCTTTTGTATTCTGTTGGTGATGCTTGCACCTATGACTCCTGATTTCTTTCCTAGATTTTATATCTCCAGGGTAGTCTCTCTTTGTGATTTCTTGATTATTTCTACTTCCATTTTTATGTCCTGGATCGTTTTGTTCAATTCCTTCCCCTGTTTGGTTGTGTTATCTTGTAATTCTTAAAGGGAATTTTGTATTTCCTCTTTAAGGGTGTCTACATGTTTACCTGTGTAGTTTTCATTTTCTTTGAGAATGTTATTTATTTCCTTCTTAAAGCCCTCTGTCATCATCATTAGAAGTGATTTTAAATCTGAATCTTGTGTTCCTGGTGATATGGAACATTCAAGACTTTCTAGTGTGGGAGAACTAAGTTCTAATGATTCCAAGTACCCTGGGTTTCTGATGGTTGTTTTCTTGCACTTGCCTTTTGCCATCTGGATCTCCTTAGTGCTACCTTCCCTGTCTCTGACTGGAGCCTGTCTTTCCTATTATCTTGGTTGTATCAGAACTGTGTGGGATGGGTATTACTACTGGGGTTAGAGCTGAGGCCTAAGATCTGCTCAGTGCTTGGGTCTAGACCAGAAGGAACCAGTGCTCTAGGCCAGGAGTGAATTTCTGAGTCCTAGTGGGTCCCAGTTACTCCCTGTTTGAGGCAGGTGTTGCTGTCTCCTTACCTAAGATACTGCTTAGAGTATCTTACCTAAGATACTCCTGGAAGCCCCACTTCCTCTGAGTTCTGTTAGATTGGGTGCAGAGCTGCTGTTCGGGATTGCTCAGTGCTTGGGCCCAGACCAGAGGGAACCAGTGCTCCATGTTTGGAGTGTACCTGTTTTTTAAACTCTTTTTTATTTTTTTCTGTTTTATTTATTTCCTTTTTTCAAGATAGTGTTTCTCTGTATAGCCCTGGCTGTCCTGGAACTCACTCTGTAGACCAGGCTGGCCTCGAACTCAGAAATCCTCCTGTCTCTGCTTCCCAAGTGCTGGAATTAAAGGCATGAGCCACCACTGCCCGGCTTAAACTCTCTTATTTGGTTTGTTGTTGTATAACATCTTGAGTTCATTTTGGATATTAGCCCTCTGGTTGAATTTTTGTGGTCAAGTATGTATAGTATTGAGTAATCTGCAAATAGCAATAGCTTGACTTCTTTGGTTCTAATTTATATCCTCTTCATCATTTAGTTGTCTAATGCTATATTTAAGAGATATGAAGAGAATCAATAACTTTGTCTTGTGTCAGATTTTATTGAAATTGCTCTGTTTCTTTCCATGTAATATGATGTTAGATGATCATTATCATGGTGGATGACATATTTGATGTGGTCTTGAATTCAGCTTATGAGTATTTTTGCATCAATATTACTAAGGAAAATTAGTGTGAAATTCTTTCTTTGTTGAGTCTTTGTGTGGTATAAGTATCAGGGTAACTGTGGGCCCATAATATGAATTTGGCAAAGTTTATTCTGTTTCTATTTTATACAGTGGTTTGAGAAGAGTTAGTATTAGCTCTTCTTTGACAGTTTGAGAGAGTGTTGCCCTAAAACCATCTGGATCTTGGATTTTATTGATTAGAAGACTTTTACTGACTGGTTCTATTTCCTTGGAGGCTATTTAGACTGTTTACCTCATCTTAATTTAACTTAGATAAGTGAAATCTGTCAAGAAAATTATCCATTTCACTTCATTACCCAATTTGTGGAATACAGGCTTTTGAAGTTACCTAATGATTCTTTAGATTTCCCTGTTTTCTGTTGTTATGTCCTCGTTTAATTTTTGATTTTGTTAATTCTGATAGTCACTTTTTCTTTTAGTTTGCATAAGGTTTTTCTATATTGTTGATTTTATCAAAGAACCATATCTTGTTTTTGCTGATTCTTTGAATTGTTTTCTTTGTTTCTAATTTATTGATTTCAACACTGAGTTGCATTATTTCCTACCATTTACTTCTCTTGGTTATGTTTGCTTCTTTTTGTTCTAGAGCTTTCAGGTGTACTGTTAAAGTTAGTAGTATGAGATTTCTCTAGTTTCATTATGAAGGCAGATAGTGCTATTAAATTTCCTCTTTGCAAGACTTTCATTGATTTGCATAGGTACATTATGCCTTCATTTTCATTATAGTCTAGAAGTCATCAATTTTTCTCTACTTCTTCTATGACCCATTATTTCATAACTGAATAGAGAGTTGTTTAATTTCTATAAGTTTGTAGGCTTTCTGTCATTTCTGTTATTGGTGAAGTCCAGCTTTAATCCATGATGACCTGAAAAGATGCACAGGTTATTTCAAACATTTTGTGTCTGTTGAGATTTACTCTATGACTGAGTATATGGTCAATTTTGTTGAATGTTATGTGAGACATTGAGAGAAGATATATTCTTTTATATTTGGGTGAAATATTCTATAGATATCTCTAAGGTCTATTAATAAATAAACTCTGTTAGTTCCATACAGCAGTAGGCAGCTTCTATATAGTAGGAAGCAGACACAGGAGCAAGAAATAGCCTCTGTATATACTTCCAAGTTGAGAATCTGACAGTCTAGTAAGAAGACTAAGCCTATTACCTTCATCTGTGCAAAATTTCTTTTCTCTAACCTGTTTACTTCAATACACTAATGGTAGCGTCCTTGCCTTTTTACTGTCATTGTGGAATCAGTTATTAGAATGCATTTGCCCTTTTTGTCTCTCTCCATGAATAACATTCCATTGTAGAGCTTCTATCACCAGACTTTTTCAATTAATATTTACTTAGTAGTACTTGAAGAACATTTCAAAAGTCTGAAAGAAGCTAGTGAATTGACTCAGTGCATAACACCCCTTACTTTCTAATATGAGGATCTGAATTCTGTCTGGGGATCCCATAAGTTGAAAAAAGACAACCAATAACCACAAGGTTGAGTGTATAAAGGATACCTATGTGGAACATTGTAAGGTTCTGGTGCTTGTTTCTTCCAAGTTGGAACTCACTGTCTTCTCACATGAGCTACATTCCTGAATTTTAATCACACATGAGATGAGAAGATATTTCAGTGAATGAAAGTGCTTGACTTAGAATTTCAATAACTTTAGTCGGGATCTTAGAATACAGCAAATTTCAGGTCCAAAAACTGTTTTGTTTTGTGTTGAATTAATTTCATACCAAGCCACTTCACTGAAGACTCCTATGTGCTGTAGGAGTTCTATGATAGAAATCGGGAGTCATTTATGTGTAGCATTATGTCATCTACAAATAATTATGGTTTTAATTCTTTCTTTTCCAATTTGTATCTCCTTGATCTATTTTAGTTTTCTTATTGTGCTATTGCCTTGAAGCAGTATTCCTGTGAAAATACTGCTTTCCTGAATGTATATACTACTTATTCCATGGTATATCATTATTTTCTTTCTACACATATATTTTTTGAGACACAATTAATCCTATCATTAAAATGCTTGAAGAAAGCCAATAGACTTTGCTCCCAGCCTGCAGATATATGGCTAATGTAGTTCTCTGAGTTTGAGGCCAGTTGTATCCAAATCTACATAAAAACAACTGTATCAACAAAACTAAATAAAACAGACAAATAGGCAGAAAGAGAATGAAAAGTAGTGAGGCTGCTCAGGAAACCCAGCACTGGGGAAGATAGGAAATAGAAATGGAACCCAAGTTATCCTCAACTACCTACTGAGTTTGTGAGCAGACTAGTTTTTTTTCTAAAACAAGCAAACACCAATGAAGAGAAAAAAAGATGAAAAGCAAAACTCCTGATTTCTGGCCACTCCATTTTAGTTTCTCCCCAGGCCACAGTCCTCACATCATGTCTATCAAACATAATGTTTCCCAAAATGGAATTACATACCCATCTCTCTGTGAAGAGAAATTAGCCTCATTTACCCTCGATCTTTTCTGTATTCTTCTCTCGTATTCCACTCTCAATCACTTGAGCTGTTCACTGAAGTTTACTGAGATCCAAAACCATGGAAAAGAGGAATATTTTATAACTATGGAATCAGCCATGTGTGAGAAAACAGTATCAGAATTCATGAAAGATAAAAGTCAGTTCTAATACCATGCTGTTCTGATATTCCTTCTACAGTTGTTGGCACTCAGTTCTAGATCCTGTCTGGTTCTGTGCCTCTCTGTTCTACTCCCATGTTATTTGCTGACAGGAGTGTTTTGAACTCAAGTCTAGACCCACAACAGCATCTACACAAGGGACTTCGACAACTTGTAAATAACTTTAGGCCAATTACACATGAGTGCAAAGATGTCCACATCCCAGCAGCAAGTGGAATGATTCAATTAGGAGTAGTGAGGAAGACAATCATATTTCTGTGAGCCGAGTGTCACAAGGAAGAGTGCAGAAGGCACAAAGAGCCAATGCTAATTACATGATATTGATCCATGGCTTTGATAAATGTGCGACAACTGAGAAACGTTTTCAATGCCCAAGCATCCTTGAGGATTTCTGCAAACTCTGAAGAACAACTGAATTGTGAGTCACGAAGGAAGGAGATGCATGAGTGGTCTTCATCTCCCTTTTTCAAGTCATTTTTTTCCCTAAAAGATTGATTAATTTTTACCGTGTAGTTGTCATTCATTCTTTGTAAACTATTCTGTAGCCCATTTCATGTTTAGAAACTAATTTATATGGCTAGTTAAATGTGTTGTTGATATGCTTTGAACTTTTTTTTAATGTGTTGTAGTATACACATGCATGTGTTTTCTATACAGATTTAAGAGTCAATTATGAATATTAGAGAATTTATTTATTTATTTGTATATTTACATCCCAAGGACAGTTTTCCCTTTCTCTTCTACTCACAGTGTTTCCCTCTACTTCCCTTTCTCCCTCCCACCCAACCTTCCTCTGTTTTCGTTCAGAAAATGGTGGGACTCCATGAATGTCAACCAGCCATGACATGTCAAGTTGCCATAATTCTAGTCACCTACTTTCCTATAAAGACTGGAGGAGCCGGGTGGTGGTGGCACACGCCTTTAATCAAAGCACTTGGGAGGCAGGTCAGGCGGATTTCTGAGTTCGAGGCCAGCCTGGTCTACAGAGTAAGTTCCAGGACAGCCAGAGCTACACAGAGAAACTCTGTCTCAAAAAACAAAACAAAACAAAAAAAAAAAAAAAAGAAAGAAAATAAAAAGACTGGAGGAGGCAACTCAGTAGAAGGAAAGGGTCCCAAAAGCTAGCAACATTGTCAGACATTCTCTGCTACCACTGTTAGGATTCCCTCAAGAAGATCAATCTTTACAACTTTAACATAACAGCAGAGAGCTTTGATTAGTTTCAGGCTGCCTTCCTGGGTTGGTGGTTCAGTCTGTGTGAGCCCAGGTTAGTTGAATCTATGTGTTTTCTTGTGGTGTCCTTGCCCTTTGGTTCCTACAATATTTTCCTTCACAATTCCACAGGATTTTCCAAGCTCTGCCTAATGTTTGTCTGTGGGTTTCTGCATGCGTTTCCATCATTTGCTGAGTGAAACCTCTCTGATGACAACTGGGTTAGGCACCAATCTATGATTACAGCAGTATATCATTATGAATCATTGTATTAACATTTTTCTCCCATTTGTGTTTGGTTCTATTCTAGGCTAATAGTCTATTAACTATCTGGGTCCTGCCACTGCAGACCTAGTCAGGGGTGGACTCAATCTCATGGTATTGGTCTCAAGTTCACCATTCATTTGTAGTACACTCACACAATCTCTGCATTACCTTTACACTAGCACACCTTGAAGGCAGGATAAATCTTAGTTCAAATGTTTTGTGGGTGGATCTCTCTGTAGGAAGTATTGCCTGGTTGCAGGAGAGGGCTCATTGAGGCTCCATGTCCTCAGTTGCTAAGAAGCTTAGTTAGAGTCACCCTTAAAGATCTCTACAAGGGTCTGATGCAACTTACAACCACCTTGGTACACACACAGAGACAAACACACACACATACACACATACACACAGACACACAGACACACAGACACACACACACACACACACACACACACACACACACACAGAGACAGACAGAGAGACAGAGAGAGACAGAGAGACAGAGAGAGAGAGAGAGAGAGAGAGAGAGAGAGAGAAAGAGAGAGAGAGAAAGAGATAGAGAGAGACAGAGAGATACAGTTTTCATGAGCAATTCCCAAGGGAACTTTTCTGTCAGTCTTTGAAGCACAGAATGTATATCAGAGAGGCATGCAGAAATAACAGGCAGAAGGAACAGGGCTTCATGACCATTAAGGTACAAACAAGTTGCCTGGGTTTATCCCTGGAGAGACTTTTCCTATTACCCAGTATCCTAGACAGTTTCAAAATCTATTGTTTCTTTTTTTAATTTTAAAGCTTTCTTTCTTTCTTTCTTTTCTTTCTTTCTTTCTTCCTTCCTTCCTTCCTTCCTTCCTTCCTTCCTTCCTTTCTTTCTTTCTTTTCTTCTTTCTTTTCTTCTTTCTTTCTTTCTCTCTTTCTTTCTTTTTCATTTACCATAATAGATACATAGATGGAGGAGGAGGAAGGGAGGGAGGGAGAGTGGTTGTGCTCACACACACACACACATGCCATTATGATACGTATATGGAGATCAGGAAATAATTTCAGGGAGTCATTCATTTGTTCCCAAAGATGAGCAGGTCAAATGGCTAACTGAAGTTCCTATTAACATTTGAGAGCAGATTCTAGCTGCCTGATTCTCATCATTGCATATACCACCAGCTCCTCTCAGTGCTATACCTACCATGTATGTTAAGCCTCTCTATCAATTCTCCTCTACCAACTTTTTTTCTATAAAATTTGTCATATTATTTATAAAATATTTATGAAATTTTATAAAATAATTTGACATCTTAAATTTTTTTGTCATAAACTTTGTCTATCTGCTGTTGCCCTCTTGTTTCTTCTCAGATTCCTTCTTCTCTAAGTTCTTCTCATGGGACAGCATCGTTTTGATTTCCTTGGCCCTTTCTTCACTGTCTTTAGTTCTTCTTTTGCTATTCCCTTAATTTTTCTCTTATGGCCCATTCAATGTACTAGCAATGGGTAATGACCTGCTTTCTCTCTTTGCTCTGGACTCTTCCGGAGGCCTTTGGATGGTTTCCTCTTTATATATATATATATATATATATATATATATATATATATATATATATAACCTTATTCTTAACCATACCTTGTTATGGCATGCCCACATTTCATTAAAAAATTTCCAAGTATTAAGGTATAGGAGAGAATGGAAACATAAACACTCTGTGTGCCTTGCATTCTCCAGGACAAGGTTTTGAAATGGTTCATCCATCTTATGTGTATCATTCTTTATTAGCTTCATGTTGGATTCCACTGTGTATGCCTTATAGAATTTATATTGACAGTTGTTGGATAAATCCTTCTACTGTGAGCTATAATGAGGACTTTTGTCCCTGAATAAAAAATAGTTTTCCATAAATAACTATCTTGTGATTGTTGAGTTAGATCAGGAGTCATAAACAGTTGTCACTTTTGCAGAGGAGTTCGCAGGAGGCACTTGGAGCATAGCAGACAACCCCTTTGATGCTAAGCCCTCTTTTGACCTCCATGGACATTAGTCACACATGTGGTACACATACATACATGTGGACAAGTACATTCATTCACATAAAGATAAATATTCATTAAGATAGCTTACTCATCACTAGACAACTTCCTCCTTTTGAGTTTCGTCAGCAATTATATTCAGGATCCTGACATATGTGAGGTGCTCAAATGAAAGAAATATTTTCTTTCAGTGATTTATTTATGAAGATGTAAGATGAGTGTGCCTAATACTCTATTGTGCTCATCACTGAACAAATCTTTCTTGAAAAACACTTCACATGAATTCTTTGGCAGAATTATAAAAACAATAAATGTATATGTTTATTTCTTTCTATTAGCAAAAAAACATTTTATATAGATTGTAAAATTTTCTTTAGACAAACTTGTGATTATTTAATTAGTTAAATTATCTTAAGAAGTGCTTAAATGTCTAGTTCTGTACATAGAATTTGTAGCCTAGGTGTACAATGAAGGTAAGTGTCAAAAGAAAAGCAGCAGAAAAATATATTATAGCCCTAAAGCAGAAACTATCAAAGGGAAAATTTGTTACTTAATGAATTATATTTGTACCTTTTCTAGAAAAAGTGCACATTTTACCTAGAAGGAAGTAGCTCTCACATTCATTGTGTTGATATCATACATTAGAGAACAGGCTCCATGGTACATGAGGATGCTGTCAGTAGCAAGAAGCATCTTCCACAGGGAAGAAAGCAGTATATCCTAGTAAAAAGAAGCCTCCACATAGCAGGGTGTAGACTCATTACACATGATCATTTTTACAGTCTCACTTAAAAAACTAGAAATAGAATCAAAGTGCTTTACTCCATCTTTTTCTATAGTTTGATGTTTTCACTCTCTTGATAGGAAAAAAAAGATACTCTAATATTGTACACCATGAAATCACATGGGGAATGACTTAGTTTGTCCTGTGATTATAATCAGATATGTGAATCCAACTTAAAATTTATTATACCCTAGACTATTTTTTAACAGACCAATTATTATTCTTATAACAACTGTGTATACAAAATACCATCTACCTGAAATATTGAAAATTACTTTTCAATCATTTTAGCATAATATTATCTTGAAGTATAAATAAAAACAAATAACACAGATATATTATAGAAAGCAACTATGAAGAGTTGGAAAAACCCTTTTCCCACTTGTTTTCGGAGTGCTCAGTGTTTTTCTTGAAGAAGCACACATGACACAAAGGACCAATGCTAAGTAGTATCCTAGCCTGTACTGGAGATGGCATGAACATCCAAGACTTTATTGCCAAATGTGTGTATGTTTTTTTAAAAAACTAAATCTAAAAATCTCCCATTAACAATGTACAAACCTTCAGCCAAAACATTCTCATATGCTACAAAGAAAAACAAAATAATGCAAAGGGTTTCTATAAGAAAAATAAAACACAACAAACCCCAACAAAATTAGTCATGTTTGGCAAGAAGGTTTTATAAAAAAAGAAAGTAAAAGAAGAGAGAACACGAATCTACGTAGTTTGGTCAACGCATTGTAATTTTTAGCCAGACCACAATCTTCACATAATGTCTATCACTGTGATTGCTTCACCATAAGAAAAAACATCTCCTTTTTCTCTGGAGAGATATCAGCCTAGTTCACTCTCTGTATTTTATATTATGCTTCAGACTCCTCTTGGGTGCCTCCAACTTTTTCTCTCATTACACTGATAATTGCTAAACCTTGTTCACTAGAGAATTTGGGATCCAAAATTGTGGAAATCATGACAATTTTTGTAACTATGGAATGGCCATGTATAAGAACACAGGATCAGAATTCATGGGAGATAATGGCAATTCTAAACCTGCTATGCTGTTATTCTCCTCACTCATTATCAGCTTCTGCCTGCCTCTGAGATTGCCTGTTTCTGTGCAATGTTATTTGCTCATAGGAGTGCTTTTCAACTCAAATATGTATCCACAACACTGTCTACATAAGGGACTTTAAATTACTTTCTACCAATTATTTATCAGTGCAAATATGTCTGAATCACCGGAACAAAAGGAATCAAGCAATTAGAAGTAACTGGGAAGAAAGCATGTCTGTGAATTTACAGAGTCACAAGGAAGGATAAAGAAGGCACTAAGAAACAAAGCTAATAACTGAAGTTGATTACATGGTGTTGATAAATGTGGAAGAACTGAGAGCTTTTCAAAATGCCCAGACATCCTTGAGGATTTCTTTAAACTCTGAAGAACAACTAAGTTGATAGTCATGAAGGAATAAGGTGTGTTGAATAGTCTTTTTCTTCCTTTTTTCAAGCCACATTTTCTAAAAGATAGGTAAATTTTTACTACACAGTTGTCACATTCTTTATAAAGTATTTTGTAGACCATGTCATGTTTATAAACTAATTTTTATAAATAGTTAAATATGTAGCCCCTTATTTGGAGTTAGTTTGCTCTAAAATTTCTTTTAAATGGTTTATAATATATACATTTTCTTGTATAGACTTAAAAGCAGATTATTGTTGTAGGAGTACTTTAAAATATAGTGTGTTGATGAATTTTTTTATGTTACATATATATACAATGCACTAATATTATTTCCACCCCTTTGCCAGTCCTCCTAAGTCCTGTAGATTTATGTCCACATTCCCAAATACACTCATTTCTATATATTTGATTTTTTTATAATTCACCATGTCAAGTTCTGGTATACATATATTTATAGGTGTGTAAGTTTATTCACTAGTGCTTGGCTAACCTCTTAGGGACCATACCCTTCCAAACACTTCCCCTCTCTGCCCAGAAGCCATGAACTGTCAATAGCTCCTCATTGACAGTTAGGCCTGAGCTACCATGAATCTATACTCCAATGTTGACTCCTCTCTCATACTATAATGTTGACTGGCCAAATATTGTGTGTGTATCTTCTGTGAGCTCCTGAGTGCAGTGGTCTTGTCATAGCCAGTAAATGCTCATTTCCTCTGATCCTTCCTCACATCTTATTCTTTGGAATTTTCCATTGTATTTACATGCTGTTACCTGAACTTTTAGAGAGTGGAATGATGTAGATATTTCATGTGTGACTCGTCATTACAGAGTCACTCATACTCTGCAATTTAGTCAGTGTGAGAACCACCTAAATAGCACATAGAATCTTTCTAGATGAGTTCTGAGTGTTGCACAAATCTATTTCTGTAGATATAAGAATTTGAAGAGTAGTTTGACACTATGTCTATTTAGCAAAATAATGGTATCCATGAATCCTATGAGTTCCTCTACCATGAATTTTTGCTCCATTTTCAACCCCAGGTTTCCTGTAGAGCAGTGTTTCTCAATATGTGGGTCATAGAACACATGTTTCATATGGTCTTAGGGATCTGCAGCCATAAAATTATTTTTTGTTGTCACAAGTCTAATTTTGCTACTTAGCAGTGACTCTATTTCTAAGACCATTGGAAATAATTGTTTTCCAATGCTTATAACTCATTGAGAACTGTTATTGTTGTGGCCCAAGCTGCCCCATGTTGGGCGCCAAAAAAATGTTGAGAGCCGCTCTGCTCTGCCCCACGCTTGGGAGCCAAAATGTCGAAGACTGCTCTGTCAATGTTGGAACTCAAACTGCCAAAAGCCTTGGGGGCTAAATTGTTCTGGCTTGTACTGCCCCAAGTTGCTTCTGTCCATGGGTCGGGGCTCAGCAAGAGAGAGAATGAGGACAGACTCGAGGAATGAAGACAAAACAGAGTGTAATTCAATCCGGTTTATTCTTCAGTCTCTCTTCCTAGTCCAAGTCCCAAGTCTTGAGTTCCTAGTTCCTAGTTCCTAGTGCCTCCAAGTTCCCTTAAGTGCCTACTATCTAAGTCAAGCTCCTAATATCTAATTCCACATTCTTCCTCCACGTTCCAAGTGCCTAATGTCTAATGCCTAATAACTAATAATTTCTTCTGTCTGCCTGTTGCCTTTAATATGTTTCACTTCTAAGCTACGCCTTTAAGTCATGCCCTTAAGTCATGGCCTTAGGTGTTATCTCTAAATCTGATCTCTAAGTCATGCCCTTCAGTCACACACCTTTAAGTCTCACACACCCAAGGGAAGATCCTGGGTATCTAAAACAAGATGTTATCAGAGTGTGCTCAGCTGTTGTAGGCTATTGTAATCAAGTCTCTTGTCAGGGTATATGGCTCAAGATGGCTGCAAGGATGATAGCCACCTTCTGTTGTCTCCCCACATGTTACTACACAGGAAGTACCAAATCCAAACAAAAAGTGGCTGTTTACCACAATAATTGTTATGTTACCAATGTAGCAATGGAAGTATCTTACTAAGACAGTCCTTGTTGTAGCTCATACTGTTCACAGCAGTGTAAGACTATTTATGACTTCCTTCCACCAATATCCTGAATGCATCTCAGTGGTATGAAATATATACAGTAAGAATGAATCATTTTGATCTTTGTGAAGTTGATTTTTCATTTCCCATATCTGAAGTGTATGTTGTCCTCAGCAAGAGGGTCTTGCCTTCAATTTCTGGTTTGTAACCAAGAGTAATGGCAATAGGCTATTGTTTTGGGGGTCTCCAAACATTCAGACCAAAAGCTAAATGGAGGCTTCTTACATATTGCTTTTTATGGCTTCAAAGATGGGCATAATATTCTGCATAGCATAACATTGAAGAAACTCTCAAACAGTCATTCACAGACCTACCTTATGGGTTTTGTAAGGATTCTTAGTGTTAGTTATCCTTCCCCAAATTCCCAACCTGGGCCATGCTCATCCATTTTCATGATAATATAATAGAATGTTGTTTTCTGAAATGAGACTAAAATTTATCATGAGTGAAAATCTTTGGGGGTTTACATAAACAGATACGTAAAGGAGGTGGATGTATGCATGCATGAGTATTGTGTGTGTGTGTGTGTGTGTGTGTGTACATGTGTGTGTTTATATATATGTATGCTTGTTGTTTCTGTTTTGAGATTTTTCTATTCATTATGGTACATATTAATTTATCTCCTCATGTTTAATTATAGATTTTAAAATTGAGAACCCTGGGTCACTTTAACCTCAAAATACAAACTTTTATTAAAAGACTTATTATTATAGTTAAAATCATATGTATGAGAGTCAAGTTGGTAGAATTTATTTGTATTTGTTAGCCTCCATTGTCCATATGACTGTTAGGGTGTTTCTGCGAGGTTCAACTGAGGGCTGAAGACCTACTTTGAATCTGGGTGATATAATTCTATGGCTGGTGTAGTTTTAATAAATATCCCTCCACCTAAAAATGTGAAAATATAAACAACAGCTTGAAGATGGAGAAATGACTCACATTTTAAAAGCTTTTAGTGATTTTGCAAAGGTCCTGAGTTAAGTTCCCAACAAACTTATAGTGTCTCACATCTACTTGTAACTACATTTCCAGAGCATCCAACACCTTTTTTTCCCTCTGTGGGCAACAGGCATACATGTTTTTTTACATACCTATATTATGCACACATATACTAAATTAAAAATGTAAAGTATTATGAGAACAGTTAGGAGTTATACAGAAATTTTGGTATTAAACTGATTGCTCTTCTCAAGGTCCCAGTTTTTCTTTCTGTTGATCAATAATGGCTCAAAACTATCAGTAACTGAAGTCCTAAGAGATAATGCCATATTCTATACTGTGCAGGTATTTTATACATGTCATACACATGAAATATAACCATTCACAAAAAATGATGTTTTACACACACATATACATATACACACAAACCAAAATCATTTCATGAGCAGTCAGCTAATGTCTGGTCTCCCTAACATATTTTCTCATGTTCACTCATACTTTGACTAACATTTTGTATAATATTATAATATCTATCTGTCTGTCTATCTATCTATCTATCTATCTATCTATCTATCTATCATCTATCTATCATCTATCTATCATCTATCTATCTATCTATCTATCTATCTATCTATCTATCTATCTATCTATCTATCTATTATCTATCTATCTATCTATCAATCATCTATCTATCTATGTATCTATCTATATCTATCTGTCTGTCTGTCTATCTATCTATCTATCTATCTATGTATCTATCTATATCTATCTGTCTATCTATCTATCTATCTATCTATCTATCTATCTATCTATCTATATTATTGGCTAGTATGTTCTGTAAAAAATCTTATGATTAAAAAAATAAAAATACTACTGATATAACTACATAATATCTGAGTCAGCTATAGGAAGCTTTATATTTTTAAACTGATATCCTAGCACTGCACAACAGATAACAGCATATGCCTATATATATGATATGTCTGAAAATGAGGCTTTATCTCATTGTTTGAGAAAGCTATTTCTTACCAAAGCAGGGTAAAAATATGTTGGACCTAGACTTCATGTTGCTGATGAGAACAAAGGGGCAAAATATGGGAAAGCATATTTCTAGGAATGTAAACACACTTATCCCCCATAGCATTGGATATTTGGAGTAGGTTGTAAAGATGACCACGATAGAGGAGAATGAGTAAGAGATGACAAATGTGCACACCAGGATGAGGATAGTCTGTGTGGCTCTGTTTTCAGGAGAGACTTTTAGAAAGTGCTGAGCACTGTGGATATGCTTGACTTGTTTCTTATGTCTGTAGAGGATACTCACCATGGAGACACTTGAGTAGGCCATGAGACCCAGACACAGTCCATCAGAGAAGCACAGTAAGAACATATACAGTGCAGTTGCAAAATTGCCTGAAGCAAACCATGAACAGTACCCATGAACCATTCTGTTAGTTGCATTTTTGTTGTAATGGGGACCTGTCACTCTTGCTGTGACCAAGATGTTTAGAAATAATTGTACAAACCAGCTAAGTGAGCAAGAGGGACCAAGGTACTTGGTGACTCTGTGTTTAAGCATCATCCACCTGGAATTGTTGGGGCTAATTGTGATTGCTTGGAAGCAACTCAAAAGGCACATCGCATAAAGGGACATTCCTCTTGTTATTCGGTAAATATACATTATCAATTTACATCCAAAATCATCTAGGAAATTTCTATATCCGTAATCTGACAGAGTCTGTGGAATGCCTTTTGAGATAATAAATAAGCTATTGGCAAAAGTCAAGTGCTCTATGATCACGTCTTTGGGCATTAAATATTTTCCGGTGAATTTCAAAATGACGTAATAAAATAGTATTGAGGAATTGCCGATCATTCCCACTATCATCTGGGAGAAGAGAAAAATTCCCAGTGCAATATTTTCAAAAGCCATTTTGGTTCCTATTAAAGAAGAAAATAATTTTATTATTGATGTGAGACCATAGAAATACAGTATAAGTTTGCATTATTTCATGCTGTTAACTAAAATAATATATTTATTGCTTTATTGTATTTACATATCTTTCCCCTTGAAGAAAAATATCTAAAGTTTGCTCTTTATTAAAAGAAATATTCTCTATTATTAAATGGAAAGCTTTAGATATATTTACTGAAGACTTATGTTTTCCATGAAAAAGGTGCTACATAACCTATAACATAGCAATCAAGATACAGAGGCAGACAGACATATAAATTTGAGCCTAACCTGGTCCACATTGTTAGTTCCAGGACAGTCAGTGTTATACAAAGCAAAACTCTGTCACCAATAGCTCCCCAAAATGACTAACATTTTCATTGTTTTTGAGCAAACACAATGATTTGGGGTTGATTATTGAAGAAAATTTCCAAGAGAATTTTTAAGATATGCCATTATTTCTGAAAATCGCAAGAAACAAAATTCAAAATTCATTAAAAGAAACAATAGATACTTTTAAAAATGTGTCTAGAAAGAGGGATTAAATACTCACAATGTATAAACATGTTGACTTTTAATATTTACTTTATAAAAATTATGTGTGTGGGCTGGGTTGGTTGCATGTGAGTATCAAAGCTAGCAAGGGCAGAATGTTGGGATCTGCTTCCTCTGGATTTGAAGATGACTGTGAGCCGCTGATAGGAGCTAGGAACAGAGTTCAAGTCTAAGGTAACAATAGTATGCACTGTTAAACGGTGGCTTATCCATCTATCTAGTAAAAAAATTTTTAAAGTATATTTGAAAAAAACTGAAATAAAACAAATGACAGATGTGTTCTACACTGGGATCAGTTTCCTATGTACAACTCAGATGGTCCAAGTGTGCACAAAATCAAGCTCAACATCATCATTAACTAATGGACTACAATGAAGAAATGCAAATCAAATCTGCAATGACTGATCAACGCATACTGTATAAATAGATATTAATCAGAATATATTAACATAATTAAAAGTGCCAGTTAAAGCTGCTGAGAATATGAAATAAGGTCCTTTGTACAGACAGTAAAAAGAAGTAAAATGTTGCAGCAACAGTTAAAATTAGTAAAGTTTTATCCTGAAATGTTGATAAATCATAACCTAGTTCTAATTATAATGTCACAAAGGTCATAGGACATGAACAGATCTAAAGACATAGGGAATGACCAGTTTTGACTAAAATGGACAAATGAGGGATCTGAGTTTCCCTGTCATTGCACTGCTTAACAGAAGTTCTCAGGAAGAATTTGAATACACACAATCATAACTTTTTAAATGTTTGTTTAGGAGGACTTGGTAGTTAGAATTTCTGATCCTGAATGACTTTGTGTAGAATGCATATCCACATGTGGAAAACAGTTACATTTATATACCCTATCCATGCGCAAAAATTAATGTTAAACTATTCAAAAGCTGAATGCTTTTGAAAAAACTCTCAGAGGAAAATATTAGCAATTAAAGATACAGATAGAGGCAACAGAACTCAATAACACTCACAATCCACCCCAAAAAAATATGAGTAGGAATTGTGTAAAACTAAAATTTTTTCGAGTTTAAGAATTAGTGAGGATGGAATGAAAGTATTACCTACCTAGAGGGAGAAAACTCATTGACCTCTGCAAGTCAATTAGGAGCTTAATACCTAAAATTTATAGAGTAAAATAAAGATTCTTTACACAAATTTTCAGTCAACATACATGGTAATGAAATGAGCACACATTCCTTTAAATAATTACAAATGTGTGGTAAATGCTTCGTAAAAGTATTCAACATTAAGAGATTTCTAGGAAATGAAATTACAAATATTTTAGGACAACATTGCATACCTTAGGATAAACAGCATCAAGATAATAAACAATAAACATGCTGACCATGATGGGGTAATCGTTATTATATACTGGTATGAGAAGCATTACTGCATTCATTATAGAAATAAATATAAAGATATCTCAAGAAATTAAAACTAGAATTACCATATAACTTAGCTATATAACTTCTCAGCTATTCCCAAATAACTCAATGTCATACCACAGAGATGCTTCCACATCCATGTAAATTGCTGTTTTATTCACAATAGTAAAGATATGATGTCTACCCTCGATGTTTATCAGCACAGAATGGAAATAAGGTGTACCTGTACAGTGGAATTTTGTTTATCGATAAACAGAAATGAAACTGGGAAAAATGTTGAAGTACTAGATGGACTTGCAAATAATTCTGGAAGGTTACAGACTCAGAAAATCCAAGGTCACATTCCATTTGTCAAACAGGGACATGTGCATATGAATATAAGAGGAGAGAAAGTGGTTATGGACTATGAAAGCAGAAAGGAGATAAAATGATGCAAACAAAAGACATGTTGAGGAATCCAGGGGAGGGTGAGAGAGCAAGTATGGCATTAAAATGCAAAAGATTATAAAGGATATATAGAAGAGCAAGAAAGTATTGGGAGGACTGGAGAAAAATGTTAGAGAATAAAAAATAAATTTGTTTGAAAAATCCCATAAGGAAATTAATACTATGTATGGTGATTAAAAAACTTAAAAACAAAATCAAAAATGGATTATCATTTTATCTAATTATGGCTATTGAGTAATGACTGTTCTTATAGTCAATGCAATCTTAAAAAGTTACATGCAATACTTATATTGCCATGGCCATTCTTGTGTTTTTTATTCTCTATGGCAAAAATGTACATTCTTCTTTATTTTATAGAACATATTTCCAATGTTGATAATTTTATTTCTAAAAGCAATGCTTTTTATAAGATATTTCTTATGCTTTATTAATCTCGTTGCTAGTCTAATACCTTTCTGGAAGAAATTACTATGGAGTATACAACCTATGTATATGAAATATTTTTATATGGAAGAAAAATTGCTATTTGAACCACCACTTCTACTCTTTCTATGATTCAAACAGAATTAAAATCAGAGGTGGCTACTACCTCAGTCACTTCCACTTTCCAAAGCAGCTGAAAGATGCAGTCATGACACATGCACATTAACATACAGTTGCATGAAGAAAGCATGGCATATTCATACAAAAGTGTACCGTTTATCCTTTGAAAAGCATTTTAATACATGCTGCAAACACAGAGAAGATAAGCTGATGAGACCCATCAAGATTACTCAGCAGGTACGTGAGCTCTCCAAAAACCCCAATAACTAGAATTTAATCCAGGATCTCCTGAGGTGAAAGGAGTGAACCAGTTCCATAAATGTCTTCTCTAATCTCCACATGTATGTTGTCTTAGGTTGTATAAACCCTCCTGTACAATAAATGAATCATACAATGAAAATTTGAAAAACATTAGAATAATGATTGATGGAGAAGCAAGAAGTTGAATGCATGTTTATTTTATTGACACAAAGCTTTGGATTTGTGATAAAAATGTTCTGGAGTTCAGTTGCAGAATAATAGGATTCTGTTTCTCAGGAATGAACTCAGGAAACTCAAGGTTGTTAACATTGTAAAGGTTTGTATCTTGACTTTTGTTTTAACTTTTACAATAAGGGCATTGTGGTTTATAAATGATGAGTTCATGCTATGTTTTATAACAGGGAGATACATTTATCACAGTCAAATAAACGGGACGCTGGCTTGGACTCACAGGTTTGTAAAACAGGTCACAACGGTTTTGTGTGTAAGAAAGATTTAGAAAAATGTTAGATAAGAGTATAATATGATTAAGTTTACTTTGTTGTTTTGGGGAGTTCACTTATCAACAGCAATACCTGACCTCAGGAAGATATATGATAGCTTCTGAAACTCTCAACAGTAACCATGACAAGAGGAACACAGAAAGACAAACGCTTGTATAAATTTTTCAGAAGTAGACATGCCAAATTCTTTACATCAGAAGAACAGTGTGTTTGCAAGTTATTTCTAATAACAAGTAAGCTGGGGTCTTATACAAACCATTGTAGGAATTTATTAAGTGTAACATAAGAACAGAGTTAGGAGAATATAAAATTTCAAAATAGCTGAACTATCAAGAAATTAAGCATACTTGTAGTATATATTTACTGTCTGATTGTAAGTCATACAAATTTTAACTCAATCTATAATCTTCCACAAATTCATCTCTCTTTATAAAAAATCACCCTATAATTTTATAATTAATAAAACAATTACAATTAATATTTTCAATATATACAACCCATTATTATATTAAATCTATTCAAACACAAAATGGGATTAAGTTTTCCAACAGCATATAAATCTGTGAGAAGGAAGAATATAAACACCACTTTGAAATATTTAGCATAAGATGGGCATGCATCCCATGGCTTGTCATGCTGTTGCAAAGCCCTAGATGTGATCCTTAGTGCCCCTAGTTAAAAAAAGGAAGAATCTAAGTAATTCCTTCTTTTAAAAACTAAAAACTAAAAACTAACAAGAGACATGCAAAATGAGATGTTCATAGGGTGAGAAAGATGGAGACAAAGATAGAAGTTAACTGAGGGAACAGAAGAAGAAAATTAGGTTGTATCAGCAATAAGAGAGATTCAGCAGCAGGTTACTGGAGGAACAGTGTTTACCCAGCTTAGTAGATCTTGAGCAAGTGTTGAAAATACCTGCAATCTCACCCAGAAGTCCATTTCAGTCCCCACATCCTACACAATACCAGTGTACATTTTCCCTACCTTGTCTATGCCTTTAGATCTTTTCCTCCCTTCTATCCTCCCTCTCTCCCTTCCTCCATCTCTCCTAATCCTTGCCTCCATCCTTTCCTTCCTTCCTACCTCCCTCCCTACTTTATCTCCCCTTTCTCTGTCTCTGTCTCTGTCTCTGTCTCTGTCTCTGTCTCTGTCTCTGT